>OU898282.1:39072916-39495416 GCA_918026665.1 Diabrotica balteata | reverse complement strand
TGTGTGTGTGTGTGTGTGTGTGTGTGTGTGTGTGTGTGTGTGTGTGTGTGTGTGTGTGTGTGTGTGTGTGTGTGTGTGTGTGTGGTGTGTGTGTGTGTGTGTGTGTGTGTGTGTGTGTGTGTGTGTGTGTGTGTGTGTGTGTGTGTGTGTGTGTGTGTGTGTGTGTGTGTGTGTGTGTGTGTGTGTGTGTGTGTGTGTGTGTGTGTGTGTGTGTGTGTGTGTGTGTGTGTGTGTGTGTGTGTGTGTGTGTGTGTGTGTGTGTGTGTGTGTGTGTGTGTGTGTGTGTGTGTGTGTGTGTGTGTGTGTGTGTGTGTGTGTGTGTGTGTGTGTGTGTGTGTGTGTGTGTGTGTGTGTGGTGTGTGTGTGTGTGGTGTGTGTGTGTGTGTGTGTGTGTGTGTGTGTGTGTGTGTGTGTGTGTGTGTGTGTGTGTGTGTGGTGTTGTGTGTGTGTGTGTGTGTGTGTGGTGTGTGTGTGTGTGTGTGTGTGTGTGTGTGTGTGTGTGTGTGTGTGTGTGTGTGTGTGTGTGTGTGTGTGTGTGTGTGTGTGTGTGTGTGTGTGTGTTGTGTGTGTGTGTGTGTGTGTGTGTGGTGTGTGTGTGTGTGTGTGTGTGTGTGTGGTGTGTGTGTGTGTGTGTGTGTGTGTGGTGTGTGTGTGTGTGTGTGTGTGTGTGTGTGTGTGTGTGTGTGTGTGTGTGTGTGTGTGTGTGTGTGTGTGTGTGTGTGTGGTGTGTGTGTGTGTGTGTGTGTGTGTGTGTGTGTGTGTGTGTGTGTGTGTGTGTGTGTGTGGTGTGTGTGTGTGTGTGTGTGTGTGTGTGTGTGTGTGTGTGTGTGTTGTGTGTGTGTGTGTGTGTGTGTGTGTGTGTGTGTGTGTGTGTGTGTGTGGTGTGTGTGTGTGTGTGTGTGTGTGTGTGTGTGTGTGTGGGTGTGTGTGTGTGTGTGTGGTGTGTGTGTGTGTGTGTGTGTGTGTGTGGTGTGTGTGTGTGTGTGTGTGTGTGTGTGTGTGTGTTGTGTGTGTGTGTGTGTGTGTGTGTGTGTGTGTGTGTGTGTGTGTGTGTGTGTGTGTGTGTGTGTGTGTGGTGTGTGTGTGTGTGTGTGTGTGTGTGTGTGTGTGTGTGTGTGTGTGTGTGTGTGTGTGTGTGTGTGTGTGTGTGTGTGTGTGTGTGTGTGTGTGGTGTGTGTGTGTGTGTGTGTGTGTGTGTGTGTGTGTGTGTGTGTGTGTGTGTGTGTGTGTGTGTGTGTGTGTGTGTGGTGTGTGTGTGTGTGTGTGTGTGTGTGTGTGTGTGTGTGTGTGTGTGTGTGTGTGGTGTGTGTGTGTGTGTGTGTGTGTGTGTGTGTGTGTGTGGTGTGTGTGTGTGTGTGTGTGTGTGTGTGTGTGTGTGTGTGTGGTGTGTGTGTGTGTGTGAGAGAGAGAGAGAGAGAGATGGATGGAGTTTATTTATTTTTATTATTATTAACAAATACAAATATTGTTAGTAGCAAGTTAAAAATACATAGTATATATAAAAAAGAAGGTATAGAATGTAAAGTAGCGTTAAATAAAACTGCTAACAATATTAAAAAAAGTATAATTGCCAACTCTATTACAGATGTGTGTAGTGAAACTAAAAATTCATGTTACAAAGAGAATAAAACAGCCATTTTAATTAAAAATAAATCAATAGAAAAGAACATAGTGTTTACAAAAGCAGACAAAGGTAACACTATTATTGCTATTGATAAAATAAAATATAATAACAAAACAATAGAATTTTTAAATAATCAAAATATTGAAACTTTACACAAAGATCCGACAGAAAAATATCAAAAACAAATTAAGCTAGCATTAGAAAATTTAAAAATCAATAGTAAATCTAATGGAACAGAAATATGTCAATATCATGAACCCACACTCTCCTAAATTATACTTTTTCATTAAACTACATAAACAGGATCACCCAATAAGACCTTTAGTTTCTTTTTATACAACTCCGTCATATAAGCTTTCAAAAAACTGTTAGACACTATTTTAGAACACACTAAATTTTCACTTAAATTAACCATAAAAAATACAATAGAACTAGTTAATAAAATACAACATATTCAATTACCTAACAACTCCGGTTTAATTTCAATTGACGTATAAAATATTTTTCCTAGTATCCCTCCTACAGAAACTTTTATTCTAGTAAAAAACCTTTTAGGTTTTTTAATTTAATTTAGGTTTTTTTTAATTTCCTGGTAAAACCAGAATTACTTTGAATTTAATAATCAAATATATAGAAATAACAGTGCAGAACTTATAACGGGCAATCCTCTAAGCCCATTGCTATCAGATATTTTTATGGATCATCTAGAGACAAAGATTTCAAAACATCCCGTATTTAAACAGTTTTTATATTGGTGAAGATACGTAGACGACTTACTGGTATGTTTCACTGAAACTAATAGGCAACTCGATCAATTTTTATCGTTTATTAATTCACGTCATAGTCATAATAAATTTACAATAGAAGCAGAACAAAATCAATCCATAATCTTTTCAAATTTAAAAATTATTAGACTTAAAAACAAACATGACTTCTCAATATTTTTCATAAACCTACCCATACTGACACGACTATACACTATTCATCATCTCATTCAACACAACATAAACTGGCAGCCTATCATAGTATGTTACATAGATTAACAGAAATTCCGATGTCAAAATACAACTTTGAGACAGAATTAAATATCATCAAGCAAATAGCAGTAAACAACGGATATAACGAACAAACAATTAATAAAATGTTAAATTAAAAACTAGAAACGGAAGCCCTGAAAGTAGTATTTTCACTACCAGAAAAAAACCCAGTACCTTCTGCTCTATTACATATACAGGCAAAATATTAACTAATATAGCCGAACATATAAAAAAGAAAGGAATAACACCAGCTTTCCGAACAAATATCAACCTAGGCAAATATACCAAAAACAACAAGAGCCTAAATAAAACACACTTACACAGTGGTGTGTACAAACTTAAATGTGGCGACTGCCCAAAAACTTACATCGGTAGAAACTTTAATAAACGAATAGCAGAACATAAAAGGGCTTTCAATAATAGAAAAACAGATTCTACATACGCACTTCACCTTCTAGATCACAATCATTCTTTTAATGACGAATTACAAAAATCTTCACATTCAAAATAAAGGCCTTGAGCTATCCTTGTTAGAATCTATAGGGATTAAAAAATTAAAAAACACAGATATAATTCTGAATCACCAACTTGAGACAAACAGTTCTCCCCCCCTTAATCTATTTTATTAGAGACTAAAATATAAACACGTGCTAAAAATAGATCACTTGAGATAGGCAATCAGCCGAAACAGCTGTAGTGATAAGTTAAAATAAATTTTGTGGAAGTTTAAACGCAAAGTTTTCAGTGTTTTATTGTTACATAAAATGAATTTCCATCAAGTTACAGTCGAATCCATCAATTACCTATTTTATTATTGGATATCCTAGACAGGAATAATACATGTTTTAAAATGATTTTCGTTTCGATGGATATAAGATATTTCTCTAGTATTATCCCATTAAGGCATTTAAAAACTATAGTCTGCTTTTTAGATAAGAATTTGTCTTGGGTTGGCTGGCGAAGAGCTCTTGGATAACTATGTTATTAATTATTCGAGTTGGTGTCAGTAATAATAGAAGAATTATTTTGTAGTTCCATTATTTTCCAATAACTATATGTACCCCCTAAGTCGGACCTGCCTTAAAGCAAATCGAACTGATAAGAGGAACGAAAATATTGAAACAATACAAACCCGACTTTTGTTTTTATTTCTCACTTTTTAGTAGATTGTTTGTTTACCTTGAAATAAAATATTGTTTATCTTATTTTGGTTTAAAAGATGCATATGAATTACATTCACTTTATCACTACATAATTATTTTATTAGAAAAACTAAACATAATTAGGTAAAAATTATCTCTTGAAATTTTTAAAGCTGATTAGGGCTAAATATTTCTGATATTGGCATTATTTTCAAGCAAAATCAAAGTTTTTTGTGCATTTTTAATAAATTTATTATTATTTTTTAGTATTTAAATAATGTGTCATGGCTGCAGTGGCCATTGACAAAAACAATATATGTATGTATACAATAGTTACAATAAGCACATGTTACTAATTGCTATACTTAATTTATAAGTTTAGAACCTATGACTTTATAATACGATAATTGTTTCACTAAATTATAAGTTAATGGTAAAGTACATGGAAAACAAGGGGTCATATTCTGTTGAATAACTGAATGTCTTTCAAGAAACCAATTACGTTAAAGACTTAATTGCGTGAGTTTAAAACGTCTTTGATATTTGACTTAAGTTTCTGTTGCACTTTGTGTTTTGCGTACCGGGGACACTTAATCAGGATATGTTTCACAGTTTGTACACTTAAGCAGATTTGGCAATTGGGCTTCGACTCGGATTCATTAAGTATTTATGTGTGAATCGGGTATGTCCTATTCATAAATAAATGTATTAATTATTCAAAAAACTAACTTTTGAAGCTATTTTCGTAGTACCAAACAACAAGTCAATCTATTTAATATAAATGAAAATAGATTGACAGCTAAACTAGATGCATACCAACCAGTGGAACAAGCAGGCTTTCGTAAGGGTTTTAGCAGTATCGATCACTTGCAAACAATCTGGACAGTTAGTGAAAAAACAATAGAGTACAACATACCACTACATCTGGCATTTGTCGATTATCAAAGCATTCTACAGTATCGAGAAATGGGCTTTCTTAACAGCATTGGGCGCCAGAGTAGATTCAAGATATGCTGCCCTCCTTAAGAATATATACGATGATGCTACTTTTCGCGTAAAAATAGATGATGATTTGGAAACTATGAAAATAGACCTTGGCAAAGGTGTGAGACAGGGCGACACCATCTCACCCAAATTATAATAAGCATAGTACTAATAAGCACAGATATCCATGAACTGAAATCAATGCTAAAAGATTTAAATCACAAATCGAATCAAATAGGATTAAAAATGAATCTCCACAAAACAAAGATATTAAGTAACAGCCTAGAAAACATCACGATAGATAACATCAATATAGAAAAGGTAGACCAATATATATATATATATATATATATATATATATATATATATATATATATATATATATATATATATATATATATATATATATATATATATAGGACATGCAATTAAAAACGAAAAAACCAAACCCTAGAAATTAAAAGAAGGACACAATTGTCATGTGCTGCTTTTGGTAAGTTGAGCTTCATTTTAAAAGACAAAAAAATCCCAATTCACTTAAAACGAAAAACCTATGACACTTGTATACTACTATTTGCAACTTATGGGTTGAAAACTATGGCAAGAAAAATGGCAGAACAATTAAGAGTAACTCAACGGGCCATGAAGAGGGCCATGTTCAATATAAGCCTCAGAGATAAAATTTCTAACACCGAAATACGTCAAAGAACTAAAATAACCAACATCATGGGAAAAATAGCGACATTGAGGTGGCAATGGGTAGCATATGTAGCAAGACAAGACACCAACAGATGGTCTTATTCTGGAGACCTTGAGAAACAAAAAGAAGCGTAGGAAGACCCAAAAAGAGATGGATAGACGATATAACAGCTGTAGCTGAAAAACCGCATAGCCATGATGATTTCCGACCTTCGATAGAAGATGGAACTTAAAGAAGAAGAAGCTGAAAAACAGTGGATGAGAATTGCAAAAGATAGGGAAGCTTGGATGCAATTGAAGGAGGCCTATGTTAACAAAATTAACTTTACAAACTCTTATTTTTATATTCTATGCCTTTTTGATTAAATCGTGTCACTTTTCGATATAATTTACAGGTCTTGCCCTTTAGTATTTAAAATTAAATAGCGATATTACATTATATTATCAAATTTATCAATAGTGACTGTTTTTCTTTTATTTTTGAGAATTTGAACACTCTTAGCTCCCAACTAAAATGGCAAACTTATCATATACTTTTTTCGTTTTAGTACCTTATCTTCACAATCCAGTAAGTCCTCATGACTACTTAATAACTGCAAATTTAGCATTCCGGGCTACCCTACTATAAAGTTCTTAGTGATTCTCTTTAATTCTGATCTTAATTTCTGTAAGTTTTAATTTTTTCATTTTTGTACAGCAAAGCTTTTAGTTTATAGTAGCTCTGATTACATAATAAGAAAAAAGAAGCCAACAGTAAATGAAAAAATTTATATTTTACAAAATAATATCGTTACCGTTACTTCCTTAAAGACATCACTTTTTGGCAAAATTATTGTTTTTATTTATTAAACGCTTTTATAAAGTTGAGAATTTCAAATTAGATATTCCAACTGTGTTTTAAATATACCTAGTTATTGTTTTAACTTTTAGATTGCTCGCATGCTTCCGTAATGCTTTATCATCAAATTTCAACTTTCATGTTAAAACTTCAGACAAGCAAACGAAAGTCCTGTATAAAAGTATGAGAGCAGCCAAACAGCCAAATGTCAGGTCCATGCATGAGGCAGCCAAAAGTTTTGAGCCAGTTAAATTACATTATAAATTGGACACTCTACACTGCCTCGCAGTTTCACGCTAGTTAAAGTTAAAGCCGAGAAACTCAACACTACGTTTCACATACGCTGACTTAAATTCGAATTGCAGCAGACAACATAATTACCACACGTCTTATATCCCACATTTTGCAATGGTAATATTTTACAATAAAAATATATATATGAAACAATGCGTCCTAGAGACTACCTCATTAACAACCTAATATTGTTCGTTACGTCCAGAACTGTTTAATGTATATACAAAGTAATAATATATAAAAGTATGACTTTTGATTGCTTTAATTTTTTTTTTATTTAAAACAAAAAGCTGCATCCTCTTAAAGGACATTAGCGATATAACGAATCCAGAATATTTAAATGCGATTAACAAAACATGAGCTACGTGAGGAAAAGTCCAGCTAGAGCTACTTCACTTAACCTCAGCTTTACAAAGTTAATTGGAAATTACAGTGAATAAGGTGATTTATAATAATTTTTGACATACATAATAGGGTGAAGCGTCGGTATACATGTAAAAGTTTTTTTTTAGGAAAATGAGGACGCCTGACGACGGGAAAGTAGTAGTTTAGAATATGGAATTTTTTCATGTTTTTTGTTTTTTTTTGCCGGCATCCCCTCCAACGCCAATAGACGTCGGTATATATCGATTTTTTTTTGGAAAATCAGGACGTCTGACTGCTGGAAAGTTGTAATTTCGAAAAAAGAATTTTCTTAGGTTTTTTATTTTGTTTTGACAGTATCCCCTCCATCGCCACGAATTTTTTTTATTGACTCCACGTGAAGTTGCTTCTTACCAACTAGCAACTTCATGTAAAGTTACTTACTGGTAACTTTAACATCATAATAATTCTTCTTCTTCTTAAGGTGCTGTGCATTTCTGCGTAGGCGTCCACCGTACATCGTCTTGTAAGGTGAGGTGTTAAATATTCAGGATTAAATAATTCTGCTTTTAGCAGCATTGCGAAGCATTTCATAGCTGTGAATTCCTGTCCATTGTCGAATATTGCGCAGTCATGACATTTTTTTACGTCATACTAATTAACCCGCCATTACACGCGGTATGAGGGAGTACCTCACCAAATCTATTTATGACCAATGAAATTGTCTTGGCTAATACGATAGCCTTGAGCACCGAGGAATGTCTTTATCATCGTTTATGAAAGGGTATGACAAAGGTTTAGAATATTTCATGTGGTCAGTGTGTTGTGATACTCGAACGAAGTGACATCCCTCTTTAGGTGAGGGTATTCCTCACTGCGCTCACCTTACGGTGAAATCACGTTTCTGTTAGCTCAAAGAAACTTTTAGGTTTTTGTTTAATATTTGGGTAAGTTTAATTAAAATATTATTGTTGAGGTTAATTGTTAATTTTAATTTGAATTTTTAGTAAAATGGATTCGCGTAAAGAGCGTCAATTACTTCAGTGGCTTGCTGAAATTGATAATGAAGAAAACAGCAAAAGTTTGGAAAATCTTTTAAGGAAAACCTTTTAGAGACACAAAATTATAACACGGATAGTGAAATGTCGGCGAGTTCTGAAGATGAGGGGGACTATATTTCTTTAGTGCCTCCCCGTTAGTGTATTACGTAGTCCTACGTATTTAGGTATAAAGGTTATTCAAATACTTGATTATAGACTTGTTACGATAACATTGTTTAATTTTAGGTAAAGATAATCAAACCGTTAGGAAGGTCCATCACAAAAATCGTTAGTCTAAAACTCTAGTTAGGAATATCCTTACCAAAAAACGTGGAGTAAAAGATTTTGCAGAAGAAAAAAAAATCCATCAGAGTGTTGGAGTTTATATTTTCCAGATGACATTGTTGAAAAAATTGTTATATATACAAACAAATATTTTTCCAAATTCGACAAAATATATCCCGTCCAACTGATGCAACGGAGACAAACTTAGATGAAATTAAAGCACATTTTTGACTACTTCGCTGGGACCCGGAAAAGTACTCATGTAAGTGTGGATGACCTATGGGCAGCGGATGGGCCAGTAATATTCAGAATCACAATGAATAAAAATCGGTTTCGTCTTCTACTAAGGGCACTCCGATTTGATGATTTTAGCAACAGAGAAGAGAGTAGGAAAACGGACAAACTAGCACCGATACGAGAAGTATTTGAGTATTTTGTGGAGAAGTGTAAGGTAATTATGAAATAGGACGGTATGCTACAGTTGATGAAATGCTGGAAGCCTCTCGTGGAAAATGAACATTTAGGCAATATATTCCTAGTAATCCAGCGATGTATGGCATTAAAATTTATTCACTGGCTGATGCGAAAAACTGGCACACTAGTAGCTTGGAGGTGTATGTAGAGTAGCCAAATGGCCCATTTCAGCAAGATAATAGTTCGGTAGCACTTGTGAAACGTTTGATAAAACCTATTACTAATACAGGTCCTAATATTACATGCGACAATTTCTTCACTTCAGTCCCATTGGCAATAGACCTACTAAATAATATGCGGACTACATTAGTAGGAACTCTAAGAAAAAACAAGCGTGAGATACCAACAATTTTTCTCGCTACGAAAGAAAGCAACGAAAATACGTCTATGTTTGCTTTTGGCAAATATTGCTTACTTACCTCCTACGTACCAAAGAAAAAAAAAATGCTTTAGTTTTGTCGACTTTGCACGATCAAGATATTATCGACCATAAAACAGGTAATGCTAAAAAGCCTTTAAAAAATCTTTTTATTCAGTTTCAAGAATAAGTTGTAGATGGCCGCTTACAATTTTCTTCAGATTTTACATATTGGTGACATAAACTGTCATATTATTTACTATAAACATACTAGTGTTAAATTACCACGACGTAAATTTTTAAAAAATCTTGCTTTAGAACTGATTAGACCACATCAAATGTTACGAATGAACATAAGAACTCTTCATGTATTGTAACGAATGCAAGTAAGGGACCATTTGGGAATTCGAGATGAAGCAGAGCCTGTAGAAATGGAACAAGTATCTAATAAATGTGCATACTGTCCTAAAAAGTAGAACCGAAAAACTTAGACAAAATGCTGCAAGCCAAATTGTAGAAAAACTTTGTGTAATTCCTGTTGGGTAATAGAAGAGGAAGAATATGAGTAGAGGCATTTATTATTTTTATATGTGTGCAATATTTTTAAAACTTTTCATTTGTGTATTGACTATCTCTTTTGTCTATTAACGTATTATTTTTGCTTTATGTATTTGACATTTTTTATACTTTTGATCTATTTTATTTTATCACATTTGTTTTGTTAAATTGATAAAAAAAATTGATTTATGGGACTTTCTATAATATGTCAGTATAAACCATTTTATTTTTATATATGTTGAAATTCATTCTTCCTCGAAATAATTCGAATTGATGTAGGTGAGGGCGACGCTCATACGCGTGCAACCATGTCATAATCGAAGACGCGTGTACCGGCGGGTTAATAACACATAATGTAAACTAAATTTAAACAAACAATTTTTAACAGGTTTTTACCTACATATTTAGTGACTACACACCATGTATACCTAGACCCTGATGATAGAATATGGATTCCGAAAACGTTTTGTGATATAGCCCGATTGGGTTTTAAATTATTTACCTTTTAAATAGGATTTATAATAAATTTTTTTTGATATATGGTATACAGCCAACTACAGGAATTTAGATTCCTTCTGGACCGAAAAAGTCTCGAACATTATCAAAGAGCTTCATAACTGGAAATCTCCTGGACCAGATGGAGTTCAAAACTTCTGTCTAATGAAGTTTTAGAGTATTCATGAGCTTTTAACACTGTTCATTAGTTATGTTATTTCTAATCAGCCGGAAATACCACCATTTCTTACTTATGAAACCACTTATCTAATACCGAAGGATCAAAATAACACCCAAGATCCAGCCAGGCACCGCCCAATTACTTGCCTTTCAACTTTGTAGCCCAGCGTATCTACCCATACCGTTTTCTTAACAATATCATAGAGCCTCAATAGAAAGAAAACGCTAAGAGTTTCATAAGTAAGAAAGAACAACTCATAATCGACTTAGTCATTTCCAACCAGGCGTAGACCAAAAAAAACCTATTCACTGCATTCATTTACTAAAAGAAAAGTCAATATACGTCAATGTACAAGAAAAAATATATCAAGTCAAGAATATAACCTTTTAAAAGCATATAACGACATAATGAAATGCTAAAATTCTCCTTGAAATGCCCAGTGAAACCAATATCGAAACTGAAGATATTTCAATTAGGCGGAGCATTTTCCAGGAGCACTCGTTAAGTCTACTCAACTGTTTAGCGATGAATCCACTATCTCAGCTACTGAACTCCACTCAGTAAGGCTTTAGCATCAAAAATAACAATAATGTTGTGGCGAAGCTTAATTATGTGTTGTATGTGGATGATTTGAAATTAATGGCTTCCACTTCTCAAATGATATCAGTATGCATTTTGGTCAATGGTCAAAGGAAAGAATGAGCCTAGAGGTTTTGATATGCAAGATAACCGAAACATCGAAAAATGGGTGAAAATGTACAAATATCTTGAAATAAAGCAAGCGAGGAAATTTGATCACAAACAATTGGAAACCGAACTAACTTCGGAGTTTATACGAAGAGTAAGACAACTATATGGATCATATCTTAATAGTAAAAATTTGTTTAAAACAGTAAATACGTACTTACGTCTAATTCAGCGGAAAGTAAGAACATTTGTCACAAAAATGCAAAAAACATATCCGCGCAATGCAGTAGAGAGAACAACATTACCGCAATATCATGGAGAAAGAGGACTTATGTACATAGGTGAGCTACTTGATAAACAGGCTGCTGATTTAAGACCTTATTTTCAGATGCAGGCTGGGACATCTACTATACATCGAGTAATTTGCACAGTAGATAATACAACTCAGGGAACAAGAAATGCGTATAAACTACGTGACTAGGCAAGCAAAAATTGATTGCCATTAGCAAATGTGTTTACCGAGACAAGGGGTTTTTTATTTGCTATTTGGAATCAGGTTATTTTAATTAAAAATTACCTGAAATATATTGTTAAAGAACCTTAAGTCCAAAATGACAAACACCGATATGGATGCTAAGCCTGCGAAACCATCCAACATCTTACCGGGGGCTGCCAGTCGTTTGCCGATACTAGTTATAAATAACACCATATCTCAGTAGGAAATATTATCAACCAAGAAATAGCTGACTGACTGGGACTTTTCCAATCCAATTATGTTCTTTGTTATTAATACGTCCCTGACAGAATGCTTGGAAATGACAACAACAAGCTATACTGGGACCACACTGTGCTAGGAGATCAACCAGTGGTACATAATAGAATGAATCTTATACTATTTAATAAACTTACTACGCAAATTACACTTAATGATGTGGAGATACCCAATACCAATAATTTGCTTGTTAAACGTAACGAAACGATGGCCAAGTACAGAATCTAGAAATACAAATCAAATACAATGGAGAATGGAAAGTGCCCACACAGTACCCATTATTCTATCTTCTACTGGTGTTATTCCCAAAAGACCATGCAGAAAGCTATACTTATTCCTGCGATTCACATTATTGCGATGGTAGTAAAAATTTCTTATATTGCCGTTTCAAGAATCAAGAGACTTAACTATTTAATTTACATTACTCGTACATGGGGCTTGTAGATGAATAGATAATAACATATCTACTTGCGACTGTTGACCGTATTATGGTACGACCAACAGTCGCGTATGGAAGCGAAACATGGACGATAACAAAAAGAGAAGTAAATAGATTGCTGGTATGGGAACGTAAAATTCTTCGAATGATATATGGAACTTGCAGAGACAGCGTGACAAACGAATGGAGGGGCAGATACAATAACGAGCTAGAGTCTCTATTCGTAAAAGAAAATCTAACCAGATATATAAAGGCCAATAGACGCAGACGGGCAGGACATATGATACGCAGTAACGACAATAGCCTTATAAACAATGTGTTCTGGAAAGGCCAGATGGAAGAAGGTTTGTAGGGCAGCCTAGAAAAAGGTGGAAAGATGCAGTCAGAGAATATCTAGAGAAGATGGGAGTGCGACAATGAGAATTACTGGCACAGGATCGACGAACATGAAAGGCAATAGTAAACGCGGTAAAGACTCACGAAAAGTTGTAGTGCCATTTATGATGATGATGATGATACCCACTTGCAGAATTGTTATGGGAGGAAAAAATGGTATACTCCAATATTGCATTCTATGATTGACTGTGTTAATAATGCTAATTAATTAGCCCGCGTTTATAAATGATAAAAAATCAAGGCAATCTACATTTTAGGAGACACATTGCAAAGCATCTTTGATTAAAGTATAGAGTTAGACCGAAAATGCCTTGAACAAAGAGAGATTATGTTATACCACCTCAGAAAGCCACCACTTGATATAGTTTGCAAAAAGTCAAGAAGAAGATATTTCCAGTGTAAAAATAAAACTATAAAAACTTGCTAAAGTTTTCAAATTTCACTTCCGATAAATATTTATTTGATGGATGGAATATCATGGATGGATCGCAAAACAAACGAACAAGTCCTCGAACAACTAGGAAAACAATGCGAAGTTTTAAATTCCATAAAGATCAGGAAATTGGAATACTTGGGGCACATCATGAGAGGTGAAAAGTACGAACTACTAAGGAATATAATGCAGGGTAAAATCAAAGGTAGAAGAAGCGTAGGAAGACGTAAAATCTCGTGGCTCTCGTGGTTTGGATGCAGTTCAATTGAACTATTCAGGCGAGTAACCAATAAAATTATAATTGCCAGAATGATTTCCAATCTCCGATAGGAGTGGAACTTGAAGAAGAAGAAGAAATATTTATTTCAGTAAGTGTCTAAGGGGTCGTTAACACTAGATATC
The DNA here is from genome assembly GCA_918026665.1 of Diabrotica balteata. NCBI lineage: Eukaryota > Metazoa > Arthropoda > Insecta > Coleoptera > Chrysomelidae > Diabrotica > Diabrotica balteata. The sequence goes on along the minus strand of OU898282.1, from coordinate 39,481,915 downwards.
GAAAAAAACATTTATTTATGTCATATTTAATAATTTTGTAACACAAAGCATTGATTTGAATAATTTTAATAATAGTTATGCGTAGTTCTCGGCATTAATGGGTTAAATTCAAACTTAATTTCATTTAAAATAGTATTTCTGGTAAAAAAGTACGTAATATCTTTTATAAAATACATCAGAGCAAAACGTTGTCAACTACTATTTTATTTGAAAAATATTATTAAAAACTTTCATACGTGGAAGCAGAGAAGAAGGAAGTGGAAGGTGAGAACCGATGACAGATTATCCCTCCTTAGTTGGTCTACCGGATTAGGCTATCTTTCCGCTATTTACAAGGCACAAAGCCGATAACCTTGGGTAACGTATACAGGATTAAGTCATCCTTTAAAAGCGGAAATGTATGGGGCCTTTGCGGCGAGACTAGCACTCTGTTTCGTGTGACGTTCATGAAAATTCAATTCGGAACATGAAGGAAACAGTGTAATTGAATGACGATGATGCATGAAATTTAAATACGATGAAAAGGAAACAAAGAACTACTTGTATTAGTGAATGTAATATTAGCACTTTTGTTCGCGCTTACACTGAGAGAAGTTATGTTACAATCATCAATAATTATTAAGGACAATGAGATAATATACATATCTAAAAACGAAATATAAAACTTATAAAAGTACAGACAGCTCTAGAAAATAGAAAAATTACAGGTTTCTTTAATTCTTCTTCTTTGAGTATCTAGCCCAAGTTTTAGGCGTGGGTAGGCTAATATGCCCCAGATATTCGAGTTTTCTCTTTATCATATTTTAAGTTACCTTTACCTTGACCTACTCCGTTCAAGACTTCTCTGTTTGAAATGTGTTGAACCCATGATATTCTCAGCATTCTACGATATAACCACGTCTCGAAGGCTTCCAATTTGTTCATCATGTTAACCTTCATAATCCAGGTTTCATATCCATATAGTAATGCAGGATTCATATTTGTATTTCTTGTATTCATGCTTAGTCCATTATTGGAGTATTCTCTAGTGAGTCATCTGCATATCTGATTTTGTTAATAGTTTCTCCCCCGATTTGAACTCTACATTGCCCTTCCAAAGCTTCGTTAAAAATGATTTCTGAGCGTTAAACACAGTTGAAGACAACAAACAATCCTGTCTAACACATCTTTGGATACAAATTTTATCTGTTTCTTTGCCGTCTACTAGAATAGAAGCTTCTTGATTCCAATATAGATGTTGTAAAAGTCTCATATCTTTATCATCTTTTTTAATCATTTCTAGATATTCAAACAACCTACCATGTTCAACCCTTTCAACCGCTTTCTTAAAATCCATAAAACGGACGTAAATTGGTTTCTGTACTTCCCATGATCGTTGACGTTGACCTTCTCTGAAACCGAATTGTTTATTTTCCATTGTGTCCTTACAGTTCTGCTTGATTCTATTAGAAATTATCCTAAGAAGTAGGTTTTTTGAAGGATGTTTGAAAGTGTTTAATGCAATGGAGTAAGATATACAGTGTGTAAACGCCAAATGGAATAAATTCATTATTTAGGTTACTGTAAATGTTGATAAAAAATCCCGAAACAGGTCAAATTTAAATTATAACTTGACATTCTTTAACGTGAAAATGCAACCCCTACCTTCAACCTCCTTAGAATGACAGGTACAACCCCCAATTTTTAAAATAGGAAGTATAGGCTTGTGATATATCGTTTGAAAGGTCTTTTAATTCTATATTTAAAAATGTTATTGCTTTCAAGTTTATTAAGATTAATTTAAGATAAAATAAATTAAAATCATTTGGTTTCCGAAATTCGCTAAAATATACTCAAAACTTGTTTCCCGTTTAGGTCTTGATAATGAGAAAGTGAACAAAAACCATAGCAATGTGGTTTTTAGATGGTAATTTACAAATGATTGGTTACGGAGATAACACCTGAACACAACAGAAAGTAACTCGCCTATTTCATGAGAAATTTCCTTATTTACCGCTTATATGCCAAGGAACAATAAGTAAACTAGAGAAGCAGTTTTGCGAGTTTGGTCATGTAAGAAAGACAAAAATAAGCAGATGCCAATGCACTGAGTGATAAACTCAAATTAGATGTGTTGCTTGAGTTTCAGGAAAATCCACATACATCGAGTAGACAGGCATCCACTACATTCAATGCTAGCCATACATCGATAGTAAGCATATTAAAAGAAAATAAATTGCATCCCTATAAGATGATACCTACTCAGGAGCTCATGGAAGACGATTTTGATAGGAGAACTTTTTTTTGTGAGCAAATGATGGACATGTTGGATAACAATATTATCCAATTAGAAGACGTTATGTTTTCTGATGAGTGTACTTTTTCACTTAACGGTTATGCTAATCGGCAAAATTGCCGCTAGTGGGTCACGGAAAATCCTCACTGGATGAGAGAAGAACACACCCAATACCCTCAAAAGGTTAATGTTTGGGCAGGGATTGTAGGAAACAATATCATTGGTCCCTTTTTCATTGAGGGCAACTTTAATGGCAACAATTATTTGGCACTACTTCAAAATAATGTCATTCCAACGTTGGCAAATTTATATCCTGATCCAGGAAACCCTCAAGTTCCAGTGAATACGATATGGTTTCAGTAGAATGGAGCACCACCACATTACCAACTTAATGTCCGGCAGTACCTCGATACAATATTTCCCAATCGGTGGATAGGGAGGCGAGGATCGATTGAATGGCCAGCGCGATCACCTGATCTTACATTATTAGATTTCTTTTTATAGAGATGTGTGAAGATCCATGTGTACAAAACTAAACCTTTTGATTTAATTGACTTAAGAGAACGAATAACGCTTGCGATTACGTCGATCTCGCCTGTTATGTTAAATAATGTTAGAAGACAGTTTTATGTAAGATTAGGATGTTGCCAAGACGTTGCGGTGAACATTTTAAACATCTACTTCATTAACATTCATAGTTATTTTTCGTGTTCTACATTTTATTACGTTTTGCATTACATTTTAGTTTTTGAATTTATTGTTGCGAATTTCGGTAACTATATGATTTTAATTTTTTTTATCTTAATTAATCTTAATAAACTTAAAAGCGATAACATTTTTGAATGGAGAATGAAAAAACCTTTTAAACAATATATCACAAGCCTATACTTCCTATTTTAAAAATTGGGGGTTGTACCTGTCATTATAAGGGGGTTGAAGGTAGGGGTTGCATTTTCACGGTAAGGAATGTCAAGTTATAATTAAAATTTCACGTGTTTCGGGATTTTTTATAAATATGTACAGTAACCTAAATAATGAATTTATTCCATTTGGCTTTTACACACTGTATGTGGCGTAGTGAGTATATTTCGTGAGGTATGGCATATATAATCTGAAGCCGGACCTGGCCACTTAATAAAGTTGAACTGCAGCCTAATTACCAGCAAAAACTTGTTGTCGATAATCGATAAGTTGAATTGAAATCGATAAAATATTTTGCCTTTTAATGTTCTGATTTTAAGGTTATTAATAATGCAGTTTTGTACTTACAAAATTCTACGATTTTCAGTGCACTGTCACATTTAACTTTAAGTTGCAAACAGTATAAGAAGTAAATTAAATATTTTTAATTTTAAATACTAGTAATTAACATATTTGTTAGAACCGATATAAATCTGTATGATCTGCTAGATATCGGGGCCGGACTCCAAAAATAAATTTTATTTTAATAAATTTGCAGGATATAATTATAACAGTCTGGTATAGAAAGCCCACATTGACTATCGATATTTTTTGTATAAAGCTTAAGAAAATTTATTTAATTTTTATTTCTTTAATTTTTTTACTTTGGACCTGAGTAGCGTCACCCCTGTGTTTGTATAATTTTATTTCGCCCAACCGCTGAAGGGTTAATTACATAAGCAGAAAGATTAAAATTTAATATCAATTCGGTGGTACATCACCCTTAGACTTTTTATCACAATATGACAGGTTGTCTACAAAAATAAATCGTAGCTGAATTCCATACAAATACAACATTTAACATAAACATGACAAAAGAAAACAGTTTTACTACATAGAAACGTCTTAGTAAAAAGGGCAATTTTATAGTTTTTATAGGTTGGTATCTTTGTTTTATCATTTTTCGTCTGTAGTAACAAGAGAGAAATTATGAAATATTATATTGATATTACTAACTATAATTTTTGGCTTATGTTTTAAATCACTACCACATACTCTAAAAATGTTCTGTATTTGTTGAAATAAAACCAAATACAACCCAATTGCGTGTAGCAACTAAACAACCGATCCCTACTTAACAGTCGACAGGAATAACATAATTAGTAGCACACAACGAAAGATGTATCACTGTAAACTAGATCCTACACTACTCGTAAATCAGAGCAGTAAATCTATCATGGAACTAATACCCTAAAAAGGATAACACCGCATAATGGACTATTTGTCACTATCTAAGCAGTTGCACCTATACCGTAGTAGTGGAAAAGGATTATACTAAATAAAAACAACTTTTTTAAATGTGACTTTCAGAGTATTTTATGTATTAAATGCGTCTATTTCAGGAGCGAGTTATAAAATAAATTTTGTTTTGTTTAATTTTAATATTTAAGTCTGCAAGAACGTTCCTAAAGATTATTAAATTAGTATACAAAAATACCCTAGTCAAAGTAAAAAAGCTGAAAAAACTATTTGAAGGTTCTAAACAGTATATGAGGGGTAGCTGATGAAAATCCGTGAAGAAGTTTTAGTGCAGTTTAGCAGTTGTATGTTTAGTTAATCCGTGAATAGCTGATTTTGTTTTATTTTCTTCAATCAATGCGTTTTTACCTTGCTTTAAGCTCTATGCTTCTTCAAGGGTGGGTTTGTTACTTGGGTGCTTGTGCTTGTTTGGTGTGAAATGCCAGTTTTCGTTCATATGACTTCGGTTGGACTCCGAACACTAAGGGCGCCACCGCCAAAAAAGCTAAAAAAGTCAAAGAGGGTAGAAGAAGGATAGGAAGGGAACCGAGAACAAGAAGAAGGCAAGAGGCGGAAATCGTACCTTCCGGAAGAGTTAGCCAAGTATACCAAGCCTGTCACGAAGTACAAGTTCCGTGGAAAAAAACGATTCCTTTCAGATTATTGGCCATTGTTTGTTTGTTGGAAAAAACGCGTGGAGGATAGCTGTGGCTGTGTACTCACCTAGGATCAGGTATCATTGTGCAATGAGATTGGGAAACCACAGAAAACCAATCTCCCCCTGTCCTTGTGAATATTTAATCGACTCTTAAGGAGTGTAGTCGGTGCTCACAGTGTGGTGATGTGTTGTGTGTTTGGGGAGTTTTTGTATGTTTATTAATTTGGATTTTATGTTTATTATTGTGATATGGGATTAGGTGTTTATTAGTTTGGATTGTGAGCGGGGTGGAGGTAAAGTGTTGTGTATGGGTGTTGTTGGTGTGTGTATGAATGTGTGTTGATGTGTAAGGTGTGATTTTCAGATGTGTAGGTGGGTGAAGGTTTGATTGACTAGGTTATTTGTGCATGAAGTGGCTATGGCACATCCATACATTGCGTTTAATATTTGGTTAAGGAATAGGGTTATTGCGCTTCTCTTTTCAGGGAAGACGTTGAATAGGAGCATGGATGTGAAGTGAATGAGGGATTTCATGTCAGAGGATAGATCGTAGGATGAGATTTGTTTCTCTGTGTGTACTGGTTGGGTTTGGTTGTAGTTTGCGGGATGAGCGCTTCTGTGGGGACATCGTAGTAAGAAGGCAGGGTAAGGACCACTACAGTTGGGACATTTTGGAGCTGATATTGTGGGGCAGGCAGTAGACCGATGGCTGAGCCCGCAGAACGGCCAAATTATTGACTTTTCGGAGCATTCTGTGTTGAAATGTCCGCTTTTGCAGCATTTTTGCAGCTTTTGTTTTCTTTTTAACAATATTTTAAAGTGAAAAACATAGTAGTGCCGGATTAATCGTGTTCCGGCTAAATCCATAACCACCGTTCCAGAGAGGTGGTATTGCCACTCAATGTACAACTAAAACAAAAAACTAAAAAGTTGTAAATAACCATACGTATTACCGTAAATTAGAAAATGTTTTAAACGTTGGGCCATAAATTATTAAATAATATTAATGATAAATTTTATATCCCTGACTAAATTTTCTCCTCTGTCAGAAATTAGAAAGTGTACTTCTCTTCATTTTTTTTCTCCTCTAAACATTATGTTTACAATGTTTCTTTCATCCAGCCCAAAACTTATTCGCCTCTCGAATTCTCCCCTCTCATTTGCCCATCTCTGGCTGTTAAAAATGTAGTCGCGAGCGCCCGGTACCCCACAATCAGTACAGTCTGCCGAGGCAGATTTGCGTTCATAGATTAAATATATATAAGTAGAGATAGATAGGCAACTCTTTAATACCAAAAATTTCAATGTATACAGCGCCCTCTGCCTGGTTTAGTCATGAACTAAATGGGTAGTGACGCGGCGGGAATTTTAAAAGTTCGAATAAGCTTTGTTGCTAATTATTGTAGTAAAACAAGATTCTACAACATAATGCAAATTATAAAAAATAATCGACAATTGTTTCTTACATTAACATTAACGATTATTTTTTGTAATTTGCATTACATTGTGGAATCTTTTATTGCAATTATGAACAGACTGCACATAATAGGAAAGGAAAGGAAGAAAAACAAAATTCAAAAATTAAAATATTTATTTAAAAAATTAACGACACAATTTACAAGTAACAAAATTATTTTAAGACCGTAAACATACTTACTTGGTGGTAAAAATAAAGATGGAATAGCATCTTTTTTAATAGTGGATTTATTTATTAGTCCAATGTATTGTGCATCTGGCCCAAAATGGACATTACATAAACGGTATGATTTTCGTACCTTCTCCATTGGCATTTCTTGTAAATTGGGATGGCCAATCCTTTTAATCCAAACATTATACAGCTACAAAAAACATACAAGGATTAGTGTCTAATAGATATAGTATAAAAAATATATTTAAAGTCCATAACAATAATAGCAATGTAAATCATATTATCTATTACTTCTTTCTTTTTTTTGTTGTATCATCTGTAAATACTTCAATTTCTGGATATTTTTACATTTGTTCTAACACAAGCAAGGTTAAAACATTTTAAGGTTAGAGATACATACTTAGGAATATCTTGTTTGTTAATCGTTATTAAAATATTAATGGCAAATCAAAATAAAAGCTATTTTTTATTTTAATATTAAAATAAATATTAATTATCACTTACCTCTTGATTTTTCGGAAAAATATGCATTTTAGCATCTTTTTGGTAATTTTTGCAGCCGGGTACACAGCATTTAAACACCATTTTAAAGATCTATTAAAAAATTTTCAGATAAACTGAATTTTTACTTTAAAGTAAAAGTCTTTGCTATAAAGCCAAACTATGAGTAAAAAAAACACAATCAAATATGTAATATAAATCCAAAGACGTAAACAAACACCGTGTCATAGACAAAATAAAATGGCGTTGTGTTGTTGTTGACTGTTGGGATTTTGCAGATGCGATGACATGCGCATTTAAAGAAAGTTTTTGGTGGCGCCACCTTTCTTGTTTAGTCAAGAATTAAAGAGAATGAACCGTCATTGCCATTAAAGATAACATGCCATGTTTGCGTTTTCTATTGATGAAGGTGCCAAAACTATTATGTCCAGTCAGAAACTGTGTCAGAAAGTAGTCTCGTTTTCTGAACTTACATTCCCACCACGGTCTCAGATTGGGAATAACCTCTTTTGTCCACCTTACCGTTCCGCTATCATTCGCACATTCTCTCTGCCACTGTACTATCGTTCTTTCTCTCTCATTATTATCTATATTTACATCCATCTTCCTCGCATATACCCTCGCTCGCTCTTTGCACAACAAAAGAATCGGTATCACCGCTCCAATGACATATAGAGCCTCATTTGAAACTGCCCTATATGCGCTAGATACCATGTAGAGCATTCGCCTTTGCGAAGTCTCCATCAGCTTAGCGTATTTCGCAGTGTTCAGTACGCTACACCACAAGGTTGACGAATTATTAAACTATCCCAAATGTAGACAGATCGATCACATAGTTTATTCAATTTGTTTATTCCGAAAATCAATTATTTAAACAACTGTGCTAGCCCAATCCGTAACTCTAAAGGAACTTTATTAATCGCAATCGATTCTTTGAGGCTTCATTTATAAGGATTATGTAAAAAACTTTAACGTTTTATTAACTTTGTTACTAAATACAGTTTCAAAAAGGACTGACTTATTAGATTCTAAATATTTACAATAACTTTAAGGTTTTTATGTCACAAACTCAATAAAAAGCTGGGGAAAGGCACACTTTCTAAAAAATAACAGAGACCTTTTATCACTAATACCAAAAAACAAGCTGAGATATTGCAGCAGATAGTTCTCTCCTCTACTTTTTAGTGGCAGGATTTTACAAGTACCATCATTTTAACTGGTTATATTTTTTACTTCTTTACTGTGTCTGCCATCTATTAGTTGGATCATAAAATGTAGATCTTCTTTTATTATTTGTTTAAGTTGCAGCTCTTAATGTTAATAAATAATGAAACTATGGTTTTAAGAAAAAAAATTTATCTGGTTTTCTACTGGCCATATTTTTTAAAGTGTGTTTTTCAAGAGCTTTTCGCTAAGCCTACATACAATTGATAAAGGATTATAAGCTAAAAAGTCATACATTTTCAAACTGTTTTTTAATAATAAATTTAATAAAATCTTGGGAACAACTACAACTAAAACTACTTGGAAACTATGATCAATGAGTCGCGGGATAATAACCAAGAGATTAAATGTCGCATCGGAAAGACAAAAACTGCATTCTTGACTATGTAATATGTGTTTAAGGGCCATGACCTCACCCTAAAAAGAAAAATAAGGCTTCTTATATGTTACGTGTACTTAGTGCTTTTGCACGAAGTAGAAACGTGGACATTGAAGGCGAAAACTCTATCAAAACTTAAGGCTTTTGAGCTATAGTTTTGTAAAAGTATCCTAAAGATACCATGGACAAACAAAGTCACCAATAAAGAAGTACTGCGGAGGATGAACACAACCTCGAATTTGTCAACATCGTGAAGGGGCGTAAGCTGCAGTACTTGTAACATTTACCGAGTAATAAGGGGCAGATACGACCTACTCCAATGCAAGGAGTAGCTAGTATCTGCCCGTTACTCCCAGCTACTCCTTGCAAGGTAAAATTAAATGAAAGAACGCTCCAGGATAAAGAAGAATATCCTGGCTTAATAACCTGAGAGCATGGTATAAAAAAAAACAACACAGCTTTTGTATAGCAACCATCAAAGTCAAAATATACAGAAAGATCGCCAACGTTCGGAATGGAGAGGCACCCTAAGAAGAAAAATAAAATCTTTAAGATGTTTCTAATTTGCTTTAAAAATAAAGCCTCAAATTACCGATTTTAATTTATAAAATACCTTTAGAGTGATTTTTGTGTAATTACAGTTGTTTAAATAATTACCCTACGAGATAAACAAATTCCATTATGCAAAAACAAAGTAAGTAATATTTATAAATATTATAAATATATAAGAAAAGTTTTATAAGCAAAAATGGCTTTTTCATTTTGCAATATTTCAAAAAAAAAACAAAATAAAATCAGCTATACGTCTTCACTGATTTTTCATCAGCTACCAATGGCATCACCGTTGAAAGGTATGAAGAACAGCAAATCACCTGGAGAAGATGGTATTGTAAGTGAAATGCTAAAATTAGGAGGTGCTAAAATTTAAAAAAAAAACTTTAGAATGCCTGCCTTTTTGAGTTACACCAAAAAAATGGAATAGTGCCATTATGATAATATTGCAGAAGAAAAAAGATGTAACAGAAATTAAAAACTACAGACCTATCAGCTTGTTATCTCATTTATATAAGCTCTTTATGCTCTTTATGAGAATAATTACTAAGAGACTGGAACCTAAGCTGGATTTTCACCAACCATTAGAGCAGGCCGGATTTAGAAGTAAATCTAATTATAAAGAACAGCAAATCACCTGGAGAAGATCTCATTGTAAGTGAAATGCTAAAATTAGGAGGCGAATGCGTCAAAAGAGCATTAAAAACCCTTTATAATGTCTGCTTCTTTGAAGAAGTTAGACCAGAAACATGGAATAGTGCCATTATGATAATATTGCACAAAAAAGGAGATGTAACAGAAATTGGAAACTACAGACCTATCAGCTTCTCATCTCATTTATATAAACTCTTTATGAGAATTATTACTAACAGACTGGAAACTAAGCTGGATTTTCATTAACCATTAGAGCAAGCCGGATTTGGGAGTGGCTTCGGAAATAATGACCACCTAGAAGTAATAAAATTACTTGACTAGAATAGACAGTTACCCAATACAAAAAGGCATTTATAATAACATATGTAAAGTTTGAGTAAGCGTTGGACTTAGTCCAGCATAGCTCCATGCTAACAGCTCTTACAGAGTGCAGTATTGATCCTAGGTACACAACTATTATTGGGAATATATACAATGGGGCAACAGATGCAGTTAGAATGTATTATGGCAACACAAATACATTTCCCTTCGAGAGGGGTACTAGGTAAGGAGATACCATCTCTCCTAAGCAATTCACTGCTTTGTTGCAGAGTGCTATGAGAAACGTTAATTGGGAAAATATTGGAGTCAACATAAACGGAGAATTTCTGAACAACTTGAGATTTTCAGATGACATGGTCCTTATTATTGCAGACCGGGTAGATCATGCCTGCCAGCTTCTTTAATACCTTTAGAGCTCGTGTATACGAGTTGGACTTAAAATTAATTTTTCCAAAACACAATATATGGCCAACCTTGTACTGGCAAAAATCATCTTAACTAACGGAACGCAAATTAAACAAGTGTATAGTTATAAATATCTGGGTCACGAGATTAAATTAGGAAGAGATAAACAACGGAGCTAAACAGGAGAATAGGACTGGCATGGGCATATTAGGGAAAACTGAGAGAACTCTTTAGATCAGATATTCCCATGTGCAAGGCACGCCGTGGTCGTGTGTATTAAGGTATAAAAAAATGCTTTTTAAAAGCTTAAAATTATTATAATCAGTTTAATAAAAAGTTGTCAAAAAAACATTGTATGGCCACATGAAAACAGTAGAGAACTCCGTATTTAAAAACTATCCTCAAGGTGTTTATGAAGGTAAATGCAATAGACTGTTGATTTGTAGATTACTAAAAACTAAAAATGGGGGCATCTTACATGACCCCCTGTAGTTGGTAAGGTTTTATTGACTTACATTACCTCTGATCTGTGCTGGAGTCTAGGGCTAACTTGGCTTAGTTAGCCTTCTCAGTTGGTCTTCTTACTGGTCGTCTTCGTATTTGAGATGGGTCTCTTGCTGTCTTTACTACTGCATTTGTTGTAATTCAGCTAATATTATCATTCCATTCTACTCTTCTATTTCTAATCCAGTACTTGATGTTATCCACCTTGCATCTACGTTTCATATCTGTACTGTTAGCTCTGTAATATAGTGTTCTACCATCAAATTTTCTAAGTGTTTTCATCTCTGCTATTTCTAACATCATTTTTGTCCTCTTTGTTTCAGGTCTTGTATCTGCCTTAATGGTCTGATGACTGTTTTGTAAATTCTGCCTTTTGTTTCTCTCCCGATATTTTTATTTTTCCATATTGTTTCATTAAGGCAGCCTGTGACTCTGTTTACTCTATTTACTTAATCTTCAACTTCACTTTCGAGCTTTCCGTAGCTAGATAATGATAGCCTAGATATTTAAATGTCATCACTTGTTTTATAATCGATATTCCAGCTCCAATTTCATTATCATCATCAACTAGCCTCTAACATCCACTGCTGAAAATAGGCATCTCGCATGCTTTTCCACTTAATCCAATTTTGCGCCATCTGAATCCAATTTGTAGTCACTCTTTTTATGTCATCTGTCCATCTCGTTGGGGGTCGACCTCTATTTCTGTAAGCTTGTATTCGGGGTCTCCATTCCAAAATTTTTTTATCCACCGGTCATCAACTGATCTTGCTACATGACCTGCCCAGTTCCACTTTAGTGTTGTTATCCTTTCAATAACGTCTGCTACTCCTGATCTTTTGCGTATAGTAGCATTGGGTATTCTATCACGTAGAGAAATCTTTAACATAATTCTCTCCATTGCTCTTTCCGTAACTTGTAGTTTACTCCCTGTTGTTCTTGTGAGCGTTAGGGTTTCTGCGCCGTAGGTCATCACTGGCAAAATACATTGATTAAATACTTTTCTTTTCAGACACATTGGAATCTTAGACCTAAAAATATCGTTCATCCTTCCAAATGCAGCCCAAACGAGGTTTATTCTTCTTTTCAGCTCGATTGTTTGGTTGTCTCGACTTATTATTATCTCATGGCACAATTATTTATAGGAGTCAACTGGCTCAATATCTTTGTCTTCTAATAAGATGTTTTTGTTGCGGACTTAGTTTGTCATAAATTGTGTTTTTGAAAAATTTATTTTACGACTACCTCTCTTTGTGCCAGTATGGAGTTCTTGGAGCATTATCTGTGCCTGATCAAAGCTGTCTGCAATAAAAACGATATCATCTGCAAATTTAAGGTTATTTAAAAATTTTCCATCTACATTGATGCCCTTTTTTCCAATATATTGTTTTACAAGCGTATTCTAGCAAAGTTGTAAATAATTTAGGAGACATGTTGTCTCCTTGCCGAACGCCTCTTTCAATACGAAAAGTCCCAGTATCTTCATTAAGTTTTACACAGTCTGTAGCATGTTGATAGATGTATCTGATGAGAGATATGTATCGGTGATCTATTCTACATTGTGTTAGAGTTTGGAGCATTTCACTTTTATTGACCGTATCAAATGCTTTTTCAAAGTCGATAAAGACAAGTATCAGGAGTCTAATATATGCAATGGTTTTTTCAATCAACCACTTAATGGTTTGTAAATGATCATTTGTTTCGTATCCAGCTCTATATCCTACTTGCTCGCAAAGTTGATAGAAGTATAGTTTTGATGAATTTCATTCCATGGATTTCGTACTTAGTCCTTCGACTTTGATTTTTGTTTGTGTTGGCGCCTCTCTCTTGGGTGGGAAGTATTTCAGGATGATTATTATTCAACATAATACTACGCTGGAAAGAAGAAGATAGAAAAACGTGGAGGAACATTGGAAAAATTACCTAACAGCTTTATGATATCATGATACCTGCATTAGGTTAACGACTAAGAAGAAGAAGAATACTACGCTATGGTCGCTACCTACGTCTTCTGGGTTAAGGCATCTAACGTCAATAATTTTCGATAAATGTATATCTCTGTTGGTTATAACATAATCTATTATAGATCTTTGTTCACGGGTATTATTAAATATATATTTGTGTTGATTTTTGTGGTCAAAACATGTATTGTGTATTTTAGTTCGTTATTTGTGCGAATGTATTAGAAGTTTATCATCAGTTCTCTATTATCGTTATTAACATGCTGGTTATGTTTTTGTTTAATGGCAGGTATTACTTGATTGCCTATTCGAGCGTTTAAATCCCCCAATATTATCATCTTTCCTCTGACTTGATCTACTTCTTGTTGTAATTGGTCATAAAACGCTTTCCTTGTTGTTTTTCTTCGTCATGTACCATGTTCTTTCAGAGCGTTGATAAATATCATAGCTATCTTAATTTTATTCACTGCCACCCTCAATAGCATGGTTGTATCGACACCATACCAATCTCGCTAGTTGTTTAACCATAAGATTCTTCTTCATCCTGGACTGCGTTTACCTGCTATTTTTTCTTGCATGATATTTTGTAGCAACCTATATTTGGTACCTTTCATTACATATCCGAAATACTCCAGCTTTCTCTGCTTGGTGCTTTTTATGATCTCAGTAGTCTCGTTGAGACGTTCTAGTATTGTGGAGTTTCGAATTTTCTCCACCCAGGAAACTTTTAAAATTCTTCTATAGCACCACATTTCGAAGTTACCAGTCCAGGACTCGTTACCTTGTTGTTTGAGGTCTGTTATTTCCTGAGCCGTATACTTCAATGATGTTCAGGTCTTTGTTCTCCATTCTTATCTTTGCTACTACTATTATTTCTGATATGTATTGACACTCTTTAATGTGATTTGGCACCTTTGGTGTATTAGTAAGGCTACACCTTCATTGATCCTGTTTTCTTTTGCTACTCCATTGTAGACTAGTCTATATACAAACCTAATTTAGATTGACCATTTCCTTTCTTTTTTGTTTTCTGTAAAGGACAAATGCCTATTTTTTTCTTGGTCCCTTGAGTTAAGCGATCTGATATTTCAACTAGTAATTCTCATCTGGGTTTTGGATGTTTTTCGCTTGTCCTTATTTCTTGTCGTACTCGTCTTCATAGTATCAATCCGGTTCCGTGGCTGTACATTGTTTCTTTAAGCAATATTTGTTTGTACGATTGGTAGGTTGTTAACCTTAGCAATCACCCTTCACATTTTATTTAGGCTTGGGACCGGCTGTGGTAACTGCAGAGAAACTCAATACACATTAGGTTATTTAAAATTCACAGTACCATATTAAATCAGAGAAATAGCAAGCTGTCTTTACCAAAAAGCAAGAAGATAAGCTCATGAGCTATTTGAAAATTATGGAGTCTCGATTATTTGGTCAATTGATAAAAGATTTACGTACTATAGGTTATTAGTTAGTTGTAAGAAATGGTCTGGCCCAAAAATTTAAAAATAAAATCGCTGATCAAGTTTGGATCAAAGAATTTTAAAAAGAAATCCTACTTAATCAATTATCAATTATCTTTAACAAATTAGTAGTTGATAGCATTTTTCGTTGCTTACAAACTTGGTGGACAAGTACAAATTAACAACAGCGCAAATATGTAACTGTGACGAAACTGGGATCATAGTAAACACTAAGAACAATTCAAAAATCATCAAACACTCACTTCGACCGAAAGGGGTGAAACCGTAACTAGCCTTATTTGCATGTCTTCGAGGGAAGCGTGCATGCCACTAATGTTAATTTTTCCTAGGAAAAAATGCAAAAAGTGTTTGAGCTGAAATTACCACAAGGGAATATACATATATATTTTTGGCCTTAGGTGCACAGTATTGGATGGATAACTGCTTATAATTTATTACAATATTTTTGAATATAGTTGATACAGTAATCAACTTTTTAATTATGTTTGCGTTTTTTTTCCTTATGATTTGTGTAGGAGATCCTTGTACTTTGGAATGGTTTTTAAATAAAGTAGGTTTCAGTAATTTTTAAATTTTATTACAAACTGAGATTTTTTTTAAATATAGTATCTTAGGGTAAACAAATTAAAAAATAAAATAATAATTTTAATGGCAAATATGCTGATGAATACAAAAAAATTCACCATATCCTAAAGGTCTCAAAGTACACACCGAGGTTGTTACTTTGGAACATAAGTATGTGTACTTTAAAACGCTTATTTATTGGACGTTAAATGCAGATAAATCGATAGAAAATGTCATCTCAACATTTCTTCTGGTAGTGCCATCCACTACTGAAGAGGTTCCTAGTTTCATCACCATATCTTCGTCAGGCAAGTCATACACAGTGTTATTTTCGAAAAGAAATTTGGCGGCAAAGTTACTTCTTTTTAGATATCTAACTTTAAACCCATCATCATTTACTCCAACGACATTAGCAACAAAATATCGTTTTGTCTTTTTTGTTGCAATTTGTGCTTAAATAAAATCTCTCACGCAGAGCTTGTTGCCAGACTCAAGAAAATCTTTATCTTCGTCTTCTGCATTGGCAAAATCTACGTCATCTATTAAGTCGTCGCACGTTATTTCGCTTTCTTTTATTACATCTTTATCAGAACTACTATCAAGAACCTTTTTGGTTGCTTTTTCTTTTTTTGAAACAAAATTCTTCGTGGTTTTAAGGAGCGCCATTATTTCAATCTCGTTCTTCTCTGGGGTATCTGTAACTATTCTACAGCGCCCTAGTTTCTTACCTCCTTTCTTCGTAAATTTCCTCGCAGCTACCTTAAGAAACGGATTTTGTTGGGGGCTTTTATGTTGATTTAATTCATTGGATACTAAGGAAGAGCTAGGATCATTAAACATACTAGTTGTTTCTGAAGGCATTCCTAGACCCTTTACAGAAATATTCGAGGAACTATTAGTTTCAAAAGTATATTGATTATTTATTGACTCTTCGGCAACTGGTGGTCTATCCATAACATATAAACTGAGAAATTCGTGCTCCTCAAAAATGTTTCTGTTGAATGGAAAAATTCCAGGAATGGCAAAACCAGACTGGATATTTTTCTGTGTAAATTCCTGTGGATATGCATTCCCAACACACTCAGCAATAATAAAGATTGTCATAGTTTTTGCAGGATTTGCAATTAGCCAGTTGGAACAAGCTGTATTATCATATTTCTTTAAAGGTCCGAAAACTGACCTATCCACCGGTTGTAGCTTGTGGTTAGTGTGGGGTGGAAAGGTAAGCATGACGACTCCCGATGATTTTGCTAAATTTAAAGCTTTCACTGAAATGTGGCTCTCATAATTGTCGAGAGTCAGTAGTGATTTGTTGTTAGTACTTGAATTTGTATCTTTTATATTGTGGTTTAAATACTCAACAAAAAAAGTAGAGTTAGACCATCTACTAGGAGTCGGGCTCTCAACACTATTGGAGACCTTTCAGTATGTGTTCCTTAAAAAACACCCGAGGAAATACGAATAAAGGTGGTACACATTAACCAGTAGCATTGATAGAACAAATTAGAGTCACATTTACACGTCTTTCAGCCGATGTGATGCTGCCGACTTGTTTAACTCCTTTCGTTGCAATAACACGAACATCCCCGTGGTTAGTCCGGTTTCGTATAAATTATAATTTCTATTCGGACTAAATGTGTATCTTACCATAAGTTCCTCCAGTTTATCAAACATAAATTGATATTTGTTTTATGAAATGCTATCGATCATGCTAGACTTGTTGCTTGTGGTTTACGTGATGATACAGACGGATGTCTTCGCAGATAGAACCTGTAAATAAATTATTTACCCTTATGACCTAAAAAATGCAAAACTTTTTTTACCTGTACCACTCCTTTCCTGCTTTTGGTTTGTATCCAAGGAAGAGGAACAATCATTATTATTTACACGTGCGTAATTATATGCTAACTTTCTTAATTCGATAGTTGAGAGGCCGTAATGCATCTTGGCACAAATGGTAACATACTTTAGTAGGTCTTTCTCTTGCTGTTTTGTAAAGACTAAGTTAACGTCTTGTGAGGCACTATATACAAAATGTTCTTGTCCAGATTCTCTGTGTTTCTGGAGATGTCTGCATAAAGTTGCTTTAGATACTTTAAAATCTGCGCTGGCTTGTCTTAGACTGAGCTGTTTTTGCAATAGAGTATTAGCAGCATTTTCGACGTTTTCGGCAACAGGTTTTAGTTTTTTAACGTCTATTTTGCTTTTCGGCATTTGTAAGCCAAAAAATAAGCGTTTAAGTTTTTATAACTGTCTACAGTACATACAACTTGTACTTTAGACT
Organism: Diabrotica balteata; assembly: GCA_918026665.1. Classification (NCBI taxonomy): domain Eukaryota; kingdom Metazoa; phylum Arthropoda; class Insecta; order Coleoptera; family Chrysomelidae; genus Diabrotica; species Diabrotica balteata. The sequence goes on along the minus strand of OU898282.1, from coordinate 39,464,308 downwards.
ACGTCCGTGTATTTTGGAACATGGTCCAAAGTACAATTCAGACGACGTTTCAAAGTACGCGATAATCACATGTTTTAAATATTCGCTTTTTACTGCTCAAAATAAACACAATTCTCTGCAAAACTAAGAAAATATATTGCTTAAAACTTTTATATTTGTGTAAACATAGACAAAATATAAGAATATTAATATACTTACAGTTGTTTTATTCGACGGCAGAGGATACGAAAATACAACAATGGTCATCCCAAAAACAAACAAATTTAACTGTCGAGTTTTTAGACCGATCTGCTTCATATTACGTGTTCTGCTCTGTGTGGGCGCAAAGGAACGTTATGTAACTAGTTAATGCATCTGAACCGCTAGTATGCTGTAAAAGTCCGAACGTTTCAAAATACAAGCGGTCGCAAAGTACAAGTATCTCCCCTATATCTCATTCCTGTTTTTTTGGATTTAAACATTTTAAAATAGATTCGCTTGGATAATTTGCTTTCTTTATATCTTTTCTTTCTTACGTTTCTCACCTATAAGAGCGACCTCGTCTATAATATACATAGACTTAACAACAGTGTCTTCGAGTTTATTATGTACCGTTTTCCCAAGATTAATTTTGTACAATCTAGGTCACTAGGTATGATACATGTTCCAAAATTTCTTTCCTCTTCTTCACAATTACAGTATCATCCGTAAAGAGCATTAACGAAGGAACTCCTTCCTTAATTTTTCTGTCAGTATATTCATAACCAGATTGAACAGGTACGGATGCAGTGTCGAACCTTCATGCAATCCAATCGTCAGTGGAAAACTTTCGGTCAATCCGACAGGAATCCTTACTTGAGTGTGTATGTGATCCCACATACATGTCCTTCACGAGCCTTACATCCTTCTCAGGAACCCATTTCTTTCTCATACCTACATCTTTATTCTTGAATTTTATTCTTCCTTTGTTATTATTTTTGTGTTAATATATTTTGGTATATATAAAGTAATCTGCAGTTCTTCTATAAGCGTAAAATTTTGTGATTTTTCTTTTTCTCTTTCTTCCACTGGTGCATTAATTTGTATTATATTAATTTTTTCGTTTAAAAAGAACGAATCCTAAATCTAGAGTTACTCTTTGGTTCTGGGTATGGTGGCATTTCAAATATTTATTTTATTTTTTTAATTGAAAATCTATGGTCTTTTAATAGACTTAGAAAATACCAATAAAATTATCGATGAGACACTGCCGTTCCTTGTTATGCGCTTTCTATTAGTCCGTTAAAATAGTTTGGAGCTAAAACCTGAAGTGGTCCAGCTTAAAATTACTGCAAGTTATAGCCTCTTCAGAGTCTCTTATTTCCCTATCAACGCTTCTCTGCCTAACATTTTGATCTCTAAACAAGTTAACAATTTCACGTTCAGTTAACCGAGCATCCAAGCTGTAGATATTAGCAAATCTCATGCTTGTTCGAGATCTTGAACTTAATTAATGAAACAAATTGTTGAAGTAGAAATTTACAGCAAGTGGGTAGTTTATTAAAAATATGGAAATGAAATTTTTTATATTTATGAAAAATGATAAAAGTTGTATATTAATTAGGAAGATTTTAGTTTCGTTCACGTTCTCAACTAAGTGCAAACAGGTGTTGCCTATTCCTGTTTTCTGTTTTAAATTAAAGGAGTATATTTTGTTTTGCTCTTGAGCAGGAAAGTTAATTCGCTAAGACTCCACCAGGACCTACTATTATCTCTATAAAATTTCAATCCACGCAATAAACATTATTACTTCCAATTCAATTTTCTCGAGAAAACAACACCCCTTCTCAACAAAGGTCGTTACGTCAAGCCGCCAGGGCAGGTTAATTTCTAGAATTAGGCCTTTTAGGCACACAGGGGAGCATCTGTGAACAACTACGTCAGTGATGTGACGCTGAGAAAACGTGAGGGATCAAACTTTTTCACTTTTAACGGAAATTTTGTTGCGTAATATTTATTAGAAACTTTTAAACGATGAAGTGAAAGCTTAATATTATTCGATTTTCCATTAAGGGAAAACCGAATAGAGGATAAAGCCTGAACATCTACCTGAAATTTATTTTGGTTACTTGTATTTAATCAGAATCTATCTTAAAATATCCATTAAAGTGTTCATTTTTGTTTTTGACAAATATCATACAATAACATAAATAAAATATGAAGTAGAAACGAAGTATAATAAAAAAATTACGGAGACCATATTCAAGAATAGTTTTTCTGTTACCATACTAGCTAACTACTATCACAAATATTTTTTCGGAAATAAACCTACTTCCCTAAGTTCTGTCTGGTAAAAACCAAGAGTATAAAAATCTTGTTAAGTGCTGCTCTAAATAGCTTTTTCTAGGGGTTGTCCAACTGGCGGCCCGCGGGCCGCATCCGGCCCGCGAGACTATTTGTTCTGACCCACGTAAGATTTTCGAAAAGCATAATATATTTTCTTTAAATGCTGCCACTGTGAAAAAATATTTTTTAATTTATTTTATATTTTATTAAGCAGTGTTTTTACATCACAAGTACTGTACCGCGTGCCGCTTCGCGGACGTGTAACGAACACAATCATCCTCCACCACTACGAGGACTGCACTGATTACTGCACATCACAGTTCACGCAGGCTACACCTCCCACTGCTTACCATCCGTCGCTAGCCGCCACCGTGCCAGTGTGCTACTGACACGTAGGCTAGTCGGCTTATCTATTACGTTGCTAGTGAACAGTGAACTTGATTAATTCTTTGTCTTGGTTCTTCTTATACAATAATGAGTGTAACACCAGTAAAACGGAAAATTGATAGTGAGAACACAATTTACAAAGAAAGTTGGGAGAGTGATTACTTGATTGCTAACAATACTGGAAAGTTGCAGTGCTTAGTGTGCATAAATGTCGTTTCAGTGCCCAAAGAATATAATGTGAGAAGACATTACACAACAGTGCATGAAAATAAGTATGCTACGTCCACAAATGAAAGTCGGCGTGCCCTAGTTGCAGATTTGAAGAAAAATCTTAAACAGCAAACTGGTATGTTCAGTAAAATATTAAACTCTCAAACGCATTCTTTGCATGCATCCTATGCCGTGTCGCTTGGGCTGGCAAAGGCAAAAAAAACCTTTCGCTGATGGCAATTTGATAAAAAAATGTGCTGTTGAAATGGCCAAAGCTTTCGGTGATTCTAAAATGGCGAAGAAATTTAAATCAGTGCCACTTTCACATCAAACCATACAAAGAAGGATTGTTGCTATAGGTGAGCAAGTAGAAAAATCTATCCTTAGCCTGGTTAAGAAAGGTTCATATTTCTCACTTTGTTTGGATGAAAGCACTGATTAAACCGATGTTAGTCAGCTGTTAATATTTGTGCGCACTACTTTTGATAATTTTACAAGTATACAGGAGTTATTTGATATTTGTCCTCTTTATGGAACAACTTGTTCCTAAAAGGAAAAGACATCTATGAGGCTGTGAATAAAACAGTTGAAAGAATTGGAGAGGCTTTAATAAATGTACAGCCATAGCAACAGACGGGACCCCATCAATGATAGGTAAAAAAATTGGATTAGTGGGTCTGCGTCGAGAGAATGGTTTCACTTGCCCAACAATTCATTGTATTATACATCAGAGAGCTTTATGTGGAAAATTTGTCAAGGAAAATCAAGTTTTCCAAACCGTGATTAAGATTATAAGTATGATTAGAGGTGAAAATCGATCTATTTTACACAGGCAACTTAAGCAGTTTTAGTGGAAACAGAGGCTGAGTATGGAGACTTGCTAATGTACAATCATGTAAGGTGGTTGAGTGCAGGAAAGTACATGAAACAATTTTTTGCCATAAGAAAGGAAATCCCTGCATTCCTCAACAAATACCTTTCATCTGACAAAACTGAACTGGAAGAGAAGTTTAAGGATCCAGAATTCCTAATACAGTTAGCTTTTATAACAGATCTGACTAATCATTTTAACATGTTAAACTTGAGTTTTCAAGAAAGAGACCAGACGGTTTCAGATTTGATCGGAATGATAAACGGATTATTTTTCTATTCACATAAGTCATGTTACAGTCACCACAAGACAATTTCTAAATATCACTTTTGTTTTGCTCATCAATTTTGTACTGAGTTTTGCTAAAATTGACTTTTTTTTTTGAAAATATTTGTCTCGACAGCTAATGGTCATTGACACAGGTACGATTTACATTTATGTTTACATGGTTAATACTTTACATTGGGTACAAGTTAGTTACAATACATTTTTTATAATACATTTTGTTTTGAATTGTATTGTATGACTTTGTGTTCTTTAAAAACTTTAATGCATTTTCATGGTTGCTACTGTTTAAAATAAGTATGTCTTTTAGATTGTTACCAAGTTTGTATTTTCATTGTATTTTGTATTTTGAAGACGATTACGTATACTCTGGAGCTCTTAAACTATTGGGGTGGATAGAATGTACGTTTTTTATGGACTGCATAGATAACAGAGAGTCCGTACATATTGATATAGTTTTATTATCGTTGATTGGAGTTTTCACCGCTTGTAGTATTCCATATAGTTTTAGCAGTATAAATACTGCAATTGCTGGAGAGTCGAAACAAGTTAACAGTGGTTATAGTCATTGTAACAGCATAGCCAACACCTTCTTCAGTCTTAGATGCGTCTGAGTAAAGGATCTTATCGAAGTTGCGTTAATGTAGTATTTCATTGAATCTTTGTTTGATAATACAAGGTGATATTTAATTTTTATTATATTTGGATAGATCGATATTAAACTTTGGAAGTTTACATATTTATTAAGGAGTTTGAGGGACCGTCAAAGGGCTGGTCTACAACAGATTGATACCTAAATAAGGAATACCATCTGTATAGGGGATGGTACCATTCTAGGATTATTAGTAACTGGTAATTGTCTATTACAGATGAGGTTTCTTGTGGGATTTGCTGAAACTCTAGCAAAATAGTATAATATAACAGTACTTCTTTTTACTATACCTAATTTATACAAAAAAAAAATCAAAACAGGAGAGAGGCTGTTGGCATTTTAGTTGTACATCAGAATGGGCTTTAGATGATCTCAGAAGAGCTTAGAATATCTTAATTACCATCAATTAAATCACTATACATCTAATTTATAAGATAATATTAAGTTACAGAGGAAATTTTACATAAAAATTAGTATATGGGTACCCAGGTACCCGGTTGGCCAATAGTGTAAATTTATTTGGTTGGCAACACAAGGTTTAAAGGATGAAAAAGAGGAAGAAGGTATAAATATTGTATTTATATATAAATATTAATTTGCACAATTAATTATAATGAGACTTACATTTTACATTAGTTTTTTACGTTTCGATTTCCAATCCAGAAGTCGAAAGAAAGGAACCGGCTCCGAAAATCTAGGAAAATATGATCATTCTATATTGGAGTAACAAAAGAATGTCGAGCTCAACAAGGAATATCTTTAATGATTGACAGAAGACCAAAAAAGTTCATAACAACCTTGGAAACCATAAGTGAAAGATTAATTAAAGTAAATACGTGTCTTCGCAGATATAAAATAACAATTATGGGCGTATACGCAATAAATAACGACGAACTAGCCAACGTAAAATACGCATCTTTTGAACATCTTCACAAAGATATATAATATAGTATATAAAAAATAAGTCAGTGGCCTGAAATAATATTAATGGGAAATATTAACAGTAGAGTAGGAAGAAATGATGCGGATGAAATAGTAGGAAAATATGGAGAAGATACCACGAACCACACTGGTGAAAGATTCATAGGTTTCTGCAACCAGAATCAACTTAGAATCCTAAATGGATACTTTCCACATAAACTGATACACAGCTGTACATGGATTTTGGAAACACGAAACCTAAAATCAATAATTGATTATATTGTAACAAAACAAAAAACTTGACTGAGAGTATAGGATGTAAGAGTTTAGAGAAGCACCACATTCTCCGAATCATTACAAGGCACCATAAAATATACAGAATAACAAGCAGAAGTATGAAGGAAAGTTTAAATAACAAGAAGAACGAGTTTTGGGAAAGAGTCTGCCAACGAATAAATACTTATCTAGGAGGAACCAGAAGTACGGGAAGAAGAAAACTGATAAAAAATACGAAAAGAAAATAATAAAGAAGTAATACAAAACATAAAACCTATAGACTGGGAAGAGTGTATTTCGAAGAACTTTTAATAGAGAATAGAGTCGAATTTCAAGAATAACAACACAGGAAATTAAAATGTATCTAAACAGCTGAAGAGAAACAAAGCACCCGGACCAGTAGATATACCCAGAGAATTGTTTAAGAACGGAACGAACAAATTGTACGAATGTCCGACAACTATTTCAAGAATGCATAAACACAAGCGAAATCCGTACGGAATGAAAGATATCATACCTCAGTACTATACATAAAAAGGGTAATAAAAATAATTGTGAATTGTGAAAAAATCGAATCGAGACAGAATACTTATATTATGAAGCAGCAGAACAAGCAGGATTTCATAAGGGTCGATCCACTATTAACCACATTTTCTCCCAGATAATACAAAACAAGATGGCATGGAATCAAGAGATTCATATAGTGTTCGTTGACCTACATGCAGCCTACGACAGCGTTTCACTGAAGGAGCTGTGGCAATCAATTGAAAGCACGAATATTAATATAGAATTAATAAAAGCCGTCAAAGTTCTATACAACTAATCAATAACAAAAATAAAAACAGGGACACAAATAACAACAGGATATATAACATCAAACAAATTGAAGTAAGGATGTTGTTTGTTCCCCACTTTATTTAAAATATACCTCGAAAGTATTTTAAAAATATGGAAACAAAAATGCCGGACAATGCGGATACCGCTCAGCAACACTATGGTATATACGCTCAACTTTGCAGACGATCAAGTAATAATGGTTCAAGATTTGATATATCGTCGGTTTACTGCCAAAACCAGATAAGTGCATTTTTCCATGTTTGAGGTAAGTATATTTTCGTAATGAAAATCCATATATAAATGTACTGCGTAAAACAGATAAGTGCCTGACAATGGAAAGGAGGTGAATTATGTAGGCTTGTTTTGGCAATTATTCATTTTGGTCAAAATGAATTATCAAAATCCATATATAAATGTACTGCGTAAAACAGATAAGTGCCTGAAAATGGAAAAGAGGTGAATTATGTAGGCTTGTTTTGGCAATTATTCATTTTGGTCAAAACTATAAAACTGAAACAAGTTATGTACACATTTAACAAAAAGTACAAATTTCATATGCAAAAAGAAAATAATTTCTTCTAAAAAACCGGTTAAATGCCATTTAACTTTTTTTTCTGTTGAAGTATAGTAAATTTATAGAATGACTATGCCTATAAACAGATAAGTACAATTATCTTGTTTTTGCACTTTATTTTATCATTACTTTAGCATGCCCAAGTGTGCAAAACTAGATTAATGTCATTTAACTTCTTATTTCATTTAATTGCAATGCTACAATTTCAGAAGAAAGAAGAGTGGTGTTATGCCAAAACTTCTGGAGCTTAGATTTTAACCGGCAAAAGGACTTCATTCTGAATAATGTAGATAGTGATAGGCCAATAAGAATAAAAAGTAACCTGTCTGTTAAAAAAGGCCGCGTATTGATTCAAAAGAATTCTATTTCAATTTTGATGATACAAAATTACGAGTCTGCAAGCTTTTTTACAAAAACTCTTTGCATTAGCAAAGAAGTAGTTGAGCATGCGTTTGTGAGTAAGGGTGAAGGTAAAATATTTACAGGATTCGAATAAAAGAGGTAGAGGATCGCCGAAAAACAAAACAAACATTGATGATATCGAAAGGATAAAGCAACATATTGAAAGTTTTCCTATACTGGAGCCCCACTATACGAGAAGTTCTACCAAACGAAAATATCCAAATTGTAAATTGAATATAAATACAATGTACTCAATGTATAAACCATTATGTAAACATGATGGTACCTCACCTGTATCTTCAATCACTTATAGACGCATTTTTTTGTAATAATTACAACTATTCTTTCTTCACTTCAAAGAAAGATCAATGCTACCTCTGCACACAATACAAGACTAATAATAAAGAAGATAAAAAGCAATTACAGATGCAATATGAAGAGCAAGTAGCTCAAAAAGAAGATTTTTACACAGCAAAAGCAAGAGACAAAGCTAGAGCTATGAAAGAGGCCAATTTTGTATGAGGTTCATTTGACTTGTAATGTGTGCTTTAAATACCAAGTAGCGACGTGAGTCCAATGTACTATAGTTGAAAAATTTGCACTTATAATTTGACAGTGTATAAGCTAGCACCGCCAAATAATGCGTTTTGTTATAGCTGGACAGAGCTTCATGGAAAAAGGGATAGTTTACAAATTGGCACCTGCCTCTTTTCCTATATCAATCAGCTTTCCACTAATGTAAATGCATTATCAGTGTTTTCCGACACTTGCAGTGGACAAAACAGGAACCAAAATGTGTTGTTACTTTAATTGGTTCAAAAAATCCTAAATAATCCTAAATTCTGGAAAGTGGACAGTATGCGCAGTGCCATTGAACAAGCCCAGAAGTATGTTCCTGTATATACAATGCATGATTGGCTAACAATATTTCGCATGGCTAGAACAACATCATCAAAAAGAAACCGTTTGTTGTGCAAGAACTCAAATATAAAATTTTTCTTGACTTAGAAGGCCTTTCTAAGTCTATTAAAAATAAAACGAGGGACATGAAAAGCGATAAGGTAAAGTGGTTAAAAGTTAAGTGTTTTCGATACTAAAAGGCCAAACCAGGGATCCTTGAATATAGGTATGTTCATACCTCAGAACACAAAGAGATAGAAAATAGAGATAGACAGAATACAAAAAAAAAGATTTATTAAAGTTGTGCAAATCGGGTGTGATTCCAGATGAATTTTACTATTATTATAATTTACCATCCTCCGATGCTGTTCAAGAGAATATTCCTGAACCAGCACTTGAAGATAGTGATCTTGAAGTTGACATTTAAGTTAATGATACCTTAAGACCATATATTGTTCTAAAGCTATTTTCTTGTGGCATTGTAAATTAATTACTATTTAACTGGGAATAAGCCACAATTAAAGATAAAAATACGTTTATTGACGTTTCAATTTCCACTTTTGTGACGTTCTCAAAATACAGGTTTGCATTTTGAGAACGATTTCCGAAGTGGAAATTGAAACGTTAATAAACGTATTTTTATCTTTAATCGTGGCTTATTCCCAGATAAATGGTAATTTATTTACTTTAAGACCAGTTTCAAATTAAGCCAATCAGTTCAGGAAAAATAGGTTATGTATAATTTTTTTGCATTTTTTTTTTAATTTTTTAACATTTCCTTTTTTTTTCTGATTTAATTATCTTCACAGTACCACAATCTATGTTATTTTATCGGTTATTAAATGTTTTCCTTCATGTAGTTGTTTTACTGTAGGCTTAAACTTTTAAACTGGATTTTCACAGAACTAAGAAAATGTAACTTATCTGGTTTTGGTAGTAAACCGACGATAAGGGGTCTAGAAGTAAATAAAAAGAAAACCGAATACCTGTTCATTGGAGTAGAACAAAAAGATCTCATATTAGACGATAACACTAAGATAAAGCACTGCTGTGACTACAAATATCTAGGTATTACTATTTCACAAGATGGAACATTAGATAAACCATAAGAGAGAGAAATACGTCAGGGAGAAAAGCCATCACAATGTTAAACAGCATTTGATGGGACCAATCCATCAGCAAAGAAAATAAAAAGAGGATATATGAGACTATAGTAAAAAATATCACTTTATACAGCTGTGAGGTATAACCACTGAAAGAAAGAACACTTGAACGCTGAAAGCGAAGGAAATGGATTTTTGGAGAGGAGCCACATGAAGATCTAGAAGAGAAAGGATTACCAACGAACGCATTAGATAAATAATGGGAATTAAACGAACAATCACAGATGACCTAACAACAAAACAACTTATCTGGTTCGGACATATACAAAGAATGGATGAACAACGACTACCAAAAGAAATATTTAAATTAAAATGGATATATAAAGAAACAAGGTAGACCGAAAAAAAGTTGGAGCGAAGAAATAAATAAAGAAATGTGAGAGAGTGTCATAGAAGAAGACCTAAGGAACAACCGGACTAAGTGGCGATTGGAAGTCGGAAAACGGCAGAGAACGTTATAAACCGACAAGTAGTAGTAGTAAGTCGTTTTTTTAATATTTATAACTAAAAAATTATCTTACCTGTAATGTTTATTAATTGGAGCTTTGTAAAAGCCAATTACTATCTTAATTTTAAACATTTCTTCAAAAATATTTCTGAATTAAAAATCGAAACGTCAAAAACCATTATAAAATGTAATTCTCATTACAACAAATTGTGGTTTAATCCATATAAATACAATATGTAACTTAAACTTGCCACAAAAAAACAGTTTCAGAATTTAATAGGACATTTCACTGGAAATATTGCTTTTTGCTTTTATTTTACTGTTAAATCTTATGCTCTAGAAATCATATAACTAATTATTATCCCACGGTCTCATAAAAAGATAAAAATAAAAACAATCTAGTAAAGTGACGTAATTCGGTATATAAAGTTGCGCGTTTACGAGGAATTAAATTACAAAACGAAAATATCTTCCTGAAATAAACTAATAAAAACGTGAAACTGAGAAGTTAATTAAACTTTGTTATAGAAATCAACTGAAGCTTGATCAGATCTAAAAATATCTTTTATTGTAGAAATATCTGAAAATAATATAATATTTATAACTACAAGTTGGAAAATAATTGCACACCCACACAATTTTTACATCTAAACTTATTTATTGTCATAAAACTGTCACCTTCATAAAACAATTACTCAATAAATAACACACATTTCAAAAATATATCTCTCGAATAAGTATAAATAGCTTTTAATAACACAATGGTATATTACATCACTTTCATTTAACAAACAATCACACACATATCTCTTCTTTATTGGATCAAATCTATCTCCTCAAGAACTTCCCGTTTACTGTCAAACAACTGCAATAATAGAATTGAGTTCTCCGTTCAACAATACATAGTAGTTTCAACCATGTTCTACCATCCATCAATTAATAGAGTACCGGTATGTAAGTAATGTTTATTTTATTTATTTGCTCATTTAATAATTTATTACAATCGAAGAGACTATTTTATAACAATTTGTGGGCCTTACCTTGTCTGTTTAAACTTTTAAAACTTTTATACTTTTTATTCAACTTACTCATTTAAATAAAACCACAGACATGTAATATTGGCATAATTATTGTAACTTACAACATCTACTTTGTTTATCGTTATAAGACAACACCCTAATATGGGTTTTTATTATTTCAGCATTTGTTTAACTTTGTATCGAGACCTGAGGATGCTTTGCATATTGTAGAAAGCGAAACCGGTCGTCTGATAGTTAAATTAAATTGATTGTGAGTAAGTCTTATTTATTATTTCTTTACCTATTTGAAATGGACTCACACAAGCAACACATTCATGATTTTAATATTTATAACTTGTAAAATCAGTGATACGATTTAGTAGGAAAAGTTGTATCTTCGTTTAATATAACTTATTTTGAGAAACGATCGCGGTACTTTTCTTATGTAAAAGTAGTCTTAGATTCTATGTTTGACCACCAAGAGAGAAAGAAATGTTTTAGGCACTAATATATCGTGCTCGTTAAATAGTAATTATTGAAGTATATTTAAAAGTAATTAAGTATAAAAGTGAAAGTGATTTGTATACTGAATATTGAAATCTTGAGTGGATAAAATATACTTTTTTCATTTATTTGGATTTATATATTTAAGTAAACAACTGCAACTAGTTATAAGTATTATCCAATTTCCATGAACTGGTATCACAACGAAAGCTGTAAAACAGCACCGGTTTTAGTCGGATTGGACGAATAATGGAGGAATTAATAAAACTAGGTTTAAATCCCCTCTCAGACATATTATACCTACGGATAGGAGCAACCAATCCTGCCTTTGGTCATATTCTGAGCTTCCGAAGACAAATTTTCATTTCACCTTTTCCACACAACTTTGTACTACCTGAATCTTTTATTATCGAGTTGGAACAAACATCATACCGCATATTTATAGCCCAAAACGAAAACTGTTTCAAATGCAAATTAACTGGACACCAGGCAGCTAATTTTCCATATATTTCACCTTCTAATCATCCTCACAATGATAGTGCAATGCAAACAGAAATGAGACAAAATTCATCAATAAATCATACTCAACAAGATAATCCACAAAATACTCCCGAAATCTCAAATACCACTCTCTCCACACTTACTACGTCTTCTCAAACCACATTACAATCAGTAGAAATCCCAAATTTATCAATAAACCAAAGCCAACAGTGCTCAGTACAAAATACATCTATACATGTGACCACTTCTTCAGTTAACACTACAATCGCAACACCTACATCGTCTAAGTCATCCTCTAATACCAAAAAACTTAAGTTTGTTACCTGCAATATCGATTTAAATAAAAATATTAAACCATCATTACCAATTATATTCTGTGAATTATATTTCATATTTTTTATATAAAGTTTATTTTAAAATTTTATCCCCTAAATACATACAAAGAGTACGACAGGCGAAGGATAAACGTGCAGGGTACTTTATACTCAATACCTTCAAATTGTAAAACACGTGTAGGTGTCATACAAAAGATCACGTTGCCGTCGTTGCGGGTCGCTGTGACAAGACGGATAAAGCCATTTGCTGTCAGTTACTAACGTTGACGATACTCAGTGGCGCAGAGGATTCGATCAATTCGTAATACGTCCCTGATGAAAAATGAAAAAGGGAAAAGAAACGATTATTGGTGTAATGTAAACAATTTCTTGATCATAAAAGATCATAATGGATCAATAGCTATATTATGGAAACTAATTACAAAGTTTTCAACTAAAACTAGAAAAGATTAAATTAAAATTAGAAGAATTTGTTTGCCATCTATAATAACTAAGGAGGTTTAAAGCAAAACCGAATAAATCCACTAAAAACATTTTTTGGAAAAATAGGATATTTCTGTGACGCAAAAAGTAATTATTTTTTTGTTTATCTTGTTCGCAAATGCTGTTAGATAAGCTATAATAAAACTTTTTGCTACAATAAAAAAACAGTGATATTTAGTACAAAATAGAATTTAAACAAAAGTTTTAAGGGGATGTTAGGTTAGGAGTGTAATTCTCGAGGAATAAGGGGCCATTTTGTAATAACTTCACTGTAAATAGATTGCAACGCACTAGTTGAGGTAAATAATGATAAAACACATTACTTGATACCGTGTAATCCGATTAAAACCAAACAATAACTACATTATTAAAAAAAACTACATTATGCAGATACACACATGCTGATTGCTTGTTAGACAATATGATAACGGCGGATGTCGATATGACAGCCGTTGACAGCATTCTACGTCAAAAGGGTTGCCAATTTTTGTTATAGCCTCCCCCTTTGAATCAGATGTAGAATATGACTGATATAAAACAAGACTGATTGTTGGCGAGGGCTTGAGACGGACCTCGGGCATCATTCATGGGCGTCTTGGTAACGCTTAGGACGGCGCTTGGAACGCCTGGGTCTCTGCATAGAACCATTACTCTTTGCAGGCAAAGAGGTACTTCTGAGGTCACCGGCTGTGGTTTTAGGTACACCAGAACTTGCGGATTGATGAGATGACTTTGGGTGTCATTTTAGAATAGCCCCTTTGGCTTCATCTGGGACTTTTGCAACGTGGTTAAAGGTCGTCCTCTACTACGTAACTATCCAGTTGCTATATCCGGGTATGGTACAGTCGCTAAGTCGTACAAAGTAGGAGAAAGTTGGTTCAGGATAAAGTGTGGGCCATCGCGACGTGGCGCAAATTTGGAAGACAGTCCTGCATCACTCTTGCTAAGGATGTGAGTCTTTACGAGAACTTTTTGTCCTTTGCTAAATATAACAGTTTTGTGAAAGTGTTTATCTGCGTACAGTTTCGAAGCGTCTTGGCGTAACACATTACTAAGTGCGCGTTCCTACATGAACTTAGTAAAATGTCTGTATGTCTGCGCTAATACAAACTAAACTATTTATAATACAGTAGTATTAGTATTTATATACTAAACAGTTTCACTCGCGATAATAGCTCGTAAGTCTTTATGCACATCTGTGGGCGTGCGTATCTCACGCGCAAAGTTCAAATAAGCTGGGGAATACCAGATAGCTAACTATGGTACCGTATTCATGGAAAAACGAATACTGGGTAGCACTTCATCTCATTTAGTATGGTCCCTTTGAATTTATATAGAAATCTGAATCTTTAGATCGCGATTTTCACGTTCTTCTGGATTTAAGGCGTGGTGATAAACAGGAATGAGTGACTGCTCAATACCTAGGCAGCATGTAAACTGCTGCATTATTTTGCTAACAAATTGGGGTCCGTTGTCACCCTAGGAGGAGTGCCGTATAGTAAACATATCTCGCTTATTAGTACCTTTGTGCACTCCTCCGCAGTAGCGCTTGTTTTAACGAAAATATTTCTATCCCGTTTCTTCCACTGTAAAAATCCATTTGTTTTCTTTTTTTGGTTACAGGTAGTGGACCTACTAAATCAATTACAAGTTATTCAAAGCGTTTTACCAATACAGGCGTCTGGATCAGAGCTGCTCGATTCTGATTTAAAGGTTTATACCTTTGGCAATCGATGCATTTCTTTATATGCTTTACGACATCTCGCTCAATAGTAGGCTAGTAGTAACAAACAGCAATTCTTTGAATTGTCTTTTCAACACCATAATGACCTGCTATGGGCATGTCATGACATTCTTCCAAAACATCGGCTATTTTACTTTAAGGCACTACTAACTGAGCGTTCTTAGATTCAAGGTCTTGATTAAATCGATACAAGATCCCTTGATTCATGACAACCGCGATCAGTATATCGGGTGATGTCTACTAATCCAGGTTCTTCAGATTCAATGCAATTATTTTAAGCTGTGAGTCAGTGAACTTTTCCTCCCTAAGTTTATTATTACTTATCGTTGGTACATCCATTGCGATAGTATAGAGGTCACAAATATCTTTCATGTCTGGACCACAAATAGGCCTTGATAACATATTGGCGGTAAGATTCGTTCATCCAGGAACATATTCAATTCGTGAGTGATAACTTTGCACTTGGGCATCTAACAAGGCGGCCAGTAGGAGATTTTAGTGACTTTCATGATCACAATACAAGGTCTAGATATGCTATTAGAGCAGAAAGTTCTAGGTTGACAAAAAGCATAAAAAAATCAACTGATGTTTGGTTGTATAAGTGTTTGATAGATTAATTCAAAAATTTTCACTTGTTGTCACAATTTAAAAAAACATTGTTTCTATTGATTGTCACTATTTCTGTGACTTATCAAAAACAAAACTATTTTTGTATAATGATTAAATAAATTTTATTATATAAGAGTAATGTACTGTAGTCTAGTAATCAGGCAAATATTGTAAGCCCTGAAAGCGGTAGCCCAAACATTTTCCATCATTAAACAATAAAAACTGAAGCGTTTATTTAAAAAACAACACATGTGCATTTTTTGCTTTGACTTTATAATATGTTGTTTGCATAGAATAATAGTTTTTATCGATCCCACACATTCAGTTGTATAAAAATTCCAAATGTCCTGAGTAAACTACATAGGAAATTCGGATCGTTTTAGAAAAACAACAGATGTCCATGCGGTTTCTTGTAAAACCAACACTTGTCCCTTTTTTCTCAACGGTTATCGCTAAGCGTGATGATATTGTCTATAAATTTATCAGTTGTGTGCGTTCTTTGAACAGGTGATGTTTGTTTCTTTTCAGCAGCATGGTGGAAACTGGTCAACACAATATCTCTAATATTATAGATGATAGCATTTTGTGAAATTCGAACTACAGATCAACCACAAAAACGGAAAAAAAGTTTATCGAAGGGAAACCATAAGGCAAGCTAGATACATGGAGTTGCTTACAAAACGTATAAAGGTGATAAGGATGTTTTAGCCCAAACAACAGGAAATAACTCTGTGTAAGTTTTTATATAATGACAAGTTGTTTTCTCAATGCTTATAACTTCAAGGTTGTTTACACCTACAACATCTTGGTTGTAGGTATAAACGTTACCGATACTTCTATGTAATGGAACACAGGAACAACGTTCTGACTTACTTATTTTATTTAATAATATGAAGACTAAGATGAACATGATTCATATTAATTAAGCCTCATTAGCGTTACCCCTGTCCAGAGACGACGCAGTCGTATTCCAGAAGCCGCTTTACCTAACCACAGTACTACTATAATAGTGACAGTGGAAATGAAGATACAAACAAAGTTCGACATCAACAAGGTTCACCACATGTAGATTCTTTTACGTATAAAATTCGACTACTAGGAAAAGACGTAAGTATTCTTCGTAGTATTTTCGGTATTACTAAAATGCAGATCCGTCGAATTAGAAATAGCTTAGCAATGAGAAGATGTTCTCCAAAAGATGTCCAGGGCACGCATACAAATAGGCCTAAGAAGACACACCCTACTGATATAGAGAACATAATAGCTCACATTTCTTTATTTAAAGGCCGCCAAAGTCATTATATACGGAGACTGGACAAAAAGAAAATTTATCTATCATCAGATTTAAATGTAAAAAATATGTACAAAGCATCTAAAGAACGTCACCAACAGTTCAATGTTTCTTACTTTATAAATCCACTAGGAAACTAAGTTCCTGTAGCTGGCTGTATACCATATATCACAAAAAATTTATCTAAAATCCTTTATAAAAGGTGTATAATAAAATGCCCAAACGGGCTATCACAAATATGTTACAAAACGTTTTCGGATTGTTAAATCCATCATCAGTGTAAACATGAAAGTAAATAACCACTTTAATTAAAAAGAACGTAGAATTTAAAATGTTGACTAAGGTTAAAGAACATTGTGGTTATTACTTACGAGGTATACATGCTATGAGCCACCAAAATATATGGGTCAAAACTCTTTAAGTGATATTAATTTACAGTTGCTTTACATTATATATGGTTACAAATTATGATGTTTAAGTCACCGTTGGAATTGGTAACATGGCGACGTATGACCCTACATAGGTAAAATGGTCCTGAGACGAAGTGTCGTCGAGGACCTGTTGATAACAACTGATCAAAATGACATTGTTGACATGTTAGAACGGATGTTGTGTCAGAGCAGTCAGTGTAACTTACGGTAGTTGTCTAAAAATGACAGATGTCAGCATTATTTAAAATTGAAAAATTAAAATTATAATAATGTAACAGTATCATCCATCAATGTTGTCGTCTGTAATGTGAATAAATTATATGGCTATATTGGAAACATTGAACAAATTGGTTTTTTAAAAATTAATATGGGTAAACTGGAGTTTATGAAATTTTGTAGGATCAATAGGCAACCAACTATACATGTGTATGGATTTATTTGTTCTAAATTAAAAAAAAAATTATCAATAGGCCCTGTATGTTGTGTAACATTTGGTACCTAGAAAATGGCAAAAAAAGGCACATGTAGGAAGATGGGTCCTATAAGATTTATTAATGAGAAATGTAGTAAAAAGTGTGTTTAGAACTGTTGTTGAGCTGAAATTTAAATATGACAAGAATGTGATTGTGGTGTGATGTTCATGTACTACTTAACTGAAAATTTAAACAAGGAGGGCCCTCTATGTCAAAAAACAACATTTGGCACCTGGTAAAAATAAAAGATTTTTCAAGTTATAAGTACATGAACATGAATTGCTGGTTATGTGTGACAATTAAAGATGGTAGATTGGTTTGGTGTGTGGACACGTATGCCAGAATAATAGAAAACTGATGGCTGAAAGGTTGTTTGGTATGATATTGTTAATACATTGCTCAAATTAAAACTCAAGAAAAAACAAAAGGCCCTATATGTTAAAAGGAACATTTATTGCTTGAGAAATATAAAATAAAAAGGATGAGTTATAAATTTAAGTTTAGGTAGATATGTGAGTTTAATAGGATTTTGGGGTGTATTGTGAGAATATGTGAAACTGTAAGAGTAGTTATGTTTAAGTTGGATCTGTCAAATTTACTAAAGATGTGTGATGTTTAATTATTATTGTGAAGAGAAAGGTGGAAAAACTACAAGAGGCTGAAGACCCCAGAGACCTGAAAACCAAACCCTGAGGGAGAGTGGATGGGTAAAAGGAGTTATAATAGAAAAGAAAAATGCAGTAAGAAAAAGTGAAGATATGTGGTTGAGTGGGTGAAGGTGTATGTTAATGAAAAATTGTTTTTTGGAGAGGGAGTGGAATAATCTGCTCTGAATTTATTTTGTTGAAAAGGAGCATGGAGAATGTTGGGTGCCTAGACAGAAGTGAGGAGAGAAGGGGAGTTGGATATATTAAACAAAGTTAGAGAGTGCTAAGGACGATTAGTGGGTGATAAGAGGAGGACGAAAATTTAAATACTAATGAAGAAGTAAAGTTGGAAAGTGGGTTATGAAAATCGTTGACGGTGGAGCGGAAGAAAATCTCGATTGAATGAGACATGGCGATTGACACAATTTGGACTTTTCTGTTTTTCTTTAATGATTTCTAGGTCTTCATATAGGTCTAGTTTGAGAAAGTTTTTTTGTGGGATATTATGAATAAGTGAGACATCTTCTGGAATATTGAGAGTGTGGTTCTGTTCTTTAAGATGTTGAGAGAAAGTGGAAGTATTTTCTCTTTTTATGTGCTCTAAAGAGCGTGAAGACAATGATCTACATGTTCTTCCTATGTAGGTGGCATCACAATCAGAACATTTTAATCTATAAACACCACTACGGTTCATATAATTGATGGGATCTTTGGAATTGGATATATACTGACCCAAGTTATTAGGTACTTTAAAAGAAACATGAATATTTTCAACTGAACGTTTGATTAGAGTTCTAATATCTCCAGAAAGACTCTCATGATGATAAGGAAGTGAAACATAATTGGGTTTGGTGGTAGGATCCCCGGGGAACGCAGCCTCCTGCAGGTTCCTACGACGTTTTCTATAGATGAGTTTATTGATGATGTTATGATCATAACCGTTGTTGACTGCTATTTGTCTGATAATATTTAGTTCTTTTGTGAAGTTTGAATGAGAAAGTGAAATGGTTTCCAGGCGATGGATGTAATTGTGAAAAGCTGCATATTTATGAGACTTGGGGTGGTTAGATGAGAAGGGTATTACATGATCAGTCTGTGTGGGTTTCCTATAGATACTGAAGTCGAAGTGGTCATTTAATCTGGTATTGGTGAGATCAAGAAAATTGATTGACATGGAAGATTCTAGTTCCATGGTGAACTTGATATTGGGATGAATTTGATTAATTTTAGAAAGTAATCGTTCGGCTGAATTAAAGTTACCTGAAATGAAGACTAAACAGTCATCAACATAACGAAACCAATGGAGTATTTCAGGATTTTTCATAATCTGTGTGGATTCTAAATGATCCATAAATACATCAGCTAATAGAGGGAAGAGACAGCTACCCTTGGCTAAGCCATCTGGTTGTCTATAATATTTGTTGTTAAAAACAAAAAAAATCTTGGTCTAAACAAAGTTGTAATAGTTGGATAATGGAGTTAGTAGTAGACTGGGTGATGGAATTGTTTCTTAGAAGAGAGTGAACCAGATTAATTGTTTCTTGTTTGGGGACAGAGGTAAATAGATTGCTGACATCAAATAATAGCATAGTAATGTTGGGGTGAAGATTGATCTGTTGTAAGTTGTTGACTAGATGACTAGTATTTTTGACTGAGAATCGAGGGGTAAAATTCGTCATGTTGTTAATAAGATTCAATATTAATTTTGATAAGATGGAAACTGGAGTGTTTATGAAACTAACAACTGGACGAATAGGAATGCCCTCCTTGTGTATCTTATATAAACCATACAGTCTGGGTGTTAAAGGGTTACTTGGAAGTTTGTAATATGGTGCAAAATGTTCGGAGGAGAAATCTGTGAAATGTTTGATGTTATCTTGTAATTTAGTTATAAACGTTTTTGAGGGATCTGTTGTAAGTGAAGTGAAGTTATTATTATTAAGGAAAGTAAAAACTTTATCATTGTATGAAGATTGATCTAAGATCATTAGACAGTTACCTTTGTCAGCTTTACTGATGATTAGATTGTTGGATTTGATTTTAGTTTTGATTGATCTAAGGGTTTTTAAGTGATCATTGCGTTTGTTGTGAGAAAATTTGGGAAAGTTAGATGTTAAATGGCTATTATGGTGGGTGGAAAGAATGTTGATAGATGAAGGGGTGTTAGTACTAAAAACTGTTGAAAAGTTGGATGAAGAATTTTTATTTTTAAATTTTTTAGTAGTATTGAAACAGGAATTTCTAATTGAAGTTTTCTGATTTAAAGGAATAGACAGATTTTGAATGACAATATCTATCTCAACGGAGAGACTCTGAAGGTCTTTTTTTGAAACATTACTAGGAATGGAGTATTTGAGGCCTAGATTAAGTAGGTAGAGTTCATTATCTTCAAAGGTAACTGACGAGAGATTTTTTAATCATGAGTGAAAAGAAAAATTAGAAAATTTGGTGTTGTTACTGTTATGATTTGATGAATTAGGTTTATTTTTAATGAGATTGTTTAGTTTTGATTTAAGTTTGTTAAATTTGGTAGAAGTTACATTGTCCAATCTGTCCTGAATATCATTCAAAAAGTTATTTAAGTTATCAAATCCTATGGAATCAAGTAGAGTCTACTAGAGTAGACGTAGAGTAAAAAGAAGTTACATATTCTTCGAAGGAACCTCGCGGTTTTTTTTTGAAAACAGTATAACTAGAAAATTTGCAGTTGGGCAAACGATTCCTTCCCACTGTTCCTAACGAACGAATACCATTTGAGAATAAATATAACATCAGAGGAATTCCTGTATAATTTTTATTAAAATACACAATGTAATTCCAGTTTTTGGGAATTGACCGGCACAAGCGTATAATTACGTTGGCTGAAGCCCCAAGATCAGGCTCATTTGGAAAACGGTACTTCTCACAATTTTCTTGGCCCGAGTATATTTCAAATTGGTACGTATATAAAGTAACACCAGATAAAACAAATAATTTATAGCTCCATTTGTGAGGCTTTAGTGGCATGTACTGTTTCATCTAGCCTTTGTTGCACACACTTGCTAATCTACAGATAGACACTTTTCAAATGTAACAGTTTGGAATGTTTCATTTAAAGAGTCAATAACTGGCCGCAATTTATGCAGACGATCATGATCCGCATGATCTTTAGGAAGCAATTTTGTGGTATCATTGATGTGTAGCATTTCACGAATTTTTTCAAATCGATTGATACTCATCGTGTTTTTAATTTTTTCAAATCCATATTCCTCGGACCAGTATCTTCTGATATTTGACATATTTATTACTGACATATAAATGCAAATACCAATGTACTTCTTTATTTCTCCAGTCGTTATATTCGCCGGTTTTGAAATATTTTTTTGATTGCTGTAGAGGTTTGACTCTTTAGTGATTTTCTCAAATAGCTCATCGGTAAAAAATATCTGGAAAAAAAAATCAACAAATTACATACTAAACTGCAAATGGAATAATTGACTTATTAGGTTTTACCTGAAGAACTGATAGGGTGTTGATAAGTCCATTATATTTGTTGGGAGATTTTCATCACCTTTAAATGTTGTACCCTGAACATTTTGTTCAAAAGATGCTTGCTTCCAGCAAATAGATTTGAATGCATCTTTATCCAGTGTAAATATATTTTCTTCTGCGCCGTTCGCGTCTTCATTCTCAGGTATTATTTCGTCGACAAGATCCGCCTCATTATTATTTGGCGTCCAAATTGGCGTAATCCACAGGATCTTGAAACTTTTGAGCAGCCCATTCTAAGCAATTATCAACGTTTTCACTTAAATTATCTTCGTACAATTCTTCCAGATCATCGTCACTTTCAAGAAAACGTTCTGCCAACTTTTCCAGCTCCTGGTTTGTCAAAGGTTTTCGAAAATCTTTTTTTTTGTCCACCGCCCTGAGATTAAAAAAAAAAGCATAAAATGCATGTTGTAGCTACATGTAGGATACTCATTGTGCCCAAGACTATGATGTAGTGCAATAAAGTCCTTCCCCCCTTTTAAATTCAATGTTTGTTTCGTCCCTTCTAAGTGTTTTCTGTTTTAGTGTGTTTAAATTATCCTTAATTGTCTGTATTTTAACATTTTATTTACTTGACTATTGCAATAATTAACTCTTTGCCAATAGAACTTTATCAAAGTAATTTGATAACTACAAGTTGTGAAAATAATTGCACACCCACACAATCTTTACATCTACACCTATTCATTGTCATAAAACTGTCACCTTCAAAAAAACAATTACTCAATAAATAACACACATTTCAAAAATATATCTCTGGAATAAGTATAAATAGCCTTTAATAACACAATAGTATATTACATCACTTACATTTAACAAACAATCTCACACATATCTCTAATTCATTGGATCAAATCTATCTCCTCAAGAACTTCCCGTTTACTGTCAAACAACTGCAGTGATAGAATTGAGTTCTCCATTCAACAATATAAAGTAGTTTCAACCATGTTCTACCATCCGTCTATTAATAGAGTACCGGCATGTAAGTAATGTTTATTTTATTTATTTCTTTGCTCATTTATTAATTTATTACAATCGAAGAGACTATTTTATAACAAATTGTGGGCCTTACCTTGTCTGTTTAACTTTTTTAAAAAATTTTATACCTTTTTATTCAACTTACTCATTTAAATAAAACCACAGACATGTAATATTGGCATAATTATTGTAATTTACAACACCTACTTTGTTTATCGTTATTAGACAACACCCTAATATTGGTTTTTATTATTTCAGCATTTGTTTAACTTTGTATCGAGACCTGAGGATGCTTTGCATATTGTAGAAAGCGAAACCGGTCGTCTGATAGTTAAATTAAATTGAATGTGAGTAAGTCTTATTTATTATTTCTTTACCTATTTGAATATGCTTTAGTTGTACAAAAAATGTTATATTGACAAGTTTTGAAATACAGTGTCAAAAATGCTCCAGAAGTTACTATTATGGTTGCATAAAAAAGCTAATACCTATAAAGACTTTTATGTTTGTAAAGTGTTTATCACACATGGCTTGACATCTTAAGTTTTGAGTAGGTACGTTATGTCTACCTATGTAATTTATATAAATATAGTTATATTAAGTTATATTAAAATTTATTATTTTTTAAACAATATACCTACCTACCTACCTAGGTAAACCACTAAACCGTAAGGACTTGAATATCTGAATTTAGGTGCCAATAACTGGAATCCTTGGTATGCCGATAACTGGTGAAATGAATCTCAAAAAACAATTTATATAAAATAATTCAGATGGTATTTGAATAAAAAGACGTCAGTTTTATAATCTAAAAATTCTACCAAATCTATACGTGAAAATACAACTAACAATGTTTTGAATACTGTTTTTAAAACCTAAAATGTTTTGCTTAAAGTGCCAATAACTGGGCACTTTACCCTATTAAAGGAAGGATTTATTTGTATCTGCAACATAACCTTCTTTTCTAAAAAAGTAACGCCGGCGCCGCCGTTGATAAGTTAATTAGCAATTAAATTAAATTGAAAAGATTAGGTTTCTTTCTTTAAATCCAAACTAAATTAAAACGATAAAATCCTCTCTTAATTCACAATATTTTTAACAAGGAAAACAGTGTTTTCATCGATGGCACACATCTGAGAGTTGAGGTCACAGTTTTGTCACTGGGTATCTAGGTTGTCTGATAACAAAATCCAAGCAAACACCTTCGACCCTTCGATCGACCATCGTTTCACTTGAGACTCAGTCGGGACTTAGTCGACAGCGGCCGCTAGCCGTTTGATCAAGACCTAACGACTTTGACATATTGTCCACATAAATTCTTTATCGATCCCATCAACTGGCTTTTTATTTTCATGCTTTTTATTCAAGAAGTTGACAAAGTGGCCAAAGAGTGCCCTTTATATATATTTATTGGAATATAATATTGGGGCATTTGCTTCGGGATGTTTTTCCTTGGGATAGTTTCCAGACGGCTTGGAATGATTGATTGTAGGCACAATACGAAATGAACGGAATCAGAAAGATGCCAATAATTTAGGGTTTTGTTTTGTATCAGTTGAAAAATGGTGTCGGGTAAAATAGAAAAGGATTTAATAGATTTACGTTTTATAATAAATGTGTAAATTTTAATAAACAAAAAAACTTTTATATAGATTACACAATAATTTAACTAGAATGACGTTACCATAAACATATATCTCGGGTCTGCAGAATAAAGCACGTAAGTCAAAATAATTTACTTTTCAGGATACACAAAAAAGTAATTTGTGATTTATCGACAATTAGGTAACAAATAATTTTTGTGTGTTATAAGTTACTTTCTTGGCTTCAAACTATTCCTACAATAAAACATAATACAAAACAGTTGGAAAGTATTTTCTTTGACTTATGTTCATTGGTTGAATACAACACAATGACTTATGTGTTTAAGTTTTCTACAGAATTAAACATATTATTAACATAGTTTGTTTAAAAGTCGGGTTCTTGAACATCTTCCACAATATCGGGATCTGTGTTACGCAAATTTTCTGTTGAAGGTAAATCTTTATAAAATTGGTGGAAAATATTTGGTATCAAAGGCAGCAGTGACAACAAGTCGTTTGTTTTCTCCTTAGAAATTGGCATTGGCTGATTAGAAATTACGGATATTGTATCAGGGATCGCAGCACATCCTCTACGTTTCAGATTTAAGGATTTAAGTGGCACATTTCTGTGTAAGCAATCTTTGAATAAAATAACACCAAAATCTTTTTCGTACCTTAACCACTTTGTTTGTAGCCATTTAAATTGTTCATTATTTACATCTTTATGTCTTTGAACCAACGGACCTTTAAGAAGAGAAGAAAAATCTGAAAAGTCTGTTATCTTCATATGAACTACATCAAATTTGGGACTGCTAGATTTTATTAGCTGCATCCAGTCATGGGGATGGTAATTCTGTATATCCAGCATGTAATTTGACCAGCACATGTGTCAGAGTAGAAGATGACGTGTTTTACGGTTGGCGATAAGGAGGTCTGCAAATGTTTGTATAAACAGGAGGCAATTTCGTTAGCCCCTCGACAGCAATGGTTTCGTACCACACATAGCACAAGGCTTTTCCAGTTCTGTTGTCATGTATTGTTAGGTTGTAGGTCCACAATTTTCTTTTATAAAAAGCAACTGAGGAACTTAATGATGGTGTCGGCAGACACTGTTGTAAATCAAATGTGAAAGTTTGCACCGTGATGTCATCTTTACTTAGTTGTGTATCAAATCTTTTCTCCTGAGATGCCTGATCTGCTGATATTTTATGCCTGTCGTGCTCACCAACAAGTTCGGCTTCATATTGTTCATCTGTACAAAGTTGTATTTGCATGTGAAATTTATCACAAGTGAAACAAGTGTCAATTCTAGGCTGTCTTTATAAGGTTGTCACTTTTATCCAAAATATTTAATAAACAACCTCGACAAACTATTTGACGACTACCATTAACAAGCAAAAAAATATTTGTAAGTTTTCAGTCTAAACTTTTCCTTTTCTGGATCAAATGTGCGCTGTCTTGCTGTAGTTTTATCTTGAATTTCCATTAATGATCCCATAAATGCTGCACGTTTGGAATATGATCCCAATTTCCAGTACTTTGTAAATATAGCTTGCCGTATCTCAGCTATTAATTGTCCTTTGCATTTCATTCGACATATTGTTAACTATTTAACTCGTCTCTCGGGTATTTATTATTTTTCCTTTAGGCGTTTTATATTCCAGACCTAAGTTACGTTTAAATTTTTTTCTTTTTTCAATATACGTGATTGTGTAGCGTTAGTGCTAAGTTGTGGTGGATGTAAGAGCTGTTCTACGGTTTCTTCATCTAAAGACGTTGAGTCATCGGCCGACGGTTGATACTGAGGATCTTTTGTCGAATCATCACTAGAAAAGTCACTTTCTTCATTACATTTAGTAAAAACACAGGATGAAGTTTCTTCTATTTCTCCTCCTTCAATACATTCAGTAAAACCACCTGATGGGGTTTCTTCTGTTTCTCCTCCTTCAATACTTTCTCCAATACATTCAGTAAAAACACCAGATGAGTTGTCTTCTGTTTCTCTTTCTTCAATACATTTAGCAAAACCACCTGATGATGTTTCTTCTGTTTCTCCTCCTATAAAAAAAAATAATAATTATAACATATCGGCATACCCCTGTTAACAAACAACCCTACAAATTTCTGCTACGATATAATTATTATCAATGTAAAAGACTTCTAAACCGTTCAAAATTTATAAGAAACGACGAACATATCCAATAGTAAATTTTTCTAGAGTTAAACAAGAGCTAGAATATAAAAAAATACCTATTGTAAATTTTCTAAAATAAAATCATTCCTTTTAAAAGTTGTAAATTAAAAATCGGCATGGCACTAACAATCATAATATGAGATGTTTATGCGAAAGAAACAATTATTATGTATTGTATAGTATTATTATAAAAAATATTTGAACGAAAAATATTTAAAATTGCCTTACGGAATTATGTAGTTTTGTATCCTGTGATTTAAGCTGTGTACAGAATAATTTGTACAATGTTTTCTAAGAATTCTATTAGGTACTGCATGATTCATTCATTAGTAACCCAAGAAATCCAAACACATGTACATAATAACTACATACTAATAAAAATACTTACGTTCGTTATTTCCTTTAGATAAACACGTTTTAACCAAACGTCTGGTTTCTTGTCCCAACATGCCGCTGTTTAACGATAACAACTATTATAACTTAGCTAAACAATGTTCAATATGCAATATCACCACATTCGCACACAAAATGTTATGTGAGACTACAGCTGAGACCTGTGTTTATCTGAGATTTAAGAACATTTGACCTTGTAGAATCAACTGCGATTTGTGTATAATATGCCTAAGTTTATTAGGTGAATTACATATCTTACAATTTCATTATAACATTAGTCATATATACAGTCGCCACTTCGTTTAGGTACCTTATAACTATAACATAAGTCGAGTTATGTGATTTAGTCGGTATTAGAACTGTAATGTAAGTGTATGTTGAAAAGGTACAATTTTTAGTGTGGTTATAAAGGAAGTAAATTGACTTATGTGCTTTGGTCAATTGATGAGTCGGACCGAAATGCGATCATTTATGTAGAAAACCAAATTTGACAAATTTTGACTTATGTGCTTTTGTCCGCCGACCCGACAAATAATAATATAAAGTAGATATTCTGACAAGTTATACACTAATTTAGATCATAATAATTCAGTATTGTATTTTTATTGCTTATTTATCAACTACATAATAGTATAAAACAATTTTATAACAGCAAATATTGATTAATGTTTCATTGTGTACGTATTATGGTTATGTAAAGAAAATTCTTATCTAGAAGGTATGCCTACCAGCATTCGTGAAACCTCATGTTTTAAAGCTATCGACTACTCTATCTAAAGATTTACTATACTATCTATAAATATATGTTGGTTTCTAAAAACCCTCGAAATATCCAAGAGAGAATTCAAATTAACAACCATACGTTTCAGCAAGTCAAAGAATTTACATATCTTGGATCGCTGTAAAAGCAACAAGCACGACAAGCGACGAAATAAAAAACAGAACTGTTCACGGTCTTAAAAAAATTTAAAAAATAAAAATATATAATGAGCTGTAAAGCTTAATATATACAAGACCTTAATAAGACCGGTTTTGATATATGGGGCTGAAACGTGGACTTTACCTTAAACTTTGAAATATATCCGTTAGCAACAGACCCAGATATTGTGAAACTCGTTAAAGTGCAGAGACTTAGATGGGCCGGACACATTTTTAGGATGTCAGATCACGAACACATGAAAAGATTCATCATCATCATTGGTGCTGCACCCCTATAAAATAGCCTCGACCTTCCCAAGTCTATCATGCCAGTCAGTTCTATTCATTGCCAACTGTTGCCAGTTTGCTGCCCCTATTTTTCTACCATACACGAAGAGATTAACATTTTTAAAACCAGAGGGCACAAAAAGCAGAGGAAGACCACGCATAAGATAAATTGAGGATGTTGAAGAAGACCTACAGATTCTAAGGGTTAGAAGATGGAGGGAAGTTGCCAAGAATCGACAGGAGTGGCGACTTCTTTGTTAGCAGGCCAAGATCCACAACCGATTGTCGAGACACTGTCGAGACACTTATATAGATTGATGACTATACTCTATATATCGTTCAGCATTTGACGTACTCTTCTGCATACTATGGTGCTTCAACGTTATCGTACTAGCTCCCGCATCCGCCAAAAGAGTTGCCATAATCTATTGTATTTAGTTGTGTAGTACACAATCTGGAATATGGTATATTGATATGACTTTTGTGTCTTGTATTGTACTGATATTGATCAGCATGTGGTTTTACGTCTTGTATTCTGCTATGTCAATAATTCGGATTGCTGTTTCTTGAAAATTTTTAGACGCTTAAGCATAAAAAACAACGATCTGCTGTTGCTGCATTAAATGACAGTGTAAGTAATATTTGCAGAAATATTCTTATATTTGGATACATATGAATTTTGCAGTTTACTAATAATTCTAAAATATAGTCAGGAACTTTTCCATTATTATCCACGACTCTTTTCCACTTTTGAATCCACAGTGAAAACTCTTGTTCTACTGTGGAATATGCAGTAGATGGTCCAATAATATCCTGGAAGGTGTCAACAATTCTTCTTAATTTACTTTATCTTTACAAACTTTATCTTGTGGTGTGTTATCAGTTTTAGCTAAAACAACTTGAAGATTAAATAGATTCATAACTTTTGATAAAAGTCGTTCTTCTAAATCAGTTAAGATATTATCTAGAAGGGATAAATAAATAGATCTACAGAAATATTCGTCGCGAGAGTTAGCAGGTTGGTTTTAACGACAGGTTTTACAAATAACTATATATCATAATTATAATACATATTCAAATTACAAACAACCAATTCAAAGACAAAACTGAAGAAAAGTAATACTTAATACAAAGTAAAAATGTGCTGATTTCGTGCAAAAACTCATGTCATGTACATTGAATGAGCAATAATGTATGGGCGGTAATTCTATCTCATCGATAATCTAACGATTCTCCTGCACACAAATGACAAATTGTTAAAATTTGAAAATCGCGTAACTCTAAATTCGAGGAAGTTAGGGTAGCGTTAGAGTAGCTTCCGCATAATTCTACACTTACCCCTAGAATAAATGAGTTTGAATCATTTCAACTCTTTGCTTCCTGCTTATAGGGTTGATGGGTTTTAAATTATTTTTTTAGGATTATTTGATTGATACAGTAAAACCTCTCTTTACCGAAATCTTCTTAACCGAAACATCGTTTAACCGAAACAGCTGACAGTTTCAATAATTTCGTCAACTTCTTCTTCTTCTTCTTCAGATGCAAATCCACTAATGGATGTTAGCGATCACATTTTCCATTAACTCTCTATTTCTTGCAATATGTATCAGAGATTGTATGTCGTTAATCCCTGTCCATTGCCTTATGTTTCGGAGCCAGGACATTTTCTTGCGTCCCATTCCTCTCTTGCCTTCAATTTTACCCTCGATTATAAGTTGGAGGAACTGGTATTTTTCATTTCGCATGATGTGACCTAGATACGCCGTTTTCCTTTTCTTGATGGTTTCGAAAAGTTGGCGTTCTTGGTTTATTCTTTTAAGGACATCTATATTTGTGATTTTCGCTGTCCATGGTATTTTTAGGATACGGCGATAAAGCCACATTTCGAAAGCTTCCAATCTGTTTATATCTCTCGTTTTGAGTGTCCAGCCCTCTACGCCATATAGCAGCACTGACCATACGTAGCACTTAGTAAACCTTAGTCTCAGTTGAAGATCGAACTCAGAACAAGTCAGTACCTTCTTGAATTTTACGAAAGCTTGTCGAGCTTGCTCAATGCGACATTTTACTTCCCTGTCCGATGCCCAGTCTTCAAAAAGCCACGATCCCAGGTATTTAAATTTACTCACTCTTTCTATGGATTTACTATTCAGTGTTATGGTGGAGTTTTCAAATGCATCCAAGTTTCTGGAGATGATCATGAATTTGGTCTTTTTGGTATTAATCTCTAGTCCCATTCGTTCACTGTATTCTCCGATTATAGTGACAAGTTGTTGAAGATCGACTATGTTGTCACAAATTAAGACACCATCATCAGCATATCGTATGTTGTTGATCAATACTCCATTCACCTTGATTCCCATCTCTGCATCCTCCAAAGACTCTTGAAATATGGCTTCTGAATAAATGTTAAATAAAAGAGGGGAAAGCACACATCCCTGTCGAACGCCTCTTCTTATATGTATGGGCTTAGATATAGAATTGTCTATTTTTAGCTGTGCCGTTTGATGCCAGTACAAGTTTTCAATGCATCTTATGTCTTTTTGGTCTATATCAACTTTCTTGAGAATCTGCATTAACTTGTGGTGTTGGACACGATCAAACGCTTTTTTGTAATCTAAAAAGCATAGGAACACATCCTTCCTCTGATCGTAACAATTTTGGACCAGTACCTGTGTTGCTACTATTGCTTCTCGTGTTCCTAAACCTTGCCTAAACCCGAACTGGGAATCACTGATGTCCCTTTCACATTTTTTGTATAATCTTTGATGTAGTATTTTTAAGAATATCTTTAAAGTGTGACTCATCAGGCTAATGAGTCTGTGATCCTCACATCTTTTTGCATTGACTTTCTTGGGCAGGGGAATAAAGGTAGAGCGTAACCACTGTTGAGGATAGCAGCCAGTTTCATAAATTAAATTAAATATTTTGTGAAGTGCTGAAATTCCCCTTTCATCTAGTAATTTGAGTATTTCTGACGGGATCTCATCTGGTCCAGGTGCCTTATTGTTTTTTGAATTTAATATTGCTTTTTCTATCTCCTCTTTGGTGATTGAAGGGCCAGTCAGCTGGTCGTCTGTATAAACTTCACTCATGGGTCTTTCGTCATGGAAGAGCTCCTGGATATAATTTTCCCATATATCGTCAACACAAAGTAAATTTTTATCGCAAAACGTAAACAATTCCATTTATTTTACTCACCGATTGATGCCTATGTGTGTTGGAAAATCAAAAAAAAAACAAGAGCTCTAAGAGATATTTCAAAAAAAGCACTTCCAGTTTTTTATAGAAGCCAAAAAAGCGCTCATGGATGTCGACCTCTTTAATTTCAGAATGGTTCAAAAATGAATTCGTCCCAAGTGTAAAATCCTTTTTAAAATAAAAAAAACTTCCCATCCAAGCATTGTTGCTTGTTGACAATGCGCCAACTCATCCTCAAAATCTACACAATACTGATAATTGTCAGATTTTTGCCACCGAACGTCACGAGCTTAATTCAGCTAATAGACCAGGGAGTAATAGGGGTATTCGACAGACATTATAATGGAGCATGCTTAAGACATCTGTTATTACAGGAGACGAATGAATCCAAAAGTGTTCCCAAATTCCTTAAAGGTTCAACAATGGGACATGTTGCTTATCGGTGTGCTGAGTTCTGGGCCAAGATCAAATCTTCAACTTTGGAAAGGTGCTGGAACTAACTTTTTGATAGGATTTTGATTGACGATCCTGAAGAAGTTTATGGTAAAGAAACTACAGAAGAAATTAAACCTTCAATAAAAAAATTGCTGGGATGTGACAAAATTAACTAAGAAGAGATACGGGAGTGTTTAGCATCCGATGACTCGAAAGTAGAAGGAGAGAAGGAAGAAAGGAAGCCGAAAGTGAATTCATCGACCAGGACATCATTGATATGGTTCTTCATCCAGACAACCTGAGCGTATCAGACGACGACCCAACAGACGACAGGCAGCATGAGACCGCCGACGAGATTTTCAATGCCTTAAGGATAAAAATTTTATACAGTAGGCCTAATTAGTTAGACACACGACTAGGTTCTTAATTTTTATAGCGGGCATTATTCATAGTTATTACTATGGTGGGTGTTAATTATAGAGTAATGTCTTTTTAAACGAATCTTCGTATATATTTTTTAAATTCATATTCTAATAATATGACTACATTTTTTAACTACATCTACAATACATTTTTCTATTTTTTTCCGCAAAGCTTTAAACCCATTTGGCACCCAGACATAATGAAGATAAACAGTGCTAAATATTTATTTTTAGAAAAATTAAGTTGGATATCTGTTGTTAAGAAACTTATTGCAACTAGTGTTCCAAGAACAATTCAAAATTCATACTGAGTGTTTGGCAGAAAATTATACTGTTCAACTGTGCAGTTAAAACAATTTTTAATAATTCTTTCGAAAGTTTTTGTTGTCCAAGACAATAGAAATAGGTCTATAAAACGATGAGAGATGTTGGGTTTGATAAAATGATTTACAAAATTATTGTTTCTTTCATTTTGTCAATGTAAGTTCCTTTCAAAAATCAATTAATGAATTTTAGCCTTATCGATGAGCTCATTAATCGTCCAATAATTTATATAGTGTTTTTCGGGTGCAGTAGATTTTAATATTTTAATAGTTTCATCCAATTTTTGGATAGAATAGGATTTTCTACTAATTTGAATTAATTAGAATTGCGTAATGTCAAGTGTTTTAGTTTGACTTAAAATATGATGAAATTAACTTGTCAAGTAATCAAGTAACTCTTCTATTAGCACACTTGGAATTGGCTGTGTGTTTAAATAATAATTTTTTAGACATTTTATTAACAAATGCCCATATTTTATTAAGTGGTGTATTTTTAGTGATGGTATTTACAAAGTTTTTCCATGATATATATTTTTTGCTGTGAAAACAAGTTTGCATTTGGCGTAGTGTTTAAATTTTGGATCATTTATAAGATTAGAGACAACATTAAACTTTCGAAAAGATTTTTTGAACAAGATATTAAAGTTATGTTCGACTGCATTTAAACTGTTAGACATTAAGGTATGTTTAACTTTATTGCGGCACATAGAAGGGGAAATAACTCTGTATTACTGCATAAATATATAAATATGAATATTTATATACAGGGTGGTAAATCGTCAAACAGGCCATAGAAAATTCAACGAGAAATTCTTAATTGTTGAATTGCTGCTTCCCAAATTATTTTACATCAAAATTCATAAGAAATTATTTGTAAAGGACTGAAATATGTATTAAAAACAAATGTTAAAATTGTTTTACGCATTGTATTCCAAAATTATGTAAAAATATAATAAATTTTTCAGGCTGCCCCTTAAAATCAGGCCTGCCCCTTAAAGTGAGGCCACACGAGGTACAAGAATGTGTATGATAATATGTTGCGTTTGGACATATTTATGTTTCTAATATTTGACAATACATGAATTACCAAAATTTTAATTTTGTGATTTATTGTTTAAAAAACAACATCGTTGATTAAAAAATGTGTTCAGTTGAGGAGAAAATAGCAATAATAAAAATGTTTTATTCAGGCAATAGTGCGTAAATTTTCAGTTTTTTATTTAGCGTAAGATATAACAATAGACCAATTCCAAGTCATTCAACAGTTCAAAGGATTTTACAAAATTTTAAAAATACTGGGACCCTGATTTCTAATTGTACCTGTACAAACAATATTGCTGAGGTACCAAAAAATTTAGAAAATCAAAATAAAATAAATGTATTAACAGCCGTTGTAGAGAGTTCTAGAATAAGTTCTCGGACCATTGCAGACCAGTTTAATATTCACAGCTCTACAGGCTTAAAAAATTTGAAAAAAAATAAATTTTGTTCATATAAATTTCAATGTCATCAAGAACTAAGACAAGGTGATGCTGAGCGACGATCGGAATTTTGTTATGAAATGTTAGAGAGGGTTAATACAGATAGACAATTTTTAAAAATTATTTTGTTTAGTGATGAATGTTCATTTACATTAAATAATAAACCAAATCTTCAAAATTATATTGAAAACTGTGAGGAAAATTTTAATTTAAAAAAGTTTTTAGACTTGCTTGCGACAAGAAGAAATTTTACCCAGCTTGGTGAAATAGATTCAGATGAAGAAGAAATTTGGTTTCAAATGGATGGCAGCTTTATTAACTGTTTGATTGGACCTGATTGTATCACAGTCAGTATTGGACCTGATATTAAGTGGCCCCCGAGATTGGGAGATCTAGCTCCAAACGATTATTATATCTGGTGGCATTTAAAATCAAAAATCTATTCTGACCAAAAATTTACAGGTATTGAAGCATTAATACGCATTCTGGCTAATGTTAGACGAGAATTTTACAATCTGGTGGGATACTGCTTAGTACAAAATGGCTTATTGTTTGAACATTTATTATAGTTTTATGTTTAGAAATTATCATAAATTATTATTAGGAAGGATCATAGTAAAACTGTATTGAAATTCTTTGAATTGTTGTATAACCTGGAATTGAATTTGAGTTTATTATGATATCTTGGGACGTAGTAGAAGACGTATCAGTATTAAATCAGTTTGACCTAGGAAGCGATCATAGAATAATAAGAACAAAACTAATAATTAACAAAAAACTAGAAAGAAAAACAATACATGAAAAAGATACAAATGGACATCCGAAGAAATCAAAAATAGTGAATTTAATAAAAAGATAGCGCATGCATTAAATCAAGTTTCATTCCTATTTCAGAAGCCAACGAGTAAACATCGGGCTTCCTACTAATAGTATTTTGAATAAAAACTTGTTTAGTTTAATGTGATTGTTTATCAAGCAAATATTGGTAAGTCGATATCAGTTAAATTAATACTTTCGACAAATAAAATTAGGCCAGTCGTTTTTGGCCATACTTAATATTTTGGCATCCAAAATATTAAAATCAAATATGGCATCATCTTCACAAACAGCTCAACCTAGCTTCGCTGCAGTAACCAAAATAACACAGAAAAAATCTACAACAGCAACATCATGTCCTAGTAGAACTCAAGCCATTGTTATGAACGCTATCCCAGACGTAGTACTATTTGATTACATAAAGGCAATCGGCGAAATTGTTACCCCTAAAGAAATAACCTTTGCTTCACGTATTTCTAATCAACGTATATGCATCTATCTTTCTTCCGTAACCGTAGTAGATAATCTTCTAAAAAATAATCCTACTATTTCGATTAGAAATCAAACAATATCTATTCGTAGACTTATCACTCCTGCAAAGAGGCTACTACTTTCTAACGTGTGTCCTTCGATTCCGAATGCACTCATAGAGCAAGCACTTAAAAATGAACTTGGATTACAACTTGCTTCCCCTATCTCGCATATCCGTTGTAGTTCTCCGGAAGACGAATATGCTCACATCTTCAGTTTTCGACGCTCAGTCTTTGTGATACCAAATAAAGAATACTTTGAGTTAAATACTTCAATTGTAATCTCATATGAAAATACAAATTATAGGATCTTTATTACTTCGGACAAACTTGAATGCTTTTTATGTAAGCAATCTGGACACACTGCAGACTCCTGCCCTAACCCTCAAGAAATATCTAGCAATCCCTCTCCAAATACAACTTCTAGCCAAAATCCAGTCGATCCTCATTCTAGTATATCTCCTCTTTCACCCTCCACAAAAAAAGAAATCTATTCAAATAACCCACCTACTGACATAACAACCCCAAATGAACAGTCTATAACACCATTATCTGTCCCTTCTAACTCTGGCATAAAAAGAACTCATTCCACTGACACAAGTCTTGAATCACCTTCTCTACTGGTTACCGCTAGCCCCCTAAACTTAAACTCTAATAACACACCAAACACAACAACCTTCGCAACTCCTAAATCAGCTCCTAAAAAGAAAACAAAAACTGATGACAAAGAAATTTGTAAAATTAGTCTATGTGCCCATTCAAGTATTGAAAAATTAATTTGTGCGAATCCAGAAAAATTTTCGTTATCAGCATTACAAATAATTGCCTTCCTAGAAAATTCCTTTGGAAGTAGTGATCCCCTCAAAGAAGCTCATAATTTCACCACGAACATTCATTCTCTCCTCGAAGATCTTACTCAAATATACCAAACTGTATCCGATAGATCACTTAAAAATCGCATTACAAGAATAACGAAAAAGCTAAAACGCACATTAAATTCTATAGACGCTGACGAACTTACCAGCCTTACGTCCAATAATTCATGTGACTCTAACTGCAATGATATCGATCCTTTCTAAAATTACTTAATTAGTACAAGGTAAATTCTTCTACTAACCAAATAAATTTTTCAAATTCACTATTTTACAATGGAACTGCGACGGATACTATCCGCGCCTTGAACACATTCAATATCTTATATCAATTTACCATCCAGATTTTCTTTGTCTCCAAGAGACTAATTTTAATACAACGAATATTCCTCATCTTAAATCCTTTGAAGGATACCACTTCATTAGAACGAACTGCTTAAGGGCCAGTGGAGGTGCATCTATATTTGCGTCCAGCGAAATCTTCTCAACAATGCTACCATTAATAACGAATCTTGAGGCAATTGCCATAACTACATATTGCCCTAATAAACTAACCATCTGCTCCATATATATTCCCCCAAACCATTCTCTAAAAGAAGAAGAGCTCCTAGACCTTATATTCCAACTACCACAGCCGTTTATTCTCACAGGAGACTTCAATGCACATAACGTTATGTGGGGTTCTCAATCCACATTTGGACGGGGAAAAGTAGTTGAAAATATTATTAACGGCACAAACTCATGTCTTCTTAACACAGGATCTAACACTCATTTTAATATTTCATCTGGATCTTTCTCTGCTATAGATCTTAGTATTAGTGACCCTAAATCTGCACCTTTTTTAACCTGGCAAACAGCTGACGATCTCTTTGATAGCAATCATTATCCTATAATAATTTCCAACAATTCTAATGGGACTGCCTCTGCCAAAAGCTATTGGCGCCTAAAAAAAGCTAACTGGCCAGAGTATTCAAAAGCCGTTGACACTCTCTTGCTCGCGCATGATCATCTAATAATAAACGATGTAGACTATTTGTTAACGTCAATAACAGACACTATTCTTTCAGCTGCTAAGACTCATATTGGCAAAACATCATTCTCTCCAAATCATAAAGTAGTTCCTTGGTGGAACTCTTCTTGTGAAGAGGCGATTCGTCTATCCAAAAAAGCTTTAAATAAGTACCAAAAAAACAGAAGCCTTGAAAATCTAATAAATTACAAAAAATTCAAAGCCAAGGCCAAACACGTAGTCAAAAAAAGTAAAAAATCATCCTGGCAAGATTACGTATCATCTATCAACGAAAACTCCAATCCTAGCCAAATTTGGAAAAAAATACGACAAATTCAAGGTCACAAAACTAATAATAAAATTACTCGTTTAATTACAAATGGTATAGAGATCGCTTTATGCGAACTTATTCCTAACGCCTTTGCCAAACATTTCGAAGACAAGTTCAGAAATAAAACCAATAATATTGCTTTGTCTCATCATGACTTATATTCACACAGAAATCATCTGATATCATCTGAACATAGTAGATCCCTTAATTCTCCTTTCACTATGCATGAGCTAATATCTGCCTTAGCTAATAGTAGAAACACTGCAGCTGGACCCGATGATATTCCTTATGCATTCCTAAAGCACTTGTCTAATTATAGTCTTAAAAAACTCCTTAATTTATACAATATAATCTGGAGTTCCCATAAATTTCCATCTCAATGGAGCAAATCTATAGTTATACCAATACTCAAGCCAAACCAGCCAACTATGTTTCCACAATCTTACAGGCCCATCTCTCTCACATGCACTATGTGTAAGCTAATGGAAAAAATGATTAACAAACGTCTTTTGTGGTATTTTGAAAAACATAAGATTATTCCAAAGGAACAATCTGGCTACCAAAGACAGCGCTCCACAAGAGATAATCTAGTAATACTCCAAACCCACATCTCCAACGCAATAAATTGCAAGCAAGATTTGATAGCAACTATCTTTGATATAGAAGGCGCATTTGACACCATCTCTAGAAATGCAATCCTTGACAAACTTTTTGAATGTAACCTTACTGGCAACATATACGCATTTATCGAAAACTTCCTAACATCTAGATCGTTCAGGGTTTCTGTCAATAACTTCCTTTCTTCTCCACACATCCAATATGATGGAGTTCCGCAAGGTTCAGTTTTAAGCACATCCTTATTCATTCTTTCGATTAGCAAGTTAAGTGAAAATATAGCTCCACCAATCAAATGCGTATTATATGCCGATGACCTAATAATGTACTGTCATGGTAAATCCAACGCAACTACTAGTAAAATCCTACAAGTAGGAGTAAATGACCTACAAAACAAAGTAGCTTCTCTAGGACTTACCCTCTCCCACTCTAAATCCAAAGTTATTAAATTTAGCAGAAGAATGAGTTCTTTTGATCCTGAAATCACTATCAACAACTTCAAGTTACCGGTTGTTGATAATTGCAAAATATTAGGGCTGATATTTGATTCAAGATTAACCTGGAAACAACACATACAGGAACTTAAAGGAGTTTGCCTAAAAAGGTTAAATATACTCAAAACACTCTCACATTATCATTGGGGCGCGGAAGAAACTACTTTACTGAAAGTCTACAGATCACTTATCCGCTCTAAGCTAGACTATGGATGTTTCGTCTATATGTCTGGTACTAAATCAATATTAAATTCACTGAACACAGTTCACAATACAGCTATTCGTTTATGTCTTGGAGCATTCCGTTCTAGTCCGGCAGAAAGTCTGTACTGTGAAGCTAATGAACCTCCTCTATGGCTTAGACGAGAAAACCTTCTTCTCTCCTATGCTGCTGCAATTTCTTCCAATCCGTCCAATCCCGTATATCATCTATTTACATCATCACATCATACCCAAAACAGCCCTCCATGTAACTTAATTATACATCCTATTCCTAGTCTTCTACAACCGTTACTAAAAGATATAAATTTGTGTGAAACCAGAACTCTACCATTCTCCAATAATCCCTATTGGACCAACATACTCCCATATCATGATATTTCACTCACCAAGTTTAACAAGGAAGATACCAGTATTAGTACATTAAGAATTCTCTTCCTAGAACTTATAAACAAAAATAAATATAACATGGTTC
This sequence comes from Diabrotica balteata, assembly GCA_918026665.1. Classification (NCBI taxonomy): domain Eukaryota; kingdom Metazoa; phylum Arthropoda; class Insecta; order Coleoptera; family Chrysomelidae; genus Diabrotica; species Diabrotica balteata. Next base: position 39,424,933 of record OU898282.1, on the reverse strand, counting down.
TTTACACTGACGCGTCGAAGACTGAAGGTGGGGTTGGATATTCTGTAACCACTGTACAACAGCCTATCGAACTCTCTAAAATCTCTCCTTGGTGTAGTATCCACACTGGTGAACTACTAGCTATCTTACAAGCTTTTAAATATGCCCAACGATATACAAATACACACATAGCCATATGCTCCGATTCGCTTTCATCTATACACTCCATTAATGCTATATCCACCAAACATCCTATCGTCCAAGATATTCATGACATATATCAGCTTCTTATAAAACAAAATATAACTATCACTCTGATATGGGTACCATCCCATGTTGGTATTAGTGGTAACGAAAAAGCTGATTGCCTTGCCAAAAAAGCCGCATCATCCACGAACACCATTATAAACATACAAATTTGTAATGATCTGAAAGCCAGACTAAAGAAGCTTAATTTATCTACGTGGCAGATTCACTGGAATAATGTTACCTCAGCGCTGCATGAAATCAAACCTACAGTCAACCGTCTTACCTATCCCAGTTTATCTCGAAAAAATATGGCAATCATACGGAGACTGCGTATTGGACATACCCGTCTAACTCATGGCTACCTGATGACATCATCTCCACAACCAAAATGCCAACACTGCAATACGACTCTCCGAATCAGGCATATACTTATCGAATGCCCTTTATATGCCAAAATACGCCAACAGCTCAATATCAGTACTAACTTCAAAGAGGTCCTAAACAACACAGACGAAATCAACAAGGTCATCAAATTCCTCGAGAATAGTCAACTGCTCAACAAAATATAAATGTTATATTACAAGTTTTTATTATTTTCTCTGTATGTTAGATGTTAACTACATTTTATTTTGTAATTTATATTATATTACCATGTAAATCGTAACTCGTGCTAATGACCATAGATGTCACATGCACGTTAATTTAAATAAAAAAAAAAAAAAAAAAATCAAGTTAGCATGCAGCAGATAAACTCCAATGATATTGATGATTTAAATAACCTTATTACCGAAACAGTGAATAAAAGCCTTCTTCAACTGAAAAAAAATAAAAACAACATACAATGAATTAGAAAAGGAATCGGACAACAAAAAAGAAAAGAAAACGAAAAATTAATAACAACAACTATTGAAAAAAATAAGAGTATGAAATGCCTCAGACCGACACTAGGATGACGTCAGATGATATCATTAATGGGAAAAGACGAAAATGAAATCACAGCTGATATGAATAGAAGAATTTTACACAGAACTTTACAGAACACATCAATAAGATGATAAGATGAGACCAGCACGGAAATTAATAAAAAATGTTGGATCAGAAATAATGTCAAAAGTAACAATTTCAGAGGTAACTACAGCATTGGAAAACATGAAGAGAAATTAAGCTGCAGGAGAAGATAGTATTACCACAGATATGCTATTAGAAGGAGGTAAGGAACTAATTGCAATTGTCACTAAGCTTGTGGGCAGTTGTTTACATCAGGGCAAAGTCCTAAGAGCTGGAACAACTCTAAAGTAATCTTATTACATGAAAGGTGATTGAAGGATGCCGGTTTACAACATCCCTTCCATGGAGAGGCTTATATGCAACAGTGTCTCTTTCAGCGGCTTTGATCTTGCTGTAAGCCCAATTAGTCCGCTAGCCTTCGACAGCTCAGTAGAGAAACTAAAATGGACTTTCAAAGTTGCTTTTATCTGACCTGTTGAATTGATATAGTGAAATAAGACAATTACTTGTTTAGAAAAAAACTGTAATTGAAAAAAGAAAGGGCAAGAAATAGAGCTTATAAAATTTTAGTGTGTAACTTATCGTAGGAACTTAATTTGAATATTACAATTTGCGAACGAAAGCGAAAACACCATAACACTTATTTACATATTACGGCTTCCTGGTCAATTGCGTTAACTGCAACGTGGAGAATCCTCTCCAAACTTTTGAAATATAGATGTTAGCTCTACGAAAGTCGCTAAATCACTGTCGGTGTACCTGGTCGCCTCCCTCGCCCTGCTGGAATATTTTTTTTGTTTATGCATTTTGAAAAGCCGGTCTGTCGTCAAGTAGGCGCTGTGGGCGGGGATTAACATTCTCAGAAACAAGGTCTAGGTAGACTGGATTTATTTAGGTAACCGACGCGAAAATAGAATTATTTGATACAAAATAAAATTATTGGTTTGGAGATATAGTTCTCCAACATTCCCCCCGGAGCTAGAGCCTTGTGGTCTAACCTACTCTTCTTTATCTTGCATAGGGAGAACTGAAATTTTAGTGATTGCCCTTGTAAATTGGCCATTGATGGTCTTTAACTTGACCACTCTGACTTTGCCATCTTTGAGATGGCCATCAAGAACTAAGTCATTGACTTTTATGTTATCCCTTGGTCGGGACCATTTTGGAAAGTTTTGTAAGCGGTTTAAGTAGTCAACAGACCACTTTTTCCAAAAACTTTGTTGTACCTTTACAATTTGCTGAAACATGCATAGTTTATTTTCCGGGATATTTTCTAAATTTTGCTCAGGATGCGCAGTCAGGCTGGAGCCTATTAAAAAGTGTCCAGGACTGAGAAAAGAGTAATCCGAAGGGTCGCTGGACATGGCACAGATAGGCCTTGAATTCATCACGGCTTCAATTTGGACCATGACCGTATAAAACTGTTCGAAAGTGAAAGAAGAAGAGCCTATTAGTCTACGCATATGATATTTAGCGCTTTTTACTGAAGCTTCCCAGATCCCAGCCCAATGAGGAGATCTAGGGGGAATAAACTTCCATGAGATTTGATTTTCAGAAAGGTATTCCACAATGGTTTGAGAATTTGACTTATTTTGAAAGAATTTGTATGTCATAGAGTTGGTTTCTTGCACCAGAAAAACATGTGGCATTGTCACTGTAAATAACGGTTGGGTTACCACGTCGAGAAATGAACCTTTTGAGAGTTAATAGAAAGGAAGAAGTTGTTAGATCAGAAACAACCTCAATGTGCACAGCTTTGGTCACCATGCACACGAAAATGGCTATGTATACCTTGATTTTTGGAGCTTTACGGAGTAAAGAAGATTTTAACAGAAAGGGTCCACCATAATCTACACCTATTTTTTGAAAAGGTCTTGTTGTAATAGACAACCTATCTTCAGGTAAGTTACCCATTAGCTGTTGTGCAGGAGTGCACGAAAATCGGAAGCATGTGGTGCAGTTGCGAATAATTCGTTTTGCTTCCTTTAGACCGTTGAGAGGCCAGAATTTCAACCGAAGGTTTGAGAGAACTGTTTGAGCACCAGCATGTCCCAATCTGAGATGTTCATTTTTGATGATAAGATTGACGGTATGATTTTTGGATGGAAGCAGTATCGGATGTTTTTGCAAGTAGTCTATGTCGGGGCAGTTTGTAAGTCTGCCTCCAACTCTAAGAAAATTAGAAGAATCTACAAATGGTTTTAGTGAAACGATGTTTTTATTTGAAATAAATTTGTTATTTTTAAGCTCCGAAATTTCTTTTGAGAATGCATCATCCTGTATTTGCTTGATAATGAAATCCATAGCATAATTTAACTCCGCCACAGAAAGAGGTTCAGAAATTTTTTGTTTTTTACAATTAGAGATAAAACGAAATACGTACGCTACGGTACGTTTTAAGCGTGAAATATTTGAAAAACGTGAAAAAACTCTCATCCAGAAGTTTTCTCCGTTAGAATTTACCACGAGGCTTATTTTTCGTTCCTCGGGCAGGTTTTCGAGAACTTTGTCATTTGCTAGATTGGAAACATTGAAATTTTTATCTTGTAAGCATTTAGGGCCTTGCCACCAGAAATCGCTATTGAGAATTTTAGAACCAGACATTCCTCGAGAAAGAAGATCTGCAGCATTTTGCGCAGACTTTATGTGAAGCCATGTAAAGTTTTGAGTCAACTCTTGGACAAGTGCTACCCGGTGAGCCACGAAAACCGACCACCGACTTGGGTGACTTTTACACCACGACAGAGCTACCTGGGAGTCTGACCAGAGTGTGACTGAACGAAATTTTACAGGTTGATTTCCAAAGATAGAAATTACTTTTGTAACAAGTTTTGAAAGAAGAACCATTGCGCACAGCTCAAGCCTAGGAAGTGTTACCGTCTTTAACGGAGTTATCCTTGATTTGGAAGAAACTAATGCACAGGATATGGTCTCATCGGCATAGAACGTTCTCAGATATACGCATGCGCCATAAGCTGCCAAGCTACTGTCTGAGAATCCATGAAGCTCAACCTTTAGAATTATTTTTTCAGAAAAGTAGAAACGAGGAATCTTTAAATTTTTTAAATGTGAAAAGTCCTGTAGAAACTTGTTCCAATCGTTTAGAATATTTTTGTCCGAAATTTCTGTGTCCCAGTGTATTTTTTGCAGATAGAGTTTCTGCATAAGCATTTTGCCTTTAACAATGAAAGGATTTATGAGTCCCAGAGGGTCGAAACATTGTGCTAATGCAGACAGAATTTTTCTTTTTGTTACTGGTGGGCAGAAATCATTTTTGGGGACGGAAATTGTTATTTGGTCTTCCGCAGGGTCCCATTTTAGGCCTAGAACCTTGCTAGAAGTAGAATCAAAATTTAGGTCATATTCCTAAATAGTATTTTTAGAATATTCTGAATTAATTTGTTGTAGGAATATGGATGAATTTGAATGAAATTTATGTAATGTAAAACCATGGCGGTTTAGAACAGAATTTAATTGCTGAAGTATTTCGAGCAATTCTTGAATATTATTTGACCCACATAAACCATTATCTACGTAGAATTGGGTTTCGAGAAATCTGGAATCAGCTAGTCCTGGAACTGCATTTCTTGAAATTGTCCTGGTTTTTTAAACTAACACTGTTTTGTTCATTGCATGTTTATTTGTCCTTAGAATAAATAACGCACTCACTATGTCTCTAGAAATTATTGTCTATCGACGAGAATATCCGAAATACGCGAAATTTTTAATGTCTTAAGAAGAAACTTATATTGAGTGTTTTTAGGCCAGAAAGTAGTAGGATCAGAATACGGTTTGAAGTGATTAAAATTCGGCTCGAAGTGAACAAAATGGAGGGTGCCGGTTTACAACATTCCTTCCATGGAGAGGCTTATATGCAACAGTGTCTCTTTCAGCGGCTTTGTTCTTGCTGTAAGCCCAATTAGTCCGCTAGCCTTCGACAGCTCAGTAGAGAAACTAAAATGGACTTTCAAAGTTGCTTTTATCTGGCCTGTTGAATTGATATAGTGAAATAAAACAATTACTTGTTTAGAAAGAAAACTGTAATTGAAAAAAGAAAGGGCAAGAAATGGAGCTTATAAAATTTGAGTGTGTAACTTATCGTAGGAACTTAATTTGAATATTACAATTTGCGAACGAAAGCGAAAACACCATAACACTTATTCACATATTACGGCTTCCCGGTCAATTGCGTAATCTGCAACGTGGAGAATCCTCTCCGAACTTTTGAAATATAGATGTTAGCCCTACGAAAGTCGCTAAATCACTGTCGGTGTACCTGGTCGCCTCCCTCGCCCGCTGGAATATTTTTTTGTTTATGCATTTTGAAAAGCCGGTCTGTCGTCAAGTAGGCGCTGTGGGCGGGGATTAACATTCTCAGAAACAAGGTATAGGTAGACTGGATTTATTTAGGTAACCGACGCGAAAATAGAATTATTTGATACAAAATAAAATTATTGGTTTGGAGATATAGTTCTCCAACAATGATAGTCAAAAATTGGAAAACTACAGACCCATCAGCCTACTGTTACACCTGTTTAAAATACTCACCAAAGTCATAACTACTCGACTAACAAGGAAATTAGACGAATACCAACCATTCGAACAGGCAGGTTTCAGAAAAGGCTATTCAACTTCCGATCACCTGTTAACCACAAAAATATTAATAGAAAAATGTAACGAATACAAGTTTCCAGTTTTCCTAGCATTTGTAGACTACAAAAAAGCTTTCGATATCATAGAATACACGGCCGTAATAAACGCAATGCAAAATTGTAGAATGGACAGCAGATATATTAACTTAATAAAAGAAACTATGAATCAAGCTACAGCTACATAATACCTAAATGAAAATGAACACACGAACCCTGTACCATTAACCAGGGGAGTCAAACAGGGAGATACTTTATCACACAAACTGTTCAAACTTAGTTTTGGAGGACGTTTTTAAATTGGAAACCTAAATTGGAAATATAAGGGAATAAACATCAATGGCCTCTATCTTAGTAATCTACGATTTGCAGATGACATAATTATGATAGCTACTGATCTACAAGAAATGAAAACCATGCTTTTAGAACTACATACCGAATCTTCTAAAATAGGACTGAAAATGAATTTAAACAATACAAAAAAAACAAAAGTAATGCACTTCAAAGACACTGTGACAATAGTAAACGATAAAGTTATAGAAAAAGTTGAAGAATATATATACTTAGGACAAAAAATAATACTAAACAGGGAAATTCAAACTGTTAGTTCAAAGTTCAAAATTCAAAGTTAGCTTGGACAGCATTCGGTAAACTGAACTATACACTCAGAAATCAACAAATTCAATTACATCTTAGATCTAAAGTTTTTAATGCATGCATTATTCCGATATTAACTTATGCGGCACAAACATGGACAATCAAGGACAAACACGGACAGACAAAAAAGATTATGAATATACTTAGAGTCACTCAACACGCGATAAAAAGAGCAATGCTAGGTATATCACTTAAGAACAAGAAAACAAACACATGGATAAGACAGAAAACCAAAGTCACCGATGTGGTGCAAAAATCATTAAAGTTTAAATGAGAATACGCCGGACATGTAGCTAGGAGCGATTTAAACAAATGGCACAGATCAATTTTAACCTGGAGACCATACCAACACAAAAGAACCAGAGGCAGACCTCCTATGAGATGGACAGATGATCTAAAAAGGACTGCCTGGAAAAATTGGATACAAGTAGCGTACAATAAAAAACAATGGAAAGGAAGAGTTGAAGAGGCTTATATTCAGATGTGGACGTGACTGGCTAGACGAAGTAGAAGAAGATGATAATATCTTGTATTAAATAAAGATCTGATGTAATTTTTCGTAAACTGAATAAATTTTATCAATTTTATTGCTTTGTAAACAATATAATATATTGTTTACAACGTCCTATTTATTGTTTACTAGGAGTAGTGTTATTTGTAAAAATTTACGTATTTTAGAATTTGTATATAATTTAATCACAAAATAAAAATATTGACAATTCGAATATTGTCAAATATCAGAATCATCACTATGACCAAACGCAACATATCATACACATTCTTGTACCTCGTGTAGGTAAGGGGTGTCCTGAAAAGTGTATCATATTTTTACAAAATTTTGGAATACATTTAATTCGTAGAACAATTTTAACATTTGCTTTTACATTTTTGATGTAAAATAATTAGGGAAGCAGGAATTCAGCAATTAAAAATTTCCCATTGAATTTTCTATGGCCCGTTTGGCGATTCACCACCCGGTATTATACATCTGATATTTTAAATTTCGCTATCGGAAATTATTAAATATTATTTAGCTATTATAATGAATGGGTATTATATAGAACAAACATTATTCACACTGATCAAACAAAGCCCTAATTTAAGTGATTAGGAAATTAAAAGCTGTAGCATAATACACCAAAATTAAGGGAAATGATCATCTCTAACTAGAAATTACAACTACTGCTCCACGCCGTCGGCGTTTAATACAGAATAGGATATGTTCTGGCAGATAATTGTGCTGAATGCCGTTGCTGTGCAATGTTTAACACTAAACCGGTGATAACTAAGTTTTTTAGTTGAATATCGAACACGATAGACCTTAATGAAGTGTTATTCATTGTAGTATTTAATAAAATGCAGACAGTTTTTGTCATTTGTTTTACCCGTGCATTATTATTAGTAGCTGAAAAAAAGTAAAGTATATTTTGGAAGTGATTATAGTCTGCCTAGATATCTACTAACAGTCATACAGGATATATGCCTTACATTATCAGACGATTACTTATTCAACAGCTAATATAAAGTACAATGCAAAAAATAGTATTTCGAATAATCTATAATTAGTATACTATTACTAATTAAACTATTAAATGCAAGCTCAGAAGTGGCAACCGCGAACATAAAGAAAATCCAATATAAGTGAACACTCACAAAACATTCTGAAAGAAAGAAAAGATGTTCTGAGAAAAATCAAAAGACACACTGCAGAATTTAAGTACCTTAACCAAGTCATAAAAAAACAGATAAAAGAGGGCATTAGGAAACATCAAGAAGAACGTATAGAACAAATCATAGAGAAAAACCGAAGTCTCAAATGCACCAAACCGAAACTAGGAAAGAAAAACATAATGACCATTAAAAATAAACAAGGAACATTAGAAAAAAGTAAATCTGATATTGCAGACTCGATTAAAAAGTTCTAATAGGTACTATGGTCTGTTTTTAAACCAGGAGGAGTAATTCAAATTTTCCGCGCCATAATGCTTGTTTGTAATTGGTCGAAGCGCAGGCAAGTTTACTCCACTAAATTATGACATATTGACACTAATGACATTTGTGAAATTTTAAAATTCAAAATTTATATCGACAATTTTCTGTATTTTCTGTGTTATTTCTGACATCTTTAGATTTTTCGTTTGCATTTATATAAAAAACAGTTCTATTCAGAACTATTTAGCGACATATTAGTGTTATTAAGATAACAATATGGATTCAATGGCAAGTACTAGTCGTAATTATTCTTCTCCACCTTAAAAAAACGCCGTGTAGATTTGGATTATTTATCATCAAATGATAAATAATGTACTTACTATAAACATGTACAAACATGAAAATTGATAATTCTGGAATAAAAATAACAGCCACGGTAGTAAAAATAAAACTGGCAGCAGGTTAGTTTTACAGAATAGTTAATTTGTTAATAGTTTCTTGCCGAGTAGATTTGGATTATTTATCATCAAATGAGAAATAATGTACCTACTATAAACATGTACAAACATGAAAATTGATAATTCTGGAATAAAAATAACAGCCACGGTAGTAAAAATAAAACAGGCAGCAGGTTAGTTTTACAGAATAGTTATTATTAAAATCAAGACTTACTAAAGTAATGTGCTAATTTTAGGTGTTGCGAATTCAACTATTTACAACAATAGAATTTAGAACAATTAAAGAATATAACCAGACTGGGGAAGTAAAATGTCCTAAAAATAATGAAGGTCGACCTTATATTCTTGCAACATAGGATGAAAGAGTTAAAACATCTATACGACAGATAGTACACAGCTTCTTTTTCAAGAATAAAATGCTCACTTTAGGTAAAATTTTAAGTGAAATTAACAATCGCTCAGATCTTTCAAAATATGTGTCGTTCATTATTATATAAATTCTTTAAGCAAATCAATTTGAAGTAAGTACAAATATCGGTATGTAAATATGGGTTAGCTACAATTATATAGTAAAATTAACTGAAACATTTTATAGATTTCATTTTTATAATCAGGTATATTATTGTTACTATTAAATATTAAGTTTTAAGTTTTTATTTGTATACTCTACTGGAATGTTGTCAAGTATTTTAGTTACACAGATATAAGAACATGGAAAGGGAAGAAAAGGAAAAAAAAAAGGATATTTTTACTTTACATATGCAGATTCAATGCAGCAAATATTACATAGCATAACTATAGATTGCTTATCTTACTGTTTATATAATGATTGATTTATTGTCTATATTATGAATGTCTTACCATAGTTATTTTTTAGGGGAAATTATTCAAAGAATAGTTTTTTACATTGGGCTGCTGACCAAAAACAAAACTTTCTTGCTTAAATATTGTGGTATATTTATATAGTTCTGATTTATTTGTCTTTATTCTAATTTATTGTCTATATTCTAATTTATTAAAACTCACGATAACTAATTACTAATTTATTAAATAGCTGTACAAATGTATTTATGTCACGTTTCGTTACAAGTAAACCGCGTTTCCCGATCTTCTTATGACTGACCGCCAAAATAAAAATGTGTTGCTTATATACACAACTGTTGTCATCTCGAAAATTCGGCGGCCTTCTACATTATAATGGAATAATCTCGTATTTTGGTGAAGGCGCTCGACTCGTTTTTCAACTGTTTGAAAAGCCTCGAGACGTGGATTATTCATAAAATTAGGGTCTAGAGGTTTCTGTAAACAACTTCGAATTTACTAGAACAGAAAACAGAATTAGTCATAATATATTGATAGTTATAAACGCCATAATTATCGTAACAATATCTAAAATAGATTCAGTTTTTGCTGAAAAAATAAATCAAGAAATTCAAAATTGTGTAGTTGTTCATTAATCTCACCAAGACATAAATGGAGAGATTTTGGAAGACTAATAAAATTATTAAATTTTTATTTTTACATTCAATCCGAATATATATTATGTACAGAATATTATATAAATCGATTTCTGACTCTTTAAGTTGTTTTTGTAATAACTTGGACTTGGTGATATGCGATAATAGTATTTAATGTGATATTTTTCTAGCTGATATATATAATAATTAGAGTTTACAGTGTTTAGAAATTTATACATGTATGATATTTATATCGAATTATCATAAGAAAAACGGCAACTATCTTTTAAATTTGTGTATACTTGTTAAGAAGCATTTTCATTTTGTTTTCATCACAATAAAAGAACATTAGTAATGTTGTGTTTTACTTTGATTGTATTGATACAGATGGTTTTGTTCTTCCTGTTGTAGATTATCACGAGAAAACTACAAAATTATACTAGAATGTAACATAATATATTGAATTAGTTGATTATCTCACAGAAATCCATTTTTTTAGTAAATTTTATTTATTGGTAACAAATGGGACAAACTCACTGTCAAAATTAAACAGGAATCCAGCATTAAAGAAATTGCAAGTACACACTTATTTATACAAATTTATTGTTTTGCATTTTAGTGCTTCAAATAGATCCTTAAGATATTGATACATAAGTTAAATCTATCTAATGAGGTAACTGATTAGCATGCATGAAAAGTAGAACCACACTTTTATTTGAACCATAATTTATTCTGTGATATGAAACATGAAAAAGTCAATTCTAAAACAGTGAATGGAAAGGAATATGTAAAACAAACTGGCTGAAGCAATTCAGGAGATTGGATTATTAAGCTTAAAAGTAATGATCAAGTTAATTCTTCTGATAAGAAAAATAACCTAGATTCAAGAAATTAATCACACCAGAATAAAAATATGGTCTACGCAGTTTAAAAGAACAGTATTTAGGAAATCTTTGAACTCTCTCTAACTTTTTGATACATGCATTTGCATAGCTTTGTTGCATATAAGATCTATTTGCAAATTAAAAGACAAATTTCTGAGAAAAACCATACTTAGATCTGTAACATTATTGACTCTCTGGATCAAAATATTCTCTAAATTAAGTACCATCGACTCAAAAGATCTATAAAACTGGATCACCCGATATTTAAATATATATACATGGGACCAAATGTGAAAAACGTCCTTTTTTATTGTAATAATTGTAATATATATTGGAAGTGAATTAAAAAAAATATTATTTAAACATAAAGTTAGGTTAGAATTGACGTGTAAGGTTGTCCGATATTGATTACTCGATTACCGCAAGGCCGAGATATACAACAAAAAAAGAAGATGTATTTGGTGACTTTTCTAGTAACTTTCTTGGGTGTGAATCTGTCTTTTTGGTTTACTCCTCCTGGTTAAAAAACAGAGTATAATAGCTATAAATAGCAATAAACTAAAAAAATATACACATTTATGGGTCTGGTCAAATACCACGGAATTAGCTTTAATCAACCTTTATACCAATCCCAAAACAGCCAAACGCTAATAAATGCGACCAATTCCGAATGAGTCCTAAAACTCTTCTTAAAGATAATTCACAGAAGAATATACAACAGATGTGAAAGAGACATTAGCCCCACATATTTCGGTTTCAGACAAGGATTTGGCACAAACTTATACTTTATAGCTTAACTATCCTACTTCAAAAATGCATAGATCAGTAAAAATATGTCTTCCTATGCTTTATGGATTACTAGAAATCGTTCAATTGTGTTAATCATTCAAAATTAGTAAGATTGCTCCAGGAACGCTCAATAGATGATAATGACCTTAAAATTATAAAGAACCTTTATACGAATCAAGTGGCATATGTGAGAGTAGGACTGGAATCTACCCCATATTTCTCAATAGAAAAAGGTGTACGACAGAGTTGTGTTCTGTCACCCCTCCTTTTTAATCTTTACTCTGAAAAGATTTTCGATAAAGCCTTAAGTGATACTAAAGACGGAATCAAGATCAACTGACACACTGTTAGTAATCTTCGCAATGCTGATGATACAATCATAAAAGCTGATAGTCATAAAGTGCTACAACGACTGATAGATAGAATAAACACTGAAAGCGAACGACTGTGCTTGAAGATTAATATAGACAAAACGAAGGTAATGGTACTTAGTGAAATACGAAATATGCAATTAAATATAAATGAGTTAACAATAAGAACATCCAAAATGTTCCCAAGTTCAGATATCTCAGTAGTTGGATAACTGAAGATTTAAACCCATAGAGATACCTAGAAGGATTGAGCAAGCACAGCATATACTAATATGAAAACCTTGCTAAGCAACAGCAGCCTTAACTTAATGCTTCGATATCGCTTTGTAAAATGTTACATTTACTCCATACTGCTATATGGTGTAGAAACCTGGACCATAAAGGCCAATGTGATAAACCGATTGGAGGCCTTTGAAATGTGAGTATTTAGAAGACTACTTAAAATTTCCTGGACAGATCACACAACAAATGTCGAAATATTAAATCGAATGGGCAGAGAACGAGAATTGCTGCCAATAATTAAAAGAAGAAAAACTACTTATCTGTGTCATATATGTTGAAATTCCAAGTACCAGTTCTTAAAGCTTATTATAGAAGGGAAGATAAAAGGAAAACGAGGCATCGGAAGAAAGATATACTCATGGCTTAAAAACATAAGAGATTGGACAAACCTCGATGCCCATGCACTCTTTAGAGCCACACAAGATCGAGAGGAGTATGCCAGAATTTTCGCCAACATCCACTAATTGGATAGGGCACCATAAGAAAAAGAATATGTGTTTATTAAATATAGATCATTGTAACTTAAGACTGCTTCTATACCTATAGACTTCTATATCCTTGCAAGTTCAAGCCATTCGAGATTTTTCATCTTTCGAGCAGGAAGATACATGTTCCCTCTATGTTAAGTCATATAATATTGACCTGTTGTCATTATATTAAAATTACCCATGACTGTCATACAATATGAAGGTTTCTACACCTAAGTACGTAGCTATCTTCAACTATTTTAAATAATTTTTGCTAATGATGGTCCAACTGGATCTAAAATGTTTTTTAAGATTTGTAATCCTTTTGGATAAGTTTTAAACAATTTTCTTAGTAAACTATGCCATTATACAACAGAAAGCTTCATTGTTAATATTATATTTCTTTACATAAGAGTTCAGGCATATTTCAAGAGCTTGTTTCAGCTACATTTCAAGTGCAGTATTTAAGTAAAAATTTTTCAAAATTTTTATTAGGTATTTTCAAAAGATTAAAACAGGAAGTACAGATATATCACAATTTATTATCACATGTTTTACTGGCCATATTCCAAATAAAAAACATACGCAATATATTCATACCTCACGCTCAAATATTAAATATCTGCTTCATAGGTACAAGCAACGCTATGTTCGTAACTTATCAGACATTGATAAATGAAGTACGGTCAACTGAAGCGTCTATCTCATAAAAGGGGGGAAAATTTAGAGACCTGACTCTGACTTAGGGCCATCATAAGTCTTTTTCGCTGTCAGATTTATATTTACGCATAGATAAATCGATATTAATGAACTGCGGTACGGTTAGCGAAAGTTGTAGGGTAAACCACAATCGGCGTGATTTATATTAATGATATTCTTAACAATAATACATAATATATGTTGTGTTTAAATAATATGATGTATAGACACACAAAAAGTGCATTACATAAATTAAACACCACCCTTATAACAAATAGCATATGACAATTTTTTGTATTTATTTATTTAATGTAATCTGAACCACTGAGGTTATAGACGACAACAATGGAAAATACATATAAGAACAAAGAAAGGTTATAATATTAATTACATACTAACATGAAAGAAGATTGATGCATGTAATTTGTGATACAAACTAGATTTTAATTTAAACATCTTTTATGCATAGAGTCGTTAAAAACTTTATAACGTTGTTAAAATGATTATTGTCTCTAAGAAGGTCGCCTATGTCGCTGGGGGTTTACTTCCCGTTTTCTGAAAAACTTGACAATCGGTTAAAATATATTATACTGTACTGCTGGTTTGACACTAGTTGCAGTATGGGGGGGGGGTTGTCTCTGGTAATTCGATAAAGATGTGTATGGCGGGTGTGACCAAGTCCAAGTCGAGTAAAGATGACTAAAGAAAAGCCCCGAAAAACGCAAAAAACGAAAAACGCTAAAAATTTTTTAAGATCACTTGGCACTATTTTATTTAGTTGAACTTGACCATCACTGTTGCTACTTTGTGAGCTAGACGGTCCACAACCTCATTACCATGTACTCCAATATGAGATAGAACCCACATTAATACCACGGGTTTGTTTTCCTTTGCAGCATTTTGAAGTTCTTTTGTACATGTCTTTATGAATAGGGTTGATAGTTGGCAACCATATGTTTTTGAAGTTGAAACCATATGTTTTTGATGTCACAAAGGTCATGCATTCAGTCAGTTATGATTGTGTAATTTCTCTGGTCCATTTTGTTAATCAATTTTAGAGCTTCAAGGATTGCGCATAGTTCTGCATTAGAGATAGTCTAGTTGTTATGCAATTTAAATCTAGCATTATGAGTATTAGAGAAAATGGCTGTCCCTACTTTGTCCGTTGTTTTTGATGTATCTGTGTAGATCTGACGGTAGTCGCTAAATCTATCTGTAATATCTTTAAAGTGGTTTATTAATATGACTGGTGGGGATTCATGTTTATTAAATTTTGATAGATCAGTAATAACTGGTGGTTTATTTCTAGTCCATGGAGAAGGAGGGTTTTTGGAAGGGTGGTATATTGTCAGGAATATTATGCTATATTTCTGAAGTAATCGGTTAACTTGTTCATAGAAAAGCGGATTGCATTGAGGATGAGATGAGAAATAGTGGCTGAAATGATTGGTACGAACGTTATGGTAGACTGGGATATCTGGAGAGGATAGAACTTTACAAGCAAAGGACAAACTTAAAAAATCTCTTCTAAATTCTAAAGGGGTTTGCTCTGACTCACTGCATATACCTAGTATGGGGCTTATTCGAAAGGCACCCAAAGCGACTCGCAGTCCCGTATTTTTAATTAACTATAGTTTTTTAAAAAGAGATTTCGTGGCTGAGTTATAAACCAATAAGCCGTAATTAATTTTTGATCGAACTAAGGATGAAAAGATTCGTAGAAGAGTTTCCGTATCGCTGCCTCAGGTGATGTTCGACAGTATCTTTAAAATGTTACTGCTTTGCTGGCAAGTACCTCTTAGATTTTTAATGTGATTTTTTCAAATCAACGTTTGGTCAAATGTAGGACCGAAGGACTTTATTTCTTTTACAAAGATCAAATTCTTACCATTCAATATTAAAATTATATTAACCTGTTTTCACTTTTTTGAGAACAGCAAGCATTTTGTTTTTTCGTTAGAAAAGAAGAGTCCTGCTTTGTCAGACCATTTCTGGGGATTATTTAATGCGCTATGAAGGATTCTTTGGGTGGATTCTAGATTTGTTTCTCTTAGTAGAAGAACCAGATCATCTGCGTATAGTCTTCCTTAAACTGGTTGTCCAATGTCTGTCCAAGATATCGTTAATGGCAACAAGAAATAAAGTTACACTTAACATCGATACTTGGGGACTCCATTTTCCTGGATTCGAGTTGATAATAGTCTTTCATTTGCTCGTACTTTAAATGTTCTGAGTTAAAAAGAAAATTGAATAAATTTTAGGAATTGTCCATAATACCCCAAGAGTGAAGCTTTTATATTATAGTAGGTTTATTCTTTTGCTTATTTTGTTTATTAAATAGCGTTATTAGTCAATTTATCAACAGCAGTTGTTAGATACCTGTATCAATGATTGTCACGGGAAAATTCTTAGTTCTCTTATCCAATCAGTAAACGTTAATTTATGGGGAAAGTGCAATGTCAAATATTATAAATGAAAATTGAATCGTTTATTATAGAAACCACCTAAGTGCACTTTTTTCAACTTCAATCAACTAAAAAACTGATTTGCAGCTTAAGTATAATATTCGTTCAAATATTTTTTGCTGAATCAAAAACATGCAATTGGAATAATATATTTTAAAAAATATATTTTTCTTTGAGTTTTTGAGTTATAATTAAAAAAAAATGCACTTAGGTGGTTTCTGCAATAAATGAGTGTATCCAATGCGTTTTTGTTTAAGATTAATATTAAAATTAAGTCAAACCATTAAGTTTTACCTATTTTGGTATCAATGGTAAGTAACAGATACAATTAAGTATAAATAAACTATTTTTACTAGGCCTAAATCGAAAAGTACAAGTACACTACACCCACAGTATGTCTCAATACAAAGATCTGGACTTATTCAGCTTCTAGTAACTCCATGTCAGTCGTTGGCCATTGGATGATAGTGTCATAGAAGGTTTCATATCCAACAGTGTATTCCATCAATTTTTTTATAAATCATCCATCTTTTTTTGTAGATTGGCAAAATAAACAAAACATACCTAACCCAAAGGATTGTAGATCAAACTTTGGCGAAATAAAAAAAAAATATATCTAACCCAAAGGATAAGCTTTCTCTGTTGGTAGTTCTGGAAAGGCATTCGGCTAGAGCTTTTGGTAATGTGAAGGTAGATGTTGTTAATCCTGCAATGAAGTCTTGTGCGACCATTTTCCCTGAGGATCCTTTTTGTAGAAAAACTGTTTGTACTGGGACACTTTGAGTGGCTGCTTATTTTCTTTGGATACTTTCCTGCCTAATGTTTCGTCCGAATTTGGCATTTTCTTGTATGATTTGGGCCACCACTTTTTGAAGTTACAGTAAATCGGCCAGACTTACTAGCTTTTAGCATGAGCTCTGCATATTCATCAGAAGTATAAATCCTGTCCATCTT
Organism: Diabrotica balteata; assembly: GCA_918026665.1. Classification (NCBI taxonomy): domain Eukaryota; kingdom Metazoa; phylum Arthropoda; class Insecta; order Coleoptera; family Chrysomelidae; genus Diabrotica; species Diabrotica balteata. The sequence goes on along the minus strand of OU898282.1, from coordinate 39,407,633 downwards.
TCTTAACAGACGCTTTATGCTTCTAAAATCTCTGTCATATGGGAAAAATAAGTGGCCACGTACAGGGAAGTTGTGAGTTATTGTTTCAAACCTACCTAAGTCACAGAGGTTTAGTAAAAAACGCACAACTGTATGATTCTTATTTTGGCCTGATGGCCTATCACAAAACAATATCAGATGCTTCACATTAACTGGAATGTCATTGAAATAGTTTAGTAGCATCGAACGTACTTCGTCAGGGCCTTTGTTTGCTTTGCTCTCGTGATAGACGTACAGTTTGGAAGCATTAGTTTTCAAATCGTGTAACAAAACACATTTACCCAGAGCTGCCTCATGTAAAAAACCTGCTACATAGGTATGTGCGGCAAGGGTAAGTTAGTGCTACCGTGTTGTCGTCTTTGTTTTTCCCAGCCTCATCCATAGCTTTGTAAAACTTTTTTGCTCGCCATAAGTGTATCATTTTCTCAGCAGCTACATTTCTTTTAGCATTATCACTCAAACACTGTCTTTCAATTTAGCCGACAGTCTTTTGCAAGTTGAAACATACATCTATTTGTGGTCTTCCAAAACAGTAAGCAAAGTTCTCTTTAAAGTATTTGTTGTAGAAACTATACTTTACTTATTTTTAGGTCAGTTTTAAAATAACATGCATGCATTTTGCACATAAGCCTAGCTAAGATATTTTTTGGTTTCCCATAATGAGTTTCCTTGACATCAAATTTCTCAATGTGCTGCTAAATTCTCACACAAACGTTACCTGGAAGAGCGTTTCCACTTCTAGATTTTCGCCTCATATCTACAGGGGTTTTGTAAAGGTTAGAACATTTATTTATTCTTTTGATTCGATTGTCAGAAATTGCAAACACTTTTAAGAAAACACCTCTACAAACTTCAATAAGAACACATTTACTTTCAAGTTTTTGTATGAATGGGATTTTTTGTTTGGCAAGTCATTAGTAGGCACATCAAAATTCTCTTGAGCTTGCTCATTATTTACATTAGGCCTGCGGTTTTTGCGTCTACGTTTCACAGGTAAAACCTCCACTAAACATTGGAGGTACGTGTCTTGGGTGATTTTATTTTCTATAGAGTAAAATGTTTTCCATAGTTCTCGTTTTATTTTATCCGTAAGTTTCAAAGAACATTTCAAATTGCACTTACAGTTTATATTATTCATCGGTGCTTTGTTGGGAACTTCTTTTCCTTTGTACGAGACGTACTGCAGTCCTTTAAGACTAGCATTCCGAATAAGATTCCTTTTGTATTTTTCTTCGCGTACTACGCCTCTACGCCTACGCTTGGAACTAGGTTCATAATTTATACTATCTGACATTGCTTAAGAACTATATAACGAAACAATAAACAACAAAGTAACACCTAATTTTTATCGAAAACTCACGAAAACTAATCACTCAGTGTTACCTAACCTTCAAATCGAAAAAAATAGTGGGTTACAAAATTCACCCCCAACCGTCACGAGTGAGTGCAATTTATCGCAGAAAGAACCTATGCGACGGCATTTGGGTTCTTTCTGAAATAAACGAATTAATTTTAAGGCTGCCAAATAACATTACTGATATTGTTGTTTGTTTGTGTTTAAATGACTGCGGACACTAAATCCATTCGCCAATCTTACAATTTGAGGTGTAGTGTGTGTGTGTGTAGAGTAATTGTCTTGATACTTAGCAAAGTCGACGTCATTGTCTTTGCTAAGAGACGCTAATTGTATCCGAACGTCTGCGGTCCCTCCGGTGTGTACCGATCACACAAGGATAGAAATTATTTTCATTTATTAATTTTTTTTTAATAAACGAAAATTTCCACCCAGGTGGGATTCGAACTCACGACCTTTAGATTTAAAGGCAGGCGCTCTTACCACTGAGCCACAGAGGGGGTTAACATTACTGATATGAAACATGGGTTATTTTTTCACTAAAAAATGTATTTACCTGTAAAATCTACAGTACCATCAAGAACACATTTTTTTATATTTTGTCGCTTAAGTGGTTTCTGAAATAAACGATTCAATTACTATTTTCGTCACATAATTTACAAAAATATGTCACAATTTTAATATTAGATGTAAGCACTTATTAAAATTGTCTTCCTATGTTTTATTTCATAAAAACAAGAAATGCGGATAAAAAAGTAAAAATTATTATTTGAAAAACCTTAGTTTAAAAACAAACTTTGAGGAAATAGTTTTAGTTTATATAAAATCCTTATACTAAATGCATAACTTTATCATTTCAATACTTTAAATTTAAACATAAACTTGGAAGCATATAAAGTGCTTATTAAAGATGTCTAACGTCAATTTAATATTAAAATACATTATACTCTTATACCTTACTCTGCATTGCAAATGTTCTATTTTAATACTTCTTTCTGAATGATAATCTAAAAGTCAGTAATTTTATTTCTGAAAAGATCTTTCACAAGAGAGATGGGATATATTTCATTGACATTTTTTTAAGTACTTTAATACTGTGAATTTAACGCTATTACTATACCAATTTTATATAAAAGGTAATGATGTATTTTATTGCTTGTTTTTTGTTTCTTAATCGTCGCAGATATTCTCAGTATTCATATTGCGTTTATGAGTTTTCGAAAACCGATATTTGTAAAAATTGGTTTGCAGTTTATTCACTTTGTAGTATATACAAGTCTATACAAGTGTTATCTGAGTTCAACAGAGCTAGAATCGTTACTTTGATTTAGGAAGGCCACACACAAGTCGACGTTGCTGTCTAGGTTGGAGTTAATCAAAGTGATGTGTCTCGAATTGTGAAAAAATATCGAGAGACGAATTCGTTAGCGATCGTCCAAAAAGCGGAAGACCCAGAATTACTGCCAATGTACAAGAACGCTTTTTAATGTTAACTGCCCGGAGAAACCCCTCTATGACTGCCCCAGCTATTAAAAGGAAGCTCCAGCAAGCTCATAACATCGTAATTTGCAATCAATAGTATCACATCAACAGAACATTATTTGCAGTACATATCGAAAGCGTCGAACAAGAAAAGCATGCTGACAACATGGAAACTAATCATGTTAGCAGTCCTACGAATCTAATAGATGAAACGATTGAAAGTGTTATCAGAAACTTTGAGTGGTATAGTGATACAGCTAATGAAATACGTAGTGCTTCTACAGTGTTGAACTGGAATGAGGTAACTGGAAATAATTTGAAACATTTCACTGTATTCGAGCAGAAGTTGACTATAAATGAAAATATATCAGGTATGCATAATAACCAGCCTATTATTTTTTTTTACTGTTTGTGGATGGCAATATTATGAATTTGATGGCACAAGAAAACAATAAATATGCTTCGCAAAAAGCAGAAAGAACCAATTTACTTCAAGCTCGGATTCGACAATGAAAAGATGCTACTGCTGACGAATTGAAAATATTTTTGGATATACAGATTTGGACGGGATTAGTTCAGATGCCTAGTGTAATATCCTATTGGTGTAAGAATATCATATATTTAAACGAAATAAAATCGTTAAAGTCCAGAAACCGATTTGATCTAATCTAATTTTAAAACGCAGTAACCCCTTCACATAATATTTGCGTAGACGAAACCCTCTTGCCTTTTCGAGGACGCCTTAGTTTTCTACAATATATAAAAAACAAAAGACACAAATTTGGAGTAAAAGTTTTCAAACTTTGTCTTGAACAATGTTACACGTATGATTTCAAAATATATTGTGGGGCAGAAAAAAATACTACTTCTGACAGTGTATCAACATCGATTGTTATGGGGCTTTTCAAAAATTTATTGGATAGTGGTCGCACCATATTTGTGGATAACTATTATACCAGTATCGAACTTGCTCACAAATTGCTGGACAGACAAATTCATCTGGTCGGTACCTTAAGAAAAAATCGGAAGGGAATACCAAAAGACATAGTACAAAAAAAATTAAAAAGGCGAAGTTACTGCCAAGAAAAATGATTCTGGAGTGGTGATACTGAAGTGGTGTGATAAACGTGAAGTTTTGATGCTGACAGCAAAACACAAAAATAATATGGTTACTCTAAAGTACAAAAAGGAAAAAACCAACAGCTATTGAAGGCTATAACCAAAACAAAAGTTTCATTGATCTCAATGATCTAATAAACTAAAAGCCTACTCTTCTTACCTCAGACGTAGCCTCAAGTGGTATCGCAAATTGGCAATAGAAATTCTTCTAGGTTTAAATATTTTAAACGCGTCTATACTATATAAACAGGATACTGGTAAAAATATTACAATTACCCAATTTAGAGAAGATATTACCAAAGATTTGCTAAATATAATCTCAAGAGAAAATCCTCCATTGGTAGAGAGCCATCACATTCAGGAAGTGAACACTACTAGTAGACGTTAGATGCACAAATTGCTACAAGAACATGTCCGAACAACACGGTATAAAATACGCCATGTCTAAAGCCACTATGCCGTTTTATAAACGTATACAGTGCGATATAATTTATTGTATACCTTCATTTACTTCTGTTCATATGTGCAAATAAAAAAAAATATAAAGACTGCAAAGAACTGATTCCTTTACGTTTTATTTATTTTATTATTTGTCAGTACATTACAACATTAAATAGAATAAAATACATAAAACAAAAATATTATGGTATTATATTGTTACATTCCACCCTTAATCAAATCGTACTTGGGTCCAGGGCCAGGCCAACTAACTTAATTTGTGCATTGGGCCATCTACTCTTATTTCTCATAGCATTTTTACTTAAACGTGAAGCAGTTCTGTGCAGCTCAGCTTGAAGTAAATAATTACATGCGAGACATATTATGTATGCGACGCGGCCTGTTGTGTTACATTCGTGCGTGGCACACTTGGCACACATGGCGATAAACGTGTTAACGATATATATTATGTTGTACCAACAAACCAATAAAGCGTTCACAGTTCAACCCCTAATTATTCACCATCTAAATGAACGTTTTTATCATTACCTCCAGCCAGTAAATGAAAGTTTCTTAGTGGATCTTCTTCATGGAGCCGTATTATGGACATCATTCAATGAAGCAGTTTATTCGAAAAAAAAACCGATCGGTTACGGATATAAATTCTGGTGCGTTGCGACCAATAAAGTTTACTACTACTGCAAAATTTCATCCCCTATACTAAAAGTGGAGATATATTACAGGGCAACTCATTAGGAAGTTCCGTAATCAAAAAGCTGTGTAGAGGGTTTTTACCACAAGAATCTGTTATCTGTATTGATAATTTTTTTACATCTTTACCTTTACTGACAAGGTAGAGAGATCAAAAGATACACTGTATAGGCACAATTAGAAAATACAGGATTGAAAGAGCCCCACAAAAATAAAAAAAATCATGCAACGTCCCATGCTCTACATAGCAAAGAACATGAACTTATTCTTGTTTGCTGGAATGTCAATAACGAAGTTACTAGGACAGCTAATATTTTAACTCCAGAAATATTTACTGTAGGCAGCTGTAACAGATGGTTCAGAAAAGACAGAAAAATTATAGCGACCCCTTAACCAAATGTTGTGTAAATGTATAAAAAGGGAATGGGTGGTGTAGACTTATTCGATAAGCTAAGATATTTCTATAGGATTCAAATTCGATCTACAAATGGTATTGGGCGATACTTACATTTTGCCTAGATATGATAGTCAACATATGGGTTTTTTACCGCAACATTGAAAACATTTCTTTATTTGAATTTTACAGGCGAATTCTGAAGGCCCTGCTGATGGCTCCAAATATTCCAACGCCACGTGGAGTACGTCTAAAATTTTCACAACACGTTTCTGACAAAATTATTTTGTATATTGTGGGTAATTTGGTAGACAAAATTAAAATACAACGAAGGTGTGGAAAATTTGGCAAGTGTACAAAATATTGATACATTAAATGTAATGTAGGATTTCATCCCGAGCAATGTTTGGTCAAATATCACACGTTATAAAAATTTCAAAGTAAATATTGTTGTAATATATATCTGCAGACACTTGCAGAGAAGAATAAAAAGGAGATCAAATTAGCCAAAGAAAAATGGACGAGAGAAAGGTGCGACGAAATGGAGGATGTAGTATGTAAAAACGACTTATTTAATGCGCACAAAAAGAAATAAATAAAGTATTTTAAAAAAGAGTTTCCTCTGTAGTCGTTGAAAATAATTACAAAATCATTGCAAATGAGACCAAACTAAGAAAATAATCGCAGCTGTATATATTAGACTTGTTTGAAGAAGAGTGGAATAATATTGAATTCTAATAAAACTGTATTGACGACCCAGAAATTATGATATCCGAGGTAAAACACGCTATAAATAATGCTAAAATTAAAAAAGCTTGTAGTTTAGATCAGAAACCAACTGAGTTGCTGATAATAATAGAGAATGATAACATAAAAGTAGTAGTAAGACTTTTTAATTCAATATCAATATATAACACATATTGATTGTGATTACCACAGATTGGCTCAAATCCAACTTTGTCGCAATACTTAAAAAACACAATGCGAGAAAATGCTTAAAATATCAATTATTTAGCTTAATGAACCACACTTTTAAGATTTTTCTAAGAATACATCACAACAGATTTAGAAGCAAATGCGAAGACGATCTCGAAGATACCCAATTTAATTTTAGAAATGCTATGCGATCCAGAGAGGCACTTTTGAGCTTAACATTTCATTACAAAAATGCCGTGACCAATATATATATATATATATATATATATATATATAATATATATATATATATATATATATATATATATATATATATATATATATATAAATATATATATATATATATATATATATATATATATATATATATATATATATTTGTATGTTTCGTGGACTTTGAAAAGGCATTCGATAAAGTACAGCATGTAAAATTAATGCAAATACTAATAAATATCGGAATAAATGACAGGGATATTCGTGTCATTAAAAATTTGGACTGGAATCAAACTGCTCTCGTAAAAATTAGAGAAAACTTATTATCATCATCTTTGGCTCGACAATCCTCTGTGAATCTTGGCCTGCTCTATTGTCTTGGCCTGATTTGTCGCCATTCTGTTCGGTTTTTGGCAACACGTTGCTATCTTCTGATTTTTAATATCCGTAAGTCGGTTTCAACTCCATCTAACCACCTAATTCGCGGTGGCCCTTTCTTCTTCTTCCTACAGGTATTCCTGTAGTTAGCTTTTAAGCAATCGTATTTTTTGACATTCGTATTGTGTGTCCACTCCATCTAAGTCGCTGTGTTTTAATGAACGTTATGACATCTGGCTCATCAAAGAGCTGATACAATTCAAAATTATATCTTCTGCGCCACTGCTCTTGGTCGTTTATAGCTCCAAATATTTTGCGGCGTATTTTACGCTCAAATATTCCCAAAAGTCTTTCTTTCTGCGTTAGAATCCATGTTTCTACTCTATATGTGAGAACCGACCTCAGCAATGTTTTGTATATAATAATTTTAGTTCTTCTTAGAATGTTTCTTGAGTGGAAATGCTTTTGGAGTCCATAGTATGCCCTATTTGTAAGATTTATTCGTCTTTTGATTTCTTCGCTTGTTTTATTGGTAGCAGTCAATAGCGACCCAAGGTATGTGAAGTTGTCAACACGTCCAAAGGTATGACTTCCAAAGACTGTTTCTCGTTCCTCATTTGCTATCAGATCCTTTGTAACCAACATGTACTTGGTTTTGTCTTCGTTGATGACTAGACCGACCTGTTTCGCCGCTGTTTCCAATTCTAGGAGATATTGCTCAACATCTCGCTTGCTACGCCCTATTATGTCAATGTCATCAGCATATGCTAAGACTTGTATCGATCTATTGTAAATAGTACCGCCATCCCTAATTCGTGTATCTCGGACTGCCTTTTCTAAGGCAATATTAAATAGGAGGCAAGCCAGAGCATCCCCTTGTCTGAGTCCATCCTTTATCTCAAAGGATCTAGAATTCTCTCCCTGTATTCTAACAGTGGCTTATAAGTTAGACATTGTCATTCTCGTTAGTCGGATAAGTTTCTCTGGTATACCAAACTCATGCATTGATTGGTATAGCACTGTTCTCTTGACACTGTCGTATGCGGCCTTGAAGTCGACGAATAGGTGATGGGTTTCAATATTGAATTCTAATGTTTTCTCGAGAATCTGTCTTATTGAATGAATCTGGTCAATTGTTGATTTTTCTGGAGTGAATCCAGCTTGATATTTACCAACTATGCCCACTGTGTAAACTTGCAGCCTTTCGTAGAGAATATTTGCTAGTATTTTGTAAGCAGTTGTTAACAGGGTTATACCTCTATAGTTGTCACACTGGAGCTGGTCACCTTTTTATGTAACGGGCATATCACGCCTTGAGACCATTCACAAGGCATGGTCTCATTATGCCAAACAAGAAGTAAAAGCTTATGCAGTGTCTGTAGTAGGGCATCGCCACCATTCTTGTAGAGCTCACTGCAAATTTGATCAATTCCTGGTGATTTATTATTTTTAAGCTTTTTAATGGCTTGGGCAAAGTTTTCGATGGTAGGTGGTCTTTCGTTTGGGTTGAAAGGATTCCAATCATTTCGATTTGCTAGGGTGTTATCTGCTTCTTCGATATGATGGCCATTAAAGTTTGCATCGAAAAATTCAACGAATCTGTTTAGGATTGAGGCCGTGTCATTTAGGATGTTTCCTTCTACATCCTTACAGCTCCTTATTCTTGGCTTAATCTCTTTGCGCATTTGTTTAAGATTTCTGTAGAACTTTCGAGTTTCATTTTAATTTATTAGCCATTCTGTGCTTTTCAACTGCTTTTGCTCAAATTGTCATTTTTTTTTCTTCTATGTAATCGTTTTTCTTCTCTTCTTTGAGTCCGGTATTCTTCCATTGCTCTTCTTGTGCATCCCTCTTGATTTGTCTTTAGGAATGCCCTGTTTTTGCTATCTGTTGCTTCTTGGCACTCCTTGTCAAACCATTCGTTTTCTTAAACTGGTTTCGTTTTCCCCAGTATTTTTGTTGCTTTCTTAGTTACTGTTTTAATATTTTGTCCATAGTTCCTCTACATTTTCCCCCACCTCTACGCTGTCGTCCATTTCCTCGTCCATTTGTCTTCTATACTCTCTCGCAACGGTTTCAATGCGCAGATTATCAACATTAATTCTGTCTTGTTTCGTGCGTTTATCTTTCTTTAGGTTTGATACTCTTTCTCTGATTTTTGCCATTACAAGAAAGTGGTCACTGTCAATTTTTGGGCCTCGGTAGCTTCTGACGTCTATAAGATCGAAAGAGTGCCTTGCATCTATCAGGATGTGATCTATCTGGTTAATGGTCTCGTTATCAGGCGATTTCCATGTTCCTTTGTGTATTATCGGAAATCTTGTTCCTCCTACTATTATGTTTTTAGTACTTGCAAAGTTTATTAGTCTCAACCCGTTATTATTTGACTTTTCATGTAAGCTCTCACGTCCTATAGTTGGCTGAAAAAATTGCTCCTTGCCAATTTTTGCATTAAGGTCCCCAGCAATGATTTTCACCTCATGACGTGGACATCGATCACATTCTTTGTCTAAGGTGTCATAGAATTTATCTTTTTTATTATCCTTCTTTTCTGCCGTAGGTGCGTGTACACCAAGTAAGCTATAATTAAAGAATTTTCCTTTAAGACGTAGATAACATATTCTGTTGTTTATGGGTTTAAAGTTAAGGACTAATTGCTTTGCTTTTTTACTGACTAGAAAACCACTGCCAAACTCGTGTCAGGTGCTATGTCCGCTATAGTATATATTGAAGACAACTACACCGATGAAATCTCCATACAACCAAAAGTCAGACAAGATTGGATTTTGTTCACTCGGACCAGTTATTTAAAAAGGCACTTGAGAGACAATCATATGAAATAAAAGTTAACTGGGAACTACTTAATGTGATTAGATATGCAGACGATACAGTAATTCTATCATATAATATTAAAGGTCTCCAAATTCTGCTTATTCGTATTCACGAGGTAGAATAGGCATTAAAATAAACTCAAACAAAACTAAATTTTAGTATAGTGCAGAATTGTGGACGCTAATAGTATCGACCATGAACAAATTTAAAGCATTGGAAATGTGGGTTCATAGACGAATGCTGAAGAGAAGATACCTTGGACATCAAGGAAAACTAATAAAGAAGTACTAAGGAGCGTCAACAAAGATAGAGAACTGCTAAAGACTGTTAGATTTTGAAAAATGTCTTATATGGGACATAAAGTAAGAAGAAGTCGCTATAAAACATTACAGTTAATCCTTAAAGGCAAAATAGAGGGCCTAGGCACGAAGGTAGAAAGGTAGGCCTAGGTAGGAAGGAAGCGCGTTTCTTGGTTAAGGAACATTCGTAAATAGACTCGCATATCAAATACGGGACAATTATTCCATATTGCAGAAGATTGAGAAGCCTTCGCAATGGTGATCACCAACGTCAGATAATTCTGATATGGCACGCTAAGAAGAAGAATGTTTTATAAATATTATGTCCTTTATTGCCCAGCGTACGATATACCATACGTTAAAAAACGACAGTTTCAAAAAAAACATAAATTTTGCACATTGCTATTAAAAACAACCTTTCTTTATTTCATTCTAAAGTTTTAATTTCGTTTTGACAAAAATTTAATTTTAGGCGTTAGTGGATTAAGGGCATATGCGTTAGAAGGTATTAAACAAATTTCTAAACCAAAGCAAGCGAATACTCATTAATGAAATAAAATAAAAAATATACAAGCTAAAAGCAGGTAATTACTGTTAACATTTTAAAACAAAGAGTAATATACATTTGTTGTTGTGGATAATTACAAAAATTAATGAAACTAGGCGAGTGAATTCGAAAGACAGAAATAATTGTGTTATTCGCTTGTGGTCAAAAAAATTAATACAAGAGTACAATTGAGGGCAACGCGAAATAAAACACAGGTGTATGATCAAAATTATAAGAGGTAAATTTATTCCTGTAGGTAAGCTGCGTTTTGCATGCTTAAAACCATTTGGAAAACGTCTTTATTAGAGGTAATACGGCCCCATAAATTAACTTTAATTTCACCTTTTGTTAGCACAAGTACAATTCAGATTGTTTTCAGGATATCAGATTAGACACAAGAAGGAGTAAGCCCTTTATTGTATCATTACAAGAAAGACCTGAATTTTAGTTGGAGGGTAAATATTTGAAACTTAGAATACTCATATTATTATTACGAGCAGCAGATCACATTCGTTTTATGCACAGCATATTTAATTAATGCTGAAATGTGTATTGTAAATTTATGAACGAGCTCTTTGAAAATAATAATACTGCTGAACAGTTTATAGTAATTAAGTTATGCTGTACGCTTTCATATACTCAGATAATGGATGAATCCATTAACGCCCAAATTATTTTTTTTTTCAAATTTCAAAATTTGCTTATACATAATGATTAATAATATAGAACTATTGATAAAATTGTTTTATATCTTTGCATTTTTGAATGTTGGTCCATTATACAGTGTATCCGTAAAGTATGGAATTAATTCGAAATCCTAAATGAAAAGCCTTATTAAAAAAATATAAAACACGGCGATTTTTATGTTTAATGTTCTACGTTTTTATTGATTTCTGATCATAATAAATTATAAATAAGTTATCAAAAATAACTTTTGAAATACGGATCTGACCTTGGTTTAGCAAACCACATTTAGGTTAGCTCCGATAATATCGTTTAAATCTAATAGATTAAAGTGATCAAAAATAGTTAAAAGTGTTTACTACAAAAATCTATAGTGCTTTTCATCGATTGGTCTACAATCGCAGTGAGTAAAATTAATATTCTCAATAATACATAATTACAACATATTCTGATAGTCAACAAAATTATCACAAAGGCCGCTTCAACCGGTTTCAGAGCGGGTTTTATTTAAAACTCTGCTGATAATACAGAGCCGGATTGGCACGGGTAAAAAATTGACTATGATAAATTTAAAGACAAAAATTATTAACCAAAAATGAATCCAAAGAAAATAATCCTTCAAAAAACACCACACCATCTACATACTCAAACATACTAACTTCATTCAAATATCCGGCAAAAGACCAAGCTATTGTACTATCTGCCATAGAAGGAATTAAAATTCATGATTATATAGTTGCCATTGGATCACTTGTCCTTCCAAAGAACATAGTTTTTGCCTCGAAAATTGCAAACAACCGCATTTGCATTTATTTATCTTCTAAAAGAATAGTAGACCAACTCATTGATTCACACAAATACGTCAAAATCAGCAACGTGCAAGTAGAAGTCCGCAGATTAATAACTCCAGCATTAAGATTAGTCATCTCGAATGTTTGTCCAACCATTCCAAACGAAGTTATAGAAAAAGAACTCAAGAAAATGGGAATTATAGCCATATCAAAAATGACATTTCTTCGAGTGGGTATGTCTGAGACAGAATATAACCATGTTCTAAGTTTTCGGCGGCAAATCTACATCAATCCATTAGAAAACTTATCCATAACAGACTCTTTCAACATTTCTTTTGATTCCACAACATATCGAATATACCTTTCTATAGACGAATTTAATTGTTCTAAATGTCGAACAATAGGACACCGAGAAGTTGACTGCATTCAAACAACGGATTCGCCCAGTGAACAAATGGAAACAGAAGTACCTGAAAATCCTAATTCAAATAACCAAACCAATATAGAGCTAACTGAAACCACCAATAAAACTCCATCTGAAGTCAACATTCCCTATAACCCTCCAGCTCCTACCCTATCTATAACTAGCAACGATAACCCATCTTTAAATATAGATAAGGCCAAAAGACAATTATCAAATTCTCCAGATGTTTCTGATATTCCCACATCACAAGACGTCTTCTCTGTTCCCAAAACATCTAAACCAAAAAAAAGGGCCAAGTCGACTGAAAATACATTTGCTGTCCTCGATCCTATTAAAAACTTAATAGAACAAAAAAATCCGCCCTTTCCTATAGGTTATTCAGAAATATGCCTATTTTTAGAAAATGCCACTAACTCTAAAAACCCTGAACATATAGCAAAATAATACACCAATGAAATATCCGAAATTATTGACATTCTCACTTTTATCCACGCAAATATTCAAAATCCCTCTTTAAAAAGAACAATTACAACTATTAAGAAAAAATTATCCTCAAATTATTATTCATCTACAGAAGAATCTGACAACGACAAAATTAGTCAGGATAAATAATGTCTGATACATTTTTAATTCTATAATTATATTCTATATTATATTAATAGAATCTTTTTTTGGGTTTCTTGAGAAATATTGTGTGTTTCTTTACGAATTCTTGTTGCTAAGTCTTTAATATTTGCAGGTTTTATTTTGTAAACAACAATATTCAAATGACTTCACATAAAATAAAAAAAAGGATTGAGCTCTGGCGACCTCGATGTCCATTCAATATGTCCACGTCTTTCAATCCACGTTCGGAAAAATTTCGTTTAGGTACACTCTTCATCATGCATCTTCAGCATAATACAGAGGCGCACCATTCTGTTGAAACCATAAACTTTCATCAAAACGTCCAGGATTAATTTTACTGGAGAATAAATTAATTAAAGTAGGTATGAGATACTCCTTGAAAACTGAAGGTACTCTGGGCCGTTTAAATTACCTTCGAAAAATTAGGGTCCGATGATTCTATTTCTTATAATGCCAGCCCATAGTTTACTTTTTGCGGGTATTTTGTATGATGTTCCCGCATCCACTTGGGGTTTTCTTTTGACCAATATCTACAATTCTGACGGTTGACCTCGCCATTTAATGTGAATGTAGCCTCATCAGAAAAAATAATATTTTGAACCAAGAGAGGGTTTCGTTTGCAGTTATCCATCATTATTTCGCAAAATTATATTTTTTTATCTGGATCATCCTCGTTTAATTCCTGTACAAGTGTGCATCTAAAGGGGAGCACTTTTCAAGTTTTATTACTTTGTGTACCGTTGTTTTGCAAACATTGAGATCACGACTATCCTTTCAAACAGAAGTGTCGATCTTCTTCAGAAGCAAGTAAAACATCTAATTTTGTATCATAATTTACAGAGGGACGACCTGATTTGCATGCATTCTCAACCGTACCTGTTTCTCAAAATTTCTTTTCAATTTTAGTTACTGTTGACTGCGTTATGGGTCTTTCTGGATATTTATCATTAAATAAATTACAAACTTCTGAGTTCGCGATGTGTTTCCATACCCAATCATCATTAGTTATTTATTTATTTATCGTATGGCAATTACAACACATTTAGAACAAAATTACAAACACTAGTAATATAGGTATATGACAAACTTTAAATAATTACAAACATCAAGTGTATTAACATAATCAATTGACTCTGAAGTTGCAAACAGGAAGTCTTCAGGGCTACCGTTATAGGATCTTGAGGGACACTCTTCAATAATGTGGTCGATCGTTTGGTCCTTCCCACAGTCACATTGAGGAGACGGATTCTTTCCCCATTTATGTAGCATGTATGCACATCTGCCATGTCTGGTTCGGATCCTGTTTAGAGTGGACCATGTTTTACGTGGAAGATCAAAACCTGGTGGCTTGTGGGTAATACAGGGCATGTTATTTTGCCATGCATTCCATTCTTGGGACCATGCATTCGTGATGTTGAACTCCTCATGTATCATTCTTGCCGTTTTCATTGGTGGTTTTCTAGAACGTAGACGGGTATTTCGTGCATCCTCGGTATCTTGGTAGATCGGCAGGTTTATATTGTTCATGATCTTTTTGTATTCACGTGTAAGTGCGTCAACTCGTCGTAAATGTGGAGGTGGAATGTGACTTAATACTGGAAGCCATTGGGTGGGAGTTGATTTAATTGTACCAGCTATCATCCTCATAGTGCTGTGCAGCTGAGTGTCGACCTTTTTTACGTGTGGACTGTGTAGCCAAACTGGGGCACAATATTCAGCGGTCAAGAAAACAAGAGCTAAAGCAGTAGAGCGGAGAGTGGAAGTCGATGCTCCCCAAATGGTACCGCAGAGCTTCTGTATAATGTTATTTCTTGTACTCAACTTTTGGGCAGTTTTTGTTAAATGCTCTTTAAATGATACCGTTCTGTCTAGTGTTACACCCAGGTACTTCAGTGTTTTGTTGTGGGAAACTATGGTATTTACAAAACCGTATGTTGAGTTCCTTTCCAGCAAGTTTATTGTTCAGGTGAAAGCAACTTACTTCTGTTTTGGATGCATTTGGTGGAAGCCGCCATTTGCGAAAATATTTGCTCAATATATATATATATATATATATATATAATATATATATATATATATATATATATATATATATATATATATATATAAGTCTGCCGTCAGAACTTCTTCAGATGTTTCTAGTGTTCTGCATCGTGTAGTGAGGGCCCAGTCATCGGCGTATCCGAACTTTCTTGATTGTACTTTTGGGATATCAGCTAAATATAAGCTAAAAAGTAATGGAGAGAGCACTGACCCCTGTGGTAGGCCATTCTTAAGTATCTTTGGTGGGCTGATATCTGTGCCCATCACTACTTGAAACATTCGGTCGTTGAGCATGCTATCTATTAAACGTGCTATTTGTTTACAGGGAATTGCACGGAGAATTTTGTATATAAGGCCCTGTCTCCATACTGTATCGTAAGCTGCCGAGAGATCAATAAATGCCGCTGAAGCTTTATTCAGTCATCATCATTAGTATTTTAATTCTTTGCTTTACGCTCAAATTCATTTCTACTTTAAATTAATTCTAAGCAATAATACAGAATATGTAGGAATTAATACAATTATTATACTACTTTATTGTTATTGAACGTTACTACAATTAATTACATTTCACTACAAACTATTAGTAGGTTACTTTTTGCAATTGATACAAAATAAAAAAAATATATTAAAAATCCTTTATAAAAGGTATATAATTTAAAAACCCAATCGGGCAATATCACAAAACGTTTTCGAAATCCATATTCTATCATCAGTGTCTAGGTATACATGTATGTAGCCACTAAATATGTAAGTAAAAACCCGTTAAAAATTGTTTGTTTAAATTTAGTTTACATTATGTGTTATTAATTATTATGATGTTAAAGTTACCGGTAGATTTGGTAACATGGCGACATATGACTCCACGTGTGAAGTTGCTAGTCCTGAGACAGGTGTGTCTACGAGGACTTTATGAAAGCAACTCTTGCTTGTTGTTTATTCTCACTGCCACTATTTCGCAACTCAGCAAGCACATATGGTCTCTTAAATCAGTTGGACATTGGCGCTCTTGTACAATACTTGGTTTATTTTCGTTATATTTTTCATTTTCAACTGAAGTACTCGGTTTGTTACACTCTACAGTTTTTTTATTTGTGTTAGATGTTTCAGCTAAAAACAATTTTTTTTAATGCAAGATGATATTTTAAGAATAGTAATACACGGACGTAAACACAGCTGCTATTAAAATACAAATGATACTAAACAAGCAGTATCCATTTACTGTACATGTACATTTTTTTTCTTTTAGAAATGTTTTGAATTTTAAGACAAGTATATTGCTGTATAAAAATTAAATTCCCATGTGCCACAAGCGAAAAGTTTATAACCAATGTGTTTTGCCTGTAGAAACTTATGGAGCAGAGACTTTAACACTCCCGCAAAAATCTGCGAATAACGACGCTTAAGTGGAACTGGGCAGGGCACTTAGCCAGTAGTGGATAAGACGTATTATGAAATGGAGGCCCAGAAAGTATAAAAGAAGCCGAGGACGACCACCGACTAGATGGACCGATGATATAAAACGTGTAGCGGGAAACTGGCTACAAGGAGCCTAGTGTAGAGAACACTGAAGAAAACTTAGGAAGGCCTCTGTCTAGCAGGGGACGCGATTGGTTGATTGATGATAATGATAATGCTGTAATGAAATTTGCAGTTTTACATACCTCACTTTAATAATACCGAACATAATAAGTAATCTCGAGGACAGGTGTATGAGGAACGTAATCAGGAACGTAAACGACAGTTTGTTTTTCAGCAGTTTCTACAATCTCCTTTACACTTTTAGCTTTACTAACCACTCATGAAAGTTTAGTGACAATATCGGCGTATTCTAGTTGAAATTAAGTTGAGTTTATGTTTTAGCCACTAGGTGCTATCTTTCGCAATAAACTTTCCCCAGTTTAAGAATTAATGCCACGAATATTGTCAATTAAAACTTCTTCTTCTTCTGTGTCACTGAGGATTGTTCAGATTTGGTGTTATGTAAACTATGCTGCGAAATACTAGCATTAATATCTTGATCAGTAAAGCTCGGATTATAGGCAAAATGTCTTTTTGCCTATTTTGCCTAATATAATTGTTTTTTGCACTTTATGCTTTTTTTCGTAAATTCCGCCTATATGTGCCTTTTTCAAAATTTCATGGTACTCCCCATCATATTATCCTATTACTAAACCATTCTATAATAAAATTTTGGGTCAATAATAAAATATCAATGGTTTGTTTATATAACAGGTTTCTAGGAAAATGTACCTGATCGAGACTTGAGGGTTAACTATTTGGAAATCCCTAAATTAGTTTATTATCAGTTGTACAGTCGGTTACTGTATCAGAGTTTAGTCACAAATTGCTATGTCCTAGTTTAGGTTTGTTGCGTATACCGAAAAGCAAAGAATACGTTTTAAAATATTTTAGACATTTGTGTAAAAAGATGACATCTTAATTAAGGCTATGGGTAGCACCTTATTCGGAACTTTTTCTAGAAGGAGATGGAGCATTTTTTAAACCATGCGGCAAATCGGTAAGTTTTATTTTTTTTTCTCGTCCCACAACATAACTAAATTCTAAAGCGGTTTTAGAATTCTAATTATTTTTTTTAATTCTCAGATTTAAAGTGACCAGCATTGTGGAACCCCACTTCATAAACGTAATTTGGAAAAATTTAATTCCTCTAAGTTACCCCAAATATCTCTGCGAGACAGTTTAAGCAGTTCAAAAAAAAAGGAGGAAGACGCATTTAAATTTGATTTATGCCAGATGATGATTGCATCCAACGTTTCTCTATATAAAGTTAATAACCCTAGTTTTAAATGCTTTTTCGAAAAATATCTTAATAAATCCTTACCGGACGAGAGTACATTGAGAAAACCGACTGTGGAAAAATGTTATGTGGAATGTATTTCAAAAATTAAGCGGGAGTTAGAAGGCAATTTTTTGTATATTATCGTGGATGAAACGACAGATGTATGCGGCAGGTATATAGCTAATTTAATGATTGGAATTTTGAACAAAAACTTTGCGATAAAACCTTATTTAGTCGCCCTTAAAGAATTGAAAAAAACAAACAATTTAACAATAAGTCGATTTATACAAGATAGTTTAACAAACCTCTTTTTAACCAACGCTCTACCAGTGAATAAAACAGTTTTAATGCTTTCAGATGCTGCGGCATATATGTTAAAAGCTGCTGTTAATTTAAAGATTTTTTATCCTAATTTAATTCATTGCACTTGTGTAGCCCACGGGGTAAATAAAATTACTGAAGAAATAAGAAATCTGTTTCTGTTGGTAAACAATTTTATAAATTTTATAAAAAAAGTTTTTGTAAAGGCTCCGTTGAGGGTGCAAATATAAAAAGAAAGACTTCCCGGTGTCCCTTTGCCACCTAAACTAGTAATTACAAGGTGGAGAACCTGGCTCGAAGCAGTTTTTTTACTTTGAACACTAGAATGAAATAGAATTAGTTATGTCAGAATTTGATGATGATATTTCCGAAGCCATTCGAGAAAGCAAAACAAATATTAAAATATCCCAAATTGAAACAGGAACTCGCTTATATCAATGACAATTATAAATTAATAGTTACCACAATTACCTTATTAGAAAAAAAAGAGATACATTTATGTGAGTCAGTAAAATTAATAGATAATCTAAAGACGAAAATTAAATCGTCACCTGGAAGTAACGGTCAATTAATAATTAAGTTGTTTACGCGAATACTAGTTAAGAGAATGGAGAAAGAAAGAAAATTAGAGTCTTATCAACCAAGGGAGGATTCCGAAAAAGTTACGGAACAAATGACCATCTAAAAATTATATAAACCCTAATAGAGAAAGCAGTGGAATACAATAAACCTCTAGTTCTAATATTTATCGATTTTCACAAAGCCTTTGACACAGTTGAGCTAAGCAAAATATTACAGGCGCTTAAAGAATGCAGGCTAGATTATACTAAATTATTATACAAAATATACCTGCAGGCAACAACCACTGTCAGATTACATACTAACAGTAATTGCATAAATATAGAACGTGGGGTTAGACAAGGAGACCCAATGTCACCCAAACTAATTAATACGGTGCTAGAACATGCTTTTAAGAATTTGGATTGGAAGACAAAGAGAATAAAAATAGATGGGGAATATCTAAACAACATACGTTTCGCCGATATTATACTTATAATAGCAGAAGATCTAGGTCTGGCAAAAGAGATGGTACAGGAACTCGTTGTGGCTACAGAAAATGTAAGTTTAAATATAAATATCTCGAAAACAAAAATCATGACCAATTTGGTACCCAACCAGAACATCAGTCCTGGTGGGAAAGAAATAGAACTCGTAGATAGATATAAATACCTGGACCATGAAATTATGATTGGCAGGGATAACCACAGCCATGAATTGAAGAGAAAAATTGGCCTTTGGTGGGCAGCATTTGGAAAACTAAGAGAAACTTTTAAAAGTGAGCTGCCCACATGCCTAAAGAGAAAGGTATTTGATCAGTGCGTCTTCCCAGTTTTAACGTACGACGCAGAAACACTTATTTTAACAAGAGCAACAGCTACCAAACTGAGAGTCACGCCGAGAAGAATGGAGCAGTTAATGTTAGAAATAACCCTGCGAGACAGAATAACCAACGAAGATATCAGGAGCAGAACCGGAGTGACTGACATCATCGAGAAGATAGCCAGACTAAAATGGAGATGGGCAGGACACATAGCCAGAATGACAGATGGGCGATGGATAAAGAGGTTATTGGAACGGAGGCCAAGGAAGACAAGAGAAGCGTCGGTCGACCACCTGCAAGATGGACTGACGATTTAAGAAGACTCAATAAAAACTGGATAAGATGCGCAAGATAGACGGGGTTGGAAACATGAGGAAGAGGCCTATGTTCAGCAGTGGACTCTTGAGGCTGAATGATGATGATTAATGATTAAATTTGAAGTGGTTACAATGTTTAATTATTAATTTACAGTTATTTAGTTACTAATTTTTAAGTTTATATAGATATTATATAAATTAATAAAGAATATTACGTTAATTCACCTATATTTTGCCTAAATGTTAATATTCCTGCTTTTTTTAATAAAAATCTTAGCCTATATAGGCGCATTTTTCTTCAATTTTTGTTGCCTATAAATCCGAGCTTTACTGATCAGACTTTAATTCTGATGGAGCTGCTTTCTAGCATTTTAGTCAAAGCGCCTCTGTTGTTGGTGACACCATCATATTCATAAATATATTTACGTACAATAAATCTAAAATAATATAAAAATATCAAGGGGTTACCTAAATATTGAAATGACTCAATGACTCACAAAGTCAATAGGTCGCGTCGTTAGATTTTACCTAAAAATTTTCACATATATGAACATTAGCGCATTAGATTTAGATTACTATTCACCTTCATTAAGCTATCGCATGCGCAGACACGGTATTGTAAAATCTCTATAGCATTGCAGAAACCTGGGAATGATTTTTAAAATTTTGAAAAAAAAATTGTGTATTGGATAATTTTTTGTTAATTTTTTCTAACAGCGCGACTGGTGGAGGGTTAAATGTAACACAAAGAATATAGTGAACAAATGCATATTTTATAAATTAGATGTAAATATCTTGATCATTTATTAGTTTTACCAATACAGTCTATACTACTTTGTAGTTCTGAAATTTTATCTAAAGTGCATTTTCAACAGAATAAAATATTTTTTCGTATTTAATATCTTTAAAATCGGGTCACGTGAGCGTTTCAGGGCGCCTCTTATTTATTTATATCGCACCACAATTTATTTAGAAGCTGATGTCCATAACATGTGGATAAGAGTGTCAAAGCGTTGAATGTGGAAAGAGGACGTACCTTTGTAGTCCCAAAAGACTGACCGAAAAGGGTTTTAACGCAATACACTTTGCTCAGACATGCAAATAACACTTTGTCACGACGGATGTAAATATCCCATTAAATATTAAAAAGCGAAAAGGAGGAACAAATTTTGGCAAGGTCGATAATGTTGTAAAAAGTGTTATTTACTGCCACGTGTGTATAATTAAAGTACGTTTAATTGGTTATCTAATTAATTTTAAGAAAAATATCGAATAAATAGCATTTATTAGTGACCACTAATAATAAACAAGGGTTACAACTAAAATGTGGAATTAACTGTAACATTTTGTTAATAATTTTGAAATAAGAATTTATTTTTAACAACTAATTTTAACTATTTATTTCTATTCTAAAATAAAAAAAATACATTTTTTTAAGTAAAAAACAGTCTATTTATAATAATTTTTCTAATTTGTTTTAATGTGGACCATGTGTGCCATATTGGTTCACACCAGGAAGATAATCAAATACCTTGTCCCTAAGATATTTTAAGTTTTAAAATACAAAAACAATTCATTTTTTTTACCGCATATATGCAGTAGTAACGGCACTTACTGGACAAAAAGTGTACACCCTTTTGACATTTTTTCCTGACATGTTTTTTTTCACGATTCGAAAAGTTCTTATAATATACTGAATACCTTCCCCTTTTCTCTTTCTCTTCCAACGTATGCAGAGTTAGTAAAGTGTTTTCAGAAGTTGTTTGTGGCATTAAAAGACTTTGAACAATTTGTTCACGAAACTCAGTAATTGAGAGATGTTTGCCGGTAACAGACTTGTAGAAAACTAAGGAGTTTGCCATTGTGGTATTTGTTAGTTATTCCACAGCCAATTTATAATATCACTTTATACTTCGTCGAACCAGAGAAATTATATGCAGCCTTTTGATCAGACACATTGATAAAAGATTTTGCAGAATTATAGTCAACAATGGTCGATGGTTTGGGAACAGGTATACGTTTTGTTTGAACATCTATCATCAAAGGAATATCCTTGGTCGTTAAAAACAACATTCCCGTTTATCTTTCCATTTTCAGATGACAACTTTTTTATTATTCTGTAGATAGTTCATGTCAACTCCTTTTAATTTTGCATCGACTACCGCTTTTGGATTATGTTTCCTACTGGCACGTAATATTCCGACTAAATTGGTTTTCCTTTTATTTAAATCATGAGCCAAGTCAACACTCATATAAAAATTATCTGTATATCAAGTTCTGCCTGTATCTAGAAGCGGTTCCATAAGTTCCAGCACTACTCTGGATCCTAACGACTTTTCCAGATGGTTGCACCTCTTTTCCACCGTACACTTGTATGGCGTATATATATATATATATATATATATATATATATATATATATATATATAATATATATATATATATATATATATATATATATATATATATATATATATATATATATATATATATTGTTATGATATGTATAATCGAGAAAAATATTTGTTGTTTAAAATATTTCAAAATTCAAAACATTAAAATAATTCAGATAAGTAGGATAATACCCAACAAACATTTCGAAGAAGGAAAGTATTTAAAATTTTTGGATTACCTGTATTAAACAAAATGTACTATGCATAAATTATTTCTTTTGTTATACTATACTTGAGTGACCCGCATAATTTTAAGTGAAATCCAAAGAACAATTGAACCGGGTTTTCCAAATACATTAACGCAGTAATTATAGACAATAGAAGAGATTTGGAAAGATGCTTTTGTTAGTTTTTAAGAATTATAGAAAAATATTATTTGTAAATAAGTTTTAGGAAATTTTATAATTATAGGTAAAAATTTGTTTGTTATCGGAATGAAAGAATGGGGAATTGTGACGAGTTTTGATTGGCGGAGATTAAAAAAGGTGGGATAGATATGTAGGAATGAAAGTTTAGCTAGATTTAGGAGAGAGAAAAGATAGTCAGTTGGTTTTCCAAGTCTGTAAGACGAACAGTGATTGTTCTCTGGCGGTTCCCGAGAAGTAGCAAGCAGTAGTGTAGAAAATTATTCACATTTTCTACAATAGTTTATTTATTATTCTAATAATTATTATTATTTCACTAAATTGTCTTCTAAATTAAATTAAAGTCTATACGATCAGCACGACATCCCTTCTTCGTGCTGTTTCGTATCTTCTGCGCCTGTCAGAATTTTACATTAATCTATTCAAATCAGCTACCCTTAATATCACTTCGTTTTTGCCTTCTCAAATAGAAGGACGTAAGTCAAATCATTTTCTCAGCTTCTCAAATAGAAGCAAGTTATTGTTTTCACGCTTCTCAAATAGAAGCAGTTTTCAATTAACACATTTTATTAAATAGTTAATTAAATTAAACTCAGTGTCTGTGCATAAAATATGTAAGTACCTGAAATAATTTTTACATACAGAAGATAATCTACGGTTTCGTGCCAACTTTTCATGAATGCCGGCCCGACAAATTACAGGGTTGCCGGATATTCAATAAACTACATATAAACTTTATTGTTCTATAACTTAATATAAACAGTTGTGCTTAAGAACATTGTATATAAACATTTACATTTTACTATTATAAAAAGGGTGATTGGTTGGCGATTCCGCTTTTTTATATATTTTTGTAAATAATGTAATAAAATTATTTCTAGATTTTATTCTTATTTTAATTATTTCATTTTCTATTTTACTACTCACTACATAATTACATATCCGCAATTTTGCGACCTATGGGTCGCTGGTCCTTCGAGGTTTAATTAATTTTTTTATCTACCAAATGTAGGAAGGTGAGATCATAATTTTTCAAATACTTATTTACTTTTAATTTATCGAACCAGCTACCTCATCCTTTCCCCTGCATTTGTTTTGGTCTTTATCGAGCCGGATTTCTTGTCAGAGTGACATTCTTCTAATAATAATTCTTTTACCTTTCAATAACAAGTTTTTTGTCAAAATGACATTTTTATTATAATTCTTTTATCTATTGCTTTGTACATACAATTGTCCTATAAATTTCTTTACGTATGCCACTAATCACCATCAAGTGCACCTGAACAATCTTTATTTTTTAAAAACTCAAACAGTGACAGTGAGTTTACCGCGGACAAAATAATTTTAAAATTGTAAAACTTTATCGGGAGTGTTCGGTTTCCAGAAATTTTTGCGAACCGGCAACCCTGTTAAGACTTCTTCAACCCAGTACTGGAGTTCCTACAACATCCAACAACATCTGTTGTGTTTGTGTTAAAAACATTAACTTATCGGCATATAGTACCTGATTTATGAGCCTTGCTAAAGGATCTTTATACAATAGATCTTTTTACCTACCTACCTAGGAAATTTTTGAGTTGGGTGTAAATAAACATTTCCTGATGTTTTCAAGTTTATTTTAAAACTGTTTTGTGAACATTATTTATGTAATTTTAAGAAGCTATTTTTACGATTATAGGTACCTGACTACCTGCATTTGAGTATTTTGAACTGTTGGTTATTGTTTTATTTTTATAATCGATATCTGTATTCAGTATCGATTCGAACTTCGGACAATTAGGACGTTAATAATTAGCTCCGTTGTAAACAGAACCAACCGGTTTTCGACGTATTTAGGTTTTTAGTTTAGGTGTTTGTAAATAAACATATACATTTAAAGTTATACAATTGTTTTAAAAGACTCCCCTAATGGGGGAGTCTAGTGATCCTAGAACTTGTGCGGGTGTTTTTTTAAAAAACAAAGAGATTAGTGCAGTTGAAAATCAAATTCATATTAGTAATGTAGAAATGGACACGGATATAAACTCATTAAAAGGCAATCAAAACATGGGCGAAAAAACTTCTGATAAACCACACACAAACGAAA
The DNA here is from genome assembly GCA_918026665.1 of Diabrotica balteata. Taxonomy (NCBI): domain Eukaryota; kingdom Metazoa; phylum Arthropoda; class Insecta; order Coleoptera; family Chrysomelidae; genus Diabrotica; species Diabrotica balteata. Next base: position 39,382,597 of record OU898282.1, on the reverse strand, counting down.
CTCGTCTGTTCAATGTTTTGTCAGATAAGTATAATTTTAATATTATTCATGTTTATATAGAAAGTATAAACAATGACAATCTAGGACGTTTACATCCCTTATCAATTGGCCATATCTTACATAAAAAATTAAAAGTGCCAAATATAATTGAAATTAAGAGCATTGGTAGAAATAGAATTAAAGTTATATTAAAAAATTTAAAGGATGCAAACGACTTAGTACAAAATTGTAATTTAAAAAATGAGAATCTAAGAGCTTATATACCAAATCATCTTTTGGAAGTAAAGGGTGTTATACGAGGTGTGGATACACAGTTTGATATGGATTACTTGTGTGAAAACATTGAATCGACAGCAAAAGTACTACAAATTAGGAGAATGCACCGCAGAGTAGAAGAAAATAATGAGATAAAATATAAACCTAAACAAATGATTATTGTCACATTCGAAGGAAATATTTTACCTGGACAAATATCTATTAACAGAGTCTTTTTTCCAGTTGAACAATTTGTTGGTCGTGTAACACAATGTTACAATTGTTTGAAGTTTGGGCATGTATCCAAACAATGTAAAAGTACTTCCTCTGCATGCATTAACTGTGGTTCAGAAAAAAATCAAAATCACAAATGTGAACAAAAAGATAAATTCTGCATACATTGTAATACCAGTGGACACGTATCTATAGATAAAAAATGCCCTTATTATGACACTCAAAAGAAAATTAAAAACATTATGTTTAGTTATAAAGTTTCATACACTGAAGCAAAATCTTTTAGTGAATCTTCTTTTGCCGGCTTTGCAGGGAATAACAAATTCTCACTTCTGACTAACCTTGATGAAAATTTTCCTTCTTTAACTGCAAATCAACAATCTTCTTCATCCGAACCTATTTGGCCAAGAAAATATCGTGTACAAAATAATATGTCTCTAAGTCAACCTAGTACATCTAGGAATATAGATAATTTTGAAAGCACTAGAAAGAAACGTAAAGCAGGATCTCCTATCACGTTATCTCCCACTCAACCTCCTTTATTTCCTTTTCAATTCGGTCCATCTAAATCACTGTCATCCAATCCACATAAAACAAATACTGATGATATCGAATTTATTAAAAATAACTTGTTTAAATCTTTATTTACATATTTTGATAATTTTTTTAATAAAATACAAACTATCGATGATATAAAAAATATAAATAACGAAACTCTTAAGCATGATATTAGCCTAGTATTGGAGGGTACTTTTGCAAATAAATAATTTTCTTGAAGATTATGCAATGGAATGCACGTTCTGTAATATCTAATAAAAATTCTTTTGTTCAATTTTTATCACAAGAAAGTGTAGATACTGTTTTATTGAGCGAAACTTGGTTTAAAAAAAATGTAGCATACAGCTTTAAAGGTTATAACCTCATTCGGAAAGATCGTGATGATGGCTATAGTGGAGTAGCCATTCTAGTTAAAAATACTCTCAATTTTAAAGAAATAAATATCCTTAGCAATTTTAATGATGAAATTCTAGTTTGTGGATGCGCAGTAAATTATGGAAAAAATTCGATTAATTTTTTATCAATTTATCGAGCACCAAAAACTAAAACTAAAACAGATGATTGGGTTAAAGTTTTTTCTCAAGTAAAAGCTCCCCTTATAATAGGTGGAGACATGAATGCACATAATGTATTATGGGGATCTAAAAAAAATGATAATGTTGGAAAGCAACTAGAGATGGTAGCAGATGATCTAGAGTTAGTAATATTGAACACTGGTGGACCTACATGTTTAAATCGGCCTGGTGTTAATGATTCTATGTTAGACGTTACTTTTAGTTCTTCAGATATTGCAAAAAAAATTACATGGACTGTTTTCTTAGATACACTTGGTTCGAACCATTACCCTATTTTAATAACAGTTGCTAACGCCTCCCATTCAAATGAAAAAATTTTACCTAAAAGTAAATGGAATATTAAAAAAGCAAACTGGAAACTGTATACAGATGTTGTAGACTCTCTCTTTGAGAATAATATGGAATTTGAAAACACTGGCGAAAAGTATTGCTTTCTTATTAATAGCATAAATGAGGCTGCAGAAAAGGCAATACCTGCTTTTAAACCTTTCACTAGTAAAAATCATCTTCCGCCTCCTTGGTGGGATAATGAATGTAGTAATGTTGTGAATAACAGAAGACAAGCTATTAAATTATATAAGAAATCTCCTACAATGGCCAATTATATACAATGCCAAAAATTTGTATCAGAAGCCAAAATATTTCTAAAAAATAAAGCTAAAAAGAGCTGGATTGATTGGTGCTCAAAGTTGAATAAAAATATACCATCAGCAAGCTTATGGAATCAAGCTAGAAAATTAAACAGAAAACCAATTTCTTCTATAAAATGTTTTGACGATTCCTTAGAAGAACAATTTTTTGATCAAATTGCTCCACCGTCTGTAAAAAATTGCAAAACTTTTGACTATTCTTTCAATAAGCAATATCATTTTTTGTTGGAATCTTTTAATACCTTAGAATTGGAATTTGCCTTAAAAAATCGAAATAGTACTAGTCCAGGTTTAGATAATATTAAATATCCAATGTTACTATATCTTCCCAAAAGTGCCAAAACTTTACTATTGGAAATATTTAATGATATAATCATGAATAATTCAGTAATAGCTCAATTTCAAGATGTAATTATTATCCCCATACTCAAACAAGGGAAAGATCCTAATTCCGTTCACTCATATAGACCTATCTCACTTATGTCTTGTGTACTGAAAACTTTGGAACGGATGATTAAACATAGATTGGAATGGTGGATAGATAAAAAGAAGTTACTTCCAGATTTGCAGTTTGGGTATAGAAAAGGCTGTGGTACCATAGATGCACTTGCCACATTGGTAACGGACATTCAGAACTCCTTCTCAAGTAATATTTATTTACCGACAATAGTATTAGATATAGAAGGAGCATATGATAGTGTTTGTCTCGATATTTTAATGGAAAAATTAATAAAAAATTTTCATATACCACCACAATTGGTAAACACTATTCTTAACTTTTATTCCTGCAGAAAAATTTACCTGAGAACAAACAATAATAAACTTATAGGTCCTCGTTATAATAAACAGGGACTACCGCAGGGATCAGTTTTAAGCCCTCTATTGTTTAATATCTATACTGCAGATTTACATAACATTTTCATTAAAAATATCAACTTTAAAATAATACAGTATGCTGATGACTTTCTTATGTATTCTTCTACCAAAAAATACGATAACTGCATTCAAACTTTAGAAAAAATACATGATAGATCCAAAAATTGGTTCAAACTAAATGGGTTTGAAATTGCATCAGGTAAATCAAGTATTAGTATCTTCACTCGACACAATATCCCAAAACTAAATCAGGTAAAATTGAATGGGTATGATTTTAATTTCAGTTCTTCAATTAAATATTTGGGAATGATTCTCGATCGTAAGTTAACTTGGAAACTTCACGTTGAGTTTATGTTAGATAGATGTAAGAAGGGTCTAAATTTCCTCAAATCAATTACAAAAACATGGTGGGGTGCAGATGTGGAAACTTCTTTGCTTTTTTTCCGATCTTATATTAGATCAATTATCGATTATGGATGCATATTATATGGTTCAGCAAGTAAACATATTCTGAAAACAATAGATGTGTTTCAAAACGCAGCATTGCGTATTTGTTTAGGTGCCATGAAATCGACGCCAATTAATGCTCTACATGTGGAAGCTCTGGAAAATCCCTTGGGCTATAGAAGAGAATACCTCAGTCAAAAGTTTGTTATTAATATACAAAATCGTAACACTACTCTCTACTCAAATATCAGAAAATTGAACGAAGAAGATTTAACTAATCGATATTGGAGACTTAAGAACTCACCTCCACTTTGTGAGGCTTTTAGAAGCCTGACAAATTTTGATTACAACTTTAAATCAGAGGATAATCTTAACATCGAACATTTTTATTCGTGCTTGCAACCCATTACTGTGATACAACCAAATTACCATGTAAATTCTTCTGTTAGCTCGAATATTTTGAGGTCCTATTTATCTAGTCTGTCAGACTCTTTAGTTATTTATACGGATGCCTCAAAGTCTATTGTTGGTACTGGATGTGCTTTCTACATTCCATCAACTAATACAGAAAAACTTTATCGATTAAATCCTAGTTTTTCAATCTTTAGTGCTGAAGCTGTAGCAATATATGAAGCATTAAGATACTTTGAAAACACTCAGAATACATCTGTTACAATAGTATCTGACTCATTGTCTGTTATGTTAGCCATTGAAACTTTAAATTTTCCTAGTAATAACTCAAATATATATGTCTTTCAAATTAAAAAACTTGTTTATGACATTTATAAAAACCGAAGAGTTGTTCATTTTTTGTGGGTTAAAGCACATATAGGTCTTAAATACAACGAACATGTTGACCTATTAGCTAAAAAGGCCATTGATACCGGAACGCAAGCTAGTCACCAAATCTGTAGACAAGACGCATTAACAATAATTAAAAATAATATCAATAGTAAATGGAAACAATCTTGGCATACATATAGTACGCATTCTTCCTCGCAATATGCTTCTATACAGCCTTCAATCCCAAGTGATTATTGGTTCAAAAATTATTCTGTTCCACGAAGGTATATAACATCCATAATTAGAATAAAATTTGGACACGCCTGCTATCCTAGTCATCTGTCCAAACTAAAAATCGTAAATTCAAATTTATGTCCAGACTGTCAAAAAGAAGGGGATCTAAATCACATTTTCTTCGAATGTAAAAAATACACAAAACAAACTGAAGATCTAATAAAAAATTTAGTTAACATCAAAATTTTTCCTCCGTACAATATGTGCTATCTGCTATCTCTAAATATAAGAGTTGTAAATGAATGTTTGATGGATTTTATTTGCAAAAGTAAGCTCAATATTTAACTGTAATTAGAATCCTAACCTCTGTTTTACCCCATTTGTTATTACCTTTTATCCGTGACCTAATCTAGTTTGTCTTAAAAGCAATGTCTTGATGGGTCCCTAGACGAGAAACGAGTGTCCATGTTTTATCCCTATCCTATCCTTAATAATAATTTTAATGCTTAAAATTTGTAAGGATACTTAAGTTTGAATTTTATATTATCTTTTTATATTGTACTACTCAATTTTTTTTTCTGGGTAGAATATTTTCATGTTGTGACTGGCTGTATGGCACTTGCCTATGCCATTGAAAAAAAAAAAAAAAAAAAAAAAAAAAAAAAAAAAAAGATATCTGTATTGTGATATTATTATTAATACCTTTTATCTGGTAATATTTTATTTTCTGTCTAATATTTTCTAGGTTTTTAATGAATATTAATTAATTTGAATTTTACCAGTTTGCTTATATTCTATTAACATATATTTGTTGCGTAGTGCATACCTTATTTTCTGATTAGTGGCTGTTAATTCTTTTGCATTTTAAAATGGACCTAATCGCTTTAAAGAATAAAAGGAAAGGTTGTAAAATTCAACTTTCTAGACTCGAATCCTACATCAAAAATCTTGATGGATCAGAGGAAATCTGTATATTAAATGTAAAATTACAAAATCTTTTAAGTACCTACGAAAGTTACAAAAATCATATAAGTGATATAATTGCACTTGAAGATTTTAGCGATGTCGAAATCAATGCAGAAAATTTAATATCTGATCGTTTCGAGATTGCTATTGCGCAACTTGGATCCAAAATTGAAAATATTAAAAAAACATTATCCAATAGTGATATTATCGAATCCTCTAATGTTGTTTTGCCAAAAATCAACATTAAACCTTTTACGGGGTTGGCTCAAGAATGGCCCTCATTTTTCGATCTTTTTTCAGCGGTAGTGCTGAATAATTCTAAATTAAAAACTGACGGGGAAAAATTTTATTATCTAAAAAGCTTACTGCGCGGTCCTCCTTTAGATTTAATTTCAAGTCTGAGCCTAACTAATCAGAATTTAAACGTTGCTTTAGATATTTTAAAAAAGACATATGACGATAATTTTAAGTTATTAATTTCTTTGTACCAAACTTTGATAGAACAAAAAAGTTTATCAAAATGCACAGCAAATGATTTGAAGGAATTCTATATTACCTCGCGTAAAACTTTTGATTTAATAAATAATACAGGTCATACTCCTCAAATCAAATTTGAATCTTTAATTATATTTTTGCTAGAGCAAAAACTTGACTACAATTCTAGAAAAGCGTTTGAGAGTGAGCGTGATACAGGAATCATTCCTACTGCAGAAGAATTTTTTGAATTTTTAAATAAAAGACAATCCGTCTTAGAAAATTTAAATCTTTTTGAACCCCATTCTTCCAAATCTTATTCCAGGCAGACTGACAGCCGAAAAACTAAGGTTTCATTAGTTTCTAATGTAAATAACCTTCAACATCAATCTTCCAACTTCCGTACTAATTGTTTTTATTGTAAAGAGTCTAATCATCTTATTTATGGATGTTCCAAATTTTTAACTTTAAAACCTCTAGAAAGATATCAATTTGTCAAATCCAAGAAATATTGCATAAATTGTCTTAGTAGCACTCATGCAATACCTCAATGTAAATCCTTAAAAAGATGCTCCACTTGTGGGAAACCTCACCACACTTATTTACATTTTGATAATCAATCAAACTCATCCCCTAGTATGCAGACTCATAACCACGTTCCAAATATAAATATGACCTCTCGTTTTAGAGGAAATAATGATGGAACAGAACAACCTAATGTACATATTGTAAATAAATCTTTGTCTCCTAATATGAACCCTGTAAATAATGAATTTATTGAACATGCTCATCCCTCATCTCAGCAAGCTTCACTCCATACGGTATCTATTTCTGATAACATAGTTCTTTTACCTACAGCTCTTGTAAATATCAGATGTTCTAATGGTCAACAAATGGTGGCAAGAGCTCTATTAGATTCTGCTAGTCAAATGAGTCTCATTGAAAGCACATTTGCAAAAAATTTGCAGCTGTCCTCTCGAACACAACTTATAAATATTTCTGGGTTAGGTAGTACCAATTGTGCTAAAAGTAGAGAAGTGCTAGATATACAATTTAGTTCTCTTGTTAACCCATCAATTAGTTTTAACGTTTCTTGTTCTGTTATAAACAAAATAACAAATAATCTCCCTCAATTTTCTATATCTCCTGAGGTTCTAAAATTACATGAACATATAATACCCCAACTTGCCGATCCATTTTTCTTTAAAACTGGGCCTATAAACTTGCTTCTTGGTGCTGATATTTATTTTAATTTACTTAAATCTAATATTATTAATATGGGACCTAGGTTGCCCTCTTTAGTTGAAACGTATCTGGGTTATGTGATCGCCGGTCCTATACCTAGGAGCCGGTTAAATTTTTCCTCAAACCAAAATAATGTTTCTCATTCTTTTGTTACAATTAATGATGCTCAATCCGAAAGAGAAGATGAGTTGACCCTTCGTATGAAAAGTTTCTGGGAATTAGAAACTATTCCACTACCAAAAAATCATTGTTCTAGCGAAGAATTTGCAGAACAAATATTCAAAAATACCACTATTATTTTACCCTCAGGTCGTTACCAGGTCGATATGCCCTTCCTTGAAAATAAGCCCAAAAAATTGGGGCAGTCCTTTTGCATGGCACGCCAAAGATTTATCTCACTTGAGAAAAAATTCAATTGTGATTCAATTTTATTTCAAAACTATAAGAATGTTATAGATGAATATCTTACTTTAAATCACGCTCAAGTAATCCCTTTATCTTTTTATAATCATCCTACTAATGAATTTAAATATTTTATTCCCCACAGAGCTGTAATACGTAAACACAGTTCAACGCCTGTCAGAGTAGTTTTTGACTTTAGCGCCCGTACTGATACCGGAGTGTCCTTAAATGACCTAACTTCAAAAGGTTACCAAGTACAGGACAATCTCTTTGACATATTATGTAGGTTCCGTTGTTTCAAATTTGTCCTTTGTGCTGATATTCAAATGATGTATAGATTTATAGATATAAACCCATCGCAACGTCATTTCCAAAATTTCTTATGGAGAGAAAATTCTTCTGATCCCTTCACCTGTATTCAACTTTCTAGTCTTAGTTTTGGGCAAAATTGCGCCCCGTATTTGGCTACGCGTGTCTTAAAGGATATCGCTGAGAGATATCCTGAGTTCCCTAATGCTCGATATGCTCTACTTAGACAAACCTATATGGACGATATTTTGTCAGGTACTAACGATTTTTCATCTCTAGAAGCAATATATTCGGAGCTTAATACTGTTCTGGGTAAACACGGATTTAAGCTTCATAAATGGCAATCCAACTCTTCTGAATTTTTATCTACGATATCACAAACTTCTTCCTACGAAATTGATTTTAATATAAGTGGCTCCTCTAGTAACATACTAGGATTAAAATGGAACCCTCTGTCTGACCTCTTACTTATTCGTATGACCAATATACAAGAACCTGCTGTTTTAACTAAACGCAGTATTTTATCTTTCATTTCTTCTGTGTTTGACCCCCTGGGTGTGATCAATCCACTAATCGTACAGGGAAAACTTATTATGCAAAAACTATGGCAATCCCAAATATCCTGGGACACGCCAGTTTTTGATGATTCTATTTTGCAAAGTTGGAAAAAGTTTCTCTCTTTGTTATCTGACATTTCCAATATGTCCATACCTAGATATCTAATTGACAACAAAACCATATGTTCCATTTCCTTACATGGCTTTTGTGATGCTAGTCAACTAGCCTATGGAGCCTGTGTGTACCTTGTTGTTAGCTATGATGATAATACTTTCTCTTCAAGATTAATTGCCGCAAAGTCCCGAGTCAATCCATTAAAGAACAAGATTACAATTCCTAAATTAGAGCTTTGCTCTATGGAGCTACTTGCCATTCTATCTTCTAGGATTATACAAATTTTGCATAATACTATCAAAATTGAGTCTATTAATTTATGGTCCGATTCATTAGTTGCCTTAACATGGGTTAAAAAGTCTGAATTAGAGATATCACCTTTTGTTAAAAAACGAGTCCTTATTGTTCGCGATAATAGTAGGAATACAACATGGCGACATATCAGATCTCCATTAAATCCCGCCGATCACTTGTCGCGTGGAAATTTTTCATCTGATGTTCGTCAATTCTGGTTTCATGGCCCTCCCTTTTTATCTCAAACCAATGATTTTGATTCAATTGATTCTTTTGAACTTCTAAATGAAGTACCTGAATGTATGCAAGTATCTTTTCCCATTACTGAATCGCCAAAAGAATTCTGGAAATCTATATTTTTAAAATTTTCTAAGTTTTCTAGCCTGCAAAAAGGAATCGCTTTTAGTTTTAAAGTGATCCTAAAATTTAAAAAAATAAACATTTCTGCTAGCCCTTTAACAGTAGAAGAGCTTCAGAATGCCCATGATTTTATTATAAAACAGGTCCAATCTTATTCTTTTTCCAAGGAAATAAAACTATTACAGGAGGGAAAATCTATTTTAACTCCCAAATTACTTTCTCTTAATATCTTCCTTGATGAAATTAGCACCTCTTCCAATTTCTGATTAATCCTTTTCTTGACGGTCGTTTTGACCATTGTATATATTCTAAATTTTCCCCGCCCCCAGTATGTAGAAAATTATTCACATTTTCTACAATAGTTTATTTATTATTCTAATAATTATTATTATTTAACTAAATTGTCTTCTAAATTAAATTAAAGTCTATACGATGAGCACGACATCCCTTCTTCGTGCTGTTTCGTATCTTCTGCGCCTGTCAGAATTTTACATTTAATCTATTCAAATCAGCTACCCTTAATATCACTTCGTTTTTGCCTTCTCAAATAGAAGGACGTAAGTCAAATCATTTTCTCAGCTTCTCAAATAGAAGCAATTTATTGTTTTCACGCTTCTCAAATAGAAGCAGTTTTCAATTAACACATTTTATTAAATAGTTAATTAAATTAAACTCAGTGTCTGTGCATAAAATATGTAAGTACCTGAAATAATTTTTACATACAGAAGATAATCTACGGTTTCGTGCCAACTTTTCATGAATGCCGGCCCGACAAATTACAGGGTTGCCGGATATTCAATAATCTACATATAAACTTTATTGTTCTATAACTTAATATAAACAGTTGTGCTTAAGAACATTGTATATAAACATTTACATTTTACTATTATAAAAAGGGTGATTGTTGGCGATTCCGCTTTTTTATATATTTTTGTAAATAATGTAATAAAATTATTTCTAGATTTTATTCTTATTTTAATTATTTCATTTTCTATTTAACTACTCACTACATCATTACATATCCGCAATTTTGCGACCTATGGGTCGCTGGTCCTTCGAGGTTTAATTCATTTTTTATCTACCAAATGTAGGAAGGTGAGATCATAATTTTTCAAATATTTATTTACTTTTAATTTATCGAACCAGCTACCTCATCCTTTCCCCTACAAGTAGTGTTGAATGTTAGTGAGTTTTTGTGGAGTTAGTGTATCTGACAGAAGCTGAAGCAGCAAAATATTGTAAGTCATATTTTTCTACTTATATTCCAAGAGTCACTGTTCAGGCCAACGAGAGATTCAGTTTATCGTAAAGCGAAGATATTCCAAGAGTCATTTTTCACTCGGGCCAACGAGAGATTCAGTTTATCGAGAGGAGAAAGGCTATCATAATTTGAATGATTTGTGCTTTTGAAGGAGATCATTAAGGACAATATACTTGCAACAATTTATTGTAAGATTGCTGATTACTTAGGGAGCGGCCACGAGTAAATAGTATAGTCTACAAATAACAAGGATTTGGACCACTCATCATCAGAGAGAGATAGTTTTGTTTTTTGCAGTTTTTCTTTCATTGATAAAACAATTTTTTTCACTTAATTTAGAAAGGATATAAATATTTTGATTAGGAGATTTAGAGTAATACTTGGATTTTGAGATTTCAACTAATATTGTTTGTACCATTAATTTTGATTGTTCACATACGTAAAACAAAATTTTGAGAATTATTATATGAGATTTTGTTTACTGAAAACTTTTGAGTGTGAATTATTTCATTATTTTTATGTAAATATATAGTGTTAGATCATATGTGTTTTTTATTATTCCGGTATTTTTTGGACCTTACCTTTCACATGTAATAGCATAGATATTGAAGCACGAATTTAACCCTGAGATAAAAGAATTAAAAATTGTGATAGAGTCATCATCATATCATTTAAATAATTTTAATTAATCAAAAAAAATTAATTAGGTTTAAACAATTTGACTCCAGATTTGTGTCTTTTTCTAGGAATGTATTGCAAAACACTAAGTCTACCGCGAAATGGTACCATAGTTTCATCAATACGATGCTCTCTAGGAGTATACATTTTCTGAAACTTTTCATTTAGTATTTGTACAAGAGGAGAAATTTTGTAGAGTATGTTTCCAGGTGGGCAGCTCTCGTTATCTGAAATGTGAAAAAAGTGTAATATTATTTCAAATCGACTTCAACTTATTGAACACATTTTAGAAACTTTATTCTTGTAAAGTAAATTGTTACTCCAATAATCTCTGAGTTCGAGTTTTCTGTCTAACCACATCCAAATAATGGGAGCCAAAAATCGAAGAAATTTTTCTCTGTCAATTATTCTCCAGTTACTTATAAGCGAATGTTATTGATTTATTTGCAATACCAGCGATTACTGTTTATTTGGCGTATTTATTAGTTTCAGTGACCAACAAAGCTTGCACTTGGCGGTCGATAAACAGTAGGTAAAAATCCATTGGTTTGTGGTCTGCAAGTTTTGCAATGTCTTCATGATTTATTCCTGAAGTAAAGGATAGTTCAAACTTATTGAGATAATGTGGATTTGGCACATCGCTCCATGTTATTTTATTTTTTGATAAAACATCGTCAATAACATGTTCCAGGCTAATGTTTGCAGATTCAGCTTTTTCTACTAAGCAAGAAAAAGTAAACTACAAACAGAAATTGCTCATTTCTAAATAACTTACCTATCCTTCTTGTATCAGGCTTCTTTTGGTAAAAACTAGGACCTGCAGTAAATACTTTGCAATTTTATGTCTGTTTGCAAATTTTAGCTTTTTTTACTTTACGAGACTCATATTCACCACTGCATGAGTCTGAAGAACCATCAGTAACATTTTCATTGTAAACTGGATCGGCATCGGAATAATACAACGTACTTTCAGGCATACTGATATCATTATAGTCACTCTCCTTAGCAATTCTGCAAAATTCGTCTTCCTTTACGGAACATTATCTTTTTTTTTAGTTTCATTTTTTAACAAAAAAACTGAAAAGAAAATAGTCTTAGCCTCGTTAGACGTTCGAACCGATACTGACTGAACTTATGTATGTTAGAACTTATAACATAACCTGTTTGTGAACACGTGGTTTAACGGACCAGCCTCTGATTTTGTTTACCACAGACCGTTTACACAAATATATACATAAGAAACGAGCCACAGCTTTAGGAACACGACACTTCGCTGTGTCCTGATAGGTACACACGCTCCCAGATAAAACTAGATTGTGTGCCAGTATGGTACACATGGGTTTAATGGTGTTAATAGGTGTTAAGATGGTTTGTTTGGTTTACTAAGGGGTATATTGGCATCTTGTAATAGTTCTCTATATTATGTGATTAACATGAAAATGCAGCTCTTATTTAATAATAAGACAAATAACTTTATTAATAATACAATCTAGACACGATGTGTATAGTTACACTCAACGTTAGCCAACAATTATTATTATTTAATTTGTGATTGTATAATGAAATAAATTTTTAAATTTTATTTATATTTGCAGTAAATAAGGAACGATATATTCCAGTATCGAAAACAAGGAAAACTTTAAGCTAACGCTAACAACAGCACTAATTATCAAGGTAAACCCAACAAAATCTAAACAAAGAGCGGAAACTTTAAAAAGAAAATCATCCCCTAAGATTCGAAAAGTTAAAAATTCAAATAAAGAGCCTCGATCGCATTATAAGAGAGTCAGAGCTGTGTAATGAAAACCTTGTTAAAAGTTTTCTCCATTTATCGTTTCTCAGATAAATGTCTTTTCCAAAGTCAGGCTGGAAGACGGAAAAGAAAAATACTTTTTAGCTCTGAATCGAATGAAACTACTAACGTATGGCAGACAATTTTTGCCTCTTATTCTAGAAAAGTAGATAATTCATTACAGTGATCCCTACTCAGTTTAGTAGATGTTTTATATGTCAGATACTTAGGTACGATGCCATATATCACAATAACAACATTAAGTTGCTGAATCGCGTAGGTAGTTACTTTCACAAAAAAAAATAATTATAAAAAAATTACAAAAGCTAAATAATTTTTATTTTTTTTTAAAATAACTTACTAACTAAAACTAACTTTTAAATAACTAACAATAATACATTTAATATACCGATGACCCCATTATTAATTGCTATGGAAAAAACATTAAGACTTTCTGCTCTTACAGTATTCAATCGAGCCCCTTCAAAATAAAATTCAAGACCCAGGTTTATCCTTACTATTAGTTGGTATTTTGTCCATTTTTACCTTAAAATTTTAAGAGAACTGGCGAACCTCCGCTGTATTTTAAGCCTAAGCATGGCTAAGGGTGCACTGCCTCGCTGGACAATACAATTTCGTTCCTTCTTCTTAACGTGCCCTATCAAGTCCCCTTGACGTTGGCGATTAACATGGCGAAACTGTCTCTGTCTCGAGCTATTTTAAAGAGTTGCTCAGGTTTCTTTATTCCTGTCCACTCTCTGATTCTTTAACCAAGACGCCTGCTTTCTACCAATTCCTCTGCGTCCTTTGATTTTACCCATCATAATAAGTTGATATTTATAATACCGAACACCGAATACGAATATATTGACCGAATAATTATGTCGGTCTCATCTTACTACGTGCCCAAAATAGGCCATCTTTCTACATTTAATGTTATCAAGCAGCTCGCAAGCAGCATTTGCTCTCTTAAGGACTGCCACATTTTATGGTGGTTACGGATTAATGATGGATATTTTTAAAGTCCATGCTTTAACACCGTATAAGAGGACTGACCAAATGTAGCATTTAACCATGCGCTTTCGAATTTGAAGTTGCAAGTTATGATTACAGAAGAATGACCTCATTTTTAAAAATGTCGTGCGGGCTATCTCGATTCTACATTTTATCTCTTGATCTAGATCTATTTGTTCAGTAATATGGCAACCAAGATATTTAAAACTGGACACTCTTTAAATTATAATTTCGTTCCTATTCGTGGAAATTCTATAGACAAGTACTTAATCAAGCAAAAAACCCAAACAAAACAAACTATGGAACAAATTGGAACAAGCTATGAATGCGATGATATGGCGGACTATAGCAAAGGTCCTCAGTGAAGAGAAAAAAGAGAAAAAACAAGATGATGATCTTCGGAAAAAAAGATTTTTTGGAAGGTCTCTAGTCAGAAGTCGGGACCTGACCAAGAAGGATCTTCCAAGAGAGGCAACCTTAAAAGGGAGGTTTTCACTTGGAGAGAAAAGACCTGTGGAGGAGGAGGAGAGTTTTGACAGAACGCCTATGGTAAAAGCAATGAAGAGACTTACTAGCGTTACAAATAATTTATTGAAACTTATGTCCGACCATACAAACACGAAGGTTGTGATTAAAAATGAAATAAAGAAAACTTAAGAAAGTCAACGAAAGTCCCCTTCTAATTCGGTTTAGGCTCTTCCATATGTTTCGTAGCTGGTCGAAGCCATCAGGCTTCTGGACTGGGTCAATAAGGTTAGATACTTCAGGTGGGACTTCCTCAGTCCATAGCGTGCACCATCTGTAGGTAACATTGATATTATCTGCTGTTAGCTGTTGGGCTGTTTTTATGGGGGGTTTTCTGGATGGGAGTCGGTTTGCTGCTAAACTCGGTATGTCTTCATGGACTGGTAATTGCAAGTTGCTATTTACTTTCGGATACTCCGTTAACTTGCTTAGTGTTTACAGTATTCTTAGTTATTTTGAAGACATTGAAATTGAGAATATTTTCAAGCTATAACTGCGAAAGTGTTTATTTGTTTGTGACAACAAATTGTATTTATTTGATAAGAATATTTTTATGTTATTTTAAATTTATTATAAATAAACAGCATGATGTTTTTCTCTTTTGTAGTTACGTTTCACAAATTTTTATTCAATACTATATTTAGCTAAGACATAAACTAAAAATGAAATGATTGTTTTTAAAACATCTACGATAACCAATCAAAAAAGGTTTTACCGACATAACTAATTTGAATGGAGAATAATGCATATATTGTCATTAAACTACCCGTCGGCTGGCGCCACTGAGTAAACAGCTATACTCGTCGGCTGGCGTAAGCAGTGTAGAAAAGTAAGTGCTACGCCCATTTCAAATCGCAGTGTGCTTTGACTGCTAAAACAGCCTTAAGATATACGGTTTCCTTAATCTTGCTAAAATAGATCGATATCGACTGTTCGACTGTTGAGACCGTGGCGGTCTCAGCTTGCGTAGAGGAGGGACTGTGAACTGAGTAGGGGTCCTTCAGCACTTTACGCAAGACAGACTGGGCGGGGAAGTCCTCAACCCCGACACGGCGCGTCCCAATGGCTGATAGGGAACGATCCTGTAGATATGCAGGACAGGTATGAATAAGGCTTAGCCAAATAAATACCCGCGGATCAACTGAGGACATGACACAGGTCAGCAGCTGTGTTATTAGTGGCCCGTGGCTGAGGAATAAAATTCCTGACAGGTGCGAAACCACAGAGTCGCAGGCGGCAATCAAGTAGATTTAACCGGCTGTGATACTGCGAACACTCACCAACCCGTCTGGCAAGCGTGGTGCTTTAATGCCAATATACCCCTTAAAAACGCGATGTCAGTTTCTAAAACAAATACAGGTCTACCCTAGGTGAGTAGGATGTGTCCAGAATCTCACACTGATTTATCAGTCTGTCCCAAGGATTCGGGGGGGGGGGGGGACAAAAAACTGACTATACGGAAACCCAAAAAACCCATAACACTCTACGTTAGTACATGCAATGCCAGAAGTCTACTGTCCGAGGAAAGATTCACTGAAATGGAAACTGAAATGAATAAAATAAAATGGCAGGTCATAGGTATTAGCGAAGTTAGAATGAGAGGTGAAACTTTGAAAACACTCAAATCAGGCCATATATTCTATCAGATTGGTCCTGAAACTACATCAGTTGGAGACATCGGTTTCTTTGTCCATAAAAATCACGCGAACAAGATAATAAACATCAAAAGTATATCATCTAGAGTGGCATATCTTATTCTGAAGCTGAACAGTAGGTATCGACTAAAAATTATCCAAGTATACGCTCCAACAACAGACCATACAGACGAAGAAATTAAAATGTTTTATGACGATGTATCCACTGCGGTTGATGATTCTCGTACTCAATTCACAATTTTATGTGGCGATTTCAACGCAAAAATAGGGGTAAAAGAAGCAGATCTAGAAACATCTTTAGGACAATTCGGTTCCCCAGGAAGAAATGATCGAGGAGAAAAGCTACTAGGATTCCTACTCCAGAATAACTTATTCAACATGAACAGCTTCTTTCACAAAAAGATGCACAGAAGATGGACTTGGGAAAGTCCAAACGGTAAAACAAGGAACGAAATCGACTACATCATAAGTGATCAAAAACAAATAATTAAAGATGTAACAGTACTCAACAAGTTTACCACAAAGAGCGACCACAGGATGATACGAGTGGTCGCTGTTTGTGGTAAACTTGTTGAGTACTGTTACATCTTGAGAAAGGAATATAATAATTAAAAATAAATTTCATGGTATCTGGACACCCCAATTAGATCTCAAACAATATCAGACACATATCAATAATAAGCTTCTATTGCAGGAAACCTCCGCTAACGATATTAACGACTTGAATAACTGCATCATAAACGCCTTACAAGAAAGTCACCGAGTGCACTGTCCTAAAAGAAAATCAGATAGTAAAATAAGTCCATATAATGAAACGCTCTTGGATCAAAGAAGACAAATGAGAAGCGATAAGAATGTAGATAGCAACACTTTAAGAAAAATGAACAAAACTGTTTCGAAAGCAATTAGGAGAGATTTAAGAAAATTAAATATCGATTATATTAAATGCACTATAGAGGAAAATAACAGCCGAAGAGTTCTACGTAGAAAGCTAACGAATGGGAAATGCGAAATTCATAAATTAAGAAACAAGCAAAATGAACTAATATCACGTAGAGACGAGTTAATAGAGGTCGTCGAAGAGTTTTACGAGGACTTATATAGAAGTAGACGAGAAGATAAAACAGGAATACAAACAGCCATTTCAAAGAAGATCAAGAATCAAGGTTCCGAACTAATGTCAGAGATAAAGCTAGATGAGATTCGACAAGCATTAAGAAAAATGAAAAATAACAAAGCCCCAGGAGAGGATGGAATCGTAATAGAAGCTATCGTAAATGGAGGAGATATGCTATTAAATAAATTAAGGAAACTATTCAATCTATGTTTGCAGCAAAGAGAGGTGCCCAAAGAGTGGAACAATGCTACAACCATCCTTTTGCATAAAAAAGGAGATAGAACGGACCTAGAAAATTATAGACCTATTAGCCTGTTGAACCACATATACAAGCCCTTCACTAGGGTAGTGACATCAAGATTGGAAAAAATATTAGATTTCTACCAACCGAGAGAGCAGGCAGGATTCCGCTCAAATTATGGTACCAATGATCACCTCCACACAGTAAAATCACTCATTGAAAAATCTATAGAATATAACAAACCTCTTGTTCTCACTTTCATAGATTTTCATAAAGCGTTCGACACGATCAAATTAGACAGCCTTATAGAAGCCATGAATGACAGCAGGATTGACCATAGGTATAGTGAGGTTATTTATAATATTTACAAAAATTCCACTGTGACTGTTAAAATAGACAATAAAACCCGACCAATACAAATAAATCGTGGAATAAGGCAAGGAGATACATTGTCGCCGAAATTATTCATAATGGCATTAGAATATGCCTTTAATATGATCAATTGGGACCACAGAGGGGTAACGATAGCCGGCGAAAAGCTTAACCATCTCCGTTTCGCATATGACATTGTCCTTATCACAGATAATTTAGGAGAAGCTACAAATATGATAAACGAATTGGATTTTGCATGTTCGAAGGTGGACCTGAGAATGAACTGGACCAAAACTAAGTTTATGACAAATTTGGTCCCCAATAACCATTTGACTATTCAAGACAAAGTGGTAGAACTGGTGGAGAAATATACGTATTTGGGTCATGAAATAAGAATCAGCAGGGATAACCAAACATGTGAGATCCAAAGACGAATTACTTTAACATGTGCAGCCTTTGGAAAACTGCGAGACAAACTTAGGGCCAACATACCAATCAGCCTCAAAAGAAAAGTGTTTGACCAATGCGTATTACCGGTCATAACTTATGGGGTGAAAACTATGACTTTAACCAAGACCACGGCTTTGAAACTGAGAGTGGCACAGAGACGAATGGAACGGTCTATGCTGGGAGTGACGTTGAGGGACCGAATAAGAAACGAAGATGGAGATGAAGAAAATGGAACTGGACAGGCCATGTAGCGAGAATGCACGATTCACGATGAACGAGCAAAATTACAAAGTGGAGGCCAAGAGCAGACAAACGCAGTAGAGGAAGACCACCTACACGTTGGGCCGACGACATCAGGCGTATCATTAAAAATTGGCAACAAAGAGCACAAAATCGTGAGGAATGGAGGAGTTTAAGGGAGGCCTATGTCCAGCAGTGGACGTGGTAAATAGAGGCTGGATGATGATGATGATAATCGACTGTTCGAGTTATTGGTTAATCTTACAGTTTGTGGGGTCAAAATATCCAGATTTATGGATTGTTCCAAAGTATCCTTTTTAATGAAGTTGATTGAATCATTCTTAGATTTGCAAATTTCGATGGCCTGCGTGTCTGTGACTATTCTTGTGTTTTCCACTTCACTTTTGTTGTTGCCTATAATGGTAATTGAATTTTCAAAGCTAACAAAGCTTCTGATGTTCTTTGAACTAAAATTTAATTAGTAAACACATACCACTACAATTTAAAAACAATAGAATTTGTAATGGTTTTTTATTTTAACAATAATTGGTGTATATATTTCTCAAATTAATGTAAAATACATTATCAGTTAAAACCACATTTTGGCTTATCTTTAAAAATGCTTTAGGTATTGATAAAATTATCAATTATCTTTTTCAATACAGCGTAGCGTTTAAGTCAAATCTTTCATCTCCAATCTAAAATAGTTCGTAAAATGTACTATACATTTATTTACCCAAAAATTCACATTTAACTTTCATAATGTAAGTTCGTTCAGGAAATATTTAAATTTTGTCCAAACATTTCAGTTTAAATTAAGCATGATCTACAGTAATGCAATCTTTATTTTGAACTAAACAAAACTTCCGTGGATAGTGTGCAGCCATTCATTGCACAATTATGAAACATTTTACAAGCAATAGTAGCTTCAACGGAGAACATTTACACAACTCCCTAACGTTTTATCTCTAAAGAGGTTTATATTGTACAGTAATATGAAAAATAATTTAAATAAAGGACTTAAGTACATATTAAAAATGGTATGCTGGAAACCTTGCACTTATGCAAGCAATTTTAATTAGTTGTTCATACGTAAACTTCAAACTAAAGGGTACTTTGCAATATAAAAAGGGCTTATTAAGTTTTACAGTTCTGAATAACTAACGAAAAACGCAACTCAAATCAGTTTAACATATACTATTTTTACAAATTCTACTAATCAACGAGCATTTTGAAATAAAAAAAGTTTTATAAATACTCTGGAATGTATCTAGACTTTATAAATACAAAAGTCTGGAGTATTTGTAGTTTAAACCATTTTTTTTACCGCATCAACCCCTAATGTTATTAGCGGGGTGGTATATCTTTATTTTAGAAACATTACACTTAGTATATTGTTAAAATTTACATAACAGTTTTGAAAAATACAAACATTTTATGTTGTGTTGCAGTTTGCTATACAGTTTACAATTTTTGATAAAATTTATTATATTACTAATGTCTTCTTTTAGAGTTTCTTACAAATTGTGTTTTATTTTTGCTGTCGATCTTGCTGTTGAGTACACTGGACAGTCTATCATTATATGTTGCACTGAAAATGGTGTTTGACAGGTGTGGCAAATCGGCTGAGGGTCCTTGAAGATGATGTATCCATGTGTAAATTTTGTATGACCTAGCTGCAGTCTGTTAATAACTACTTGGTCATGACTTTGAACTGGGAGCGGCAGTTAAGTAGAAGTAACATCTGGTTTGATAATTTTTAATTTTGCTTTTGTTTGGCTCCATTTTACTTGCCAGGTTTTGTGAATGTAAGTTTTTATTAATGTTTTCTGGTCTGAAATTGGTATGTTTTGCATAATAAAAATTCTCATGTTATTGATAATTTCTGTTGCTGCTTTATCAGCTGCTTCATTACCCTTTATCCCAACATGGAATGGTACCCATAAAAATGTTATGTTTTTACCATGTGTTTGGGCATTGTATAGTATGTCTTTTATTAGTGCTAAATTGGCATGAGTAGGATACATCTGCTTGACACCGTTTAAGGCACTCAGAAAATCTGATATAATAAGAAAATTATATCATTGCTGGTACATTGGTTCAGTGCGTTAAAGATTGCTTGCAGTTCTCCAGTATATATGCTACACTCCTTGGTTAGACGGGTTTTAGTTTTGGTTTAGTTTTAGTTTTATTTCCGTTTAGTTTTAAATTTCAGTGGTGTTGTGTTTTCCTTTTGTCAAATATTATTACCTTAGTTTTTTCAGTTGAAAATCTCAACGCTATATCTAAAGACCACTCTTCTAACTTATTTAATGTATTTTGTATTATTAATGCAGCTGATTTTAGGTTTTTACTTCTCATATATATTACAAGATCATCGGCGTAAAGGTTTGCTTTTATTGAAAGCATAAAAATG
This sequence comes from Diabrotica balteata, assembly GCA_918026665.1. Classification (NCBI taxonomy): domain Eukaryota; kingdom Metazoa; phylum Arthropoda; class Insecta; order Coleoptera; family Chrysomelidae; genus Diabrotica; species Diabrotica balteata. The sequence continues at coordinate 39,361,502 of OU898282.1, read as the reverse complement.
GTTAGATACGTTATTGATTGCTATTAAAAATAGCAGAGGGCTTAATGCAGATCCTTGAGGAATACCATGTTCCAGTGATTTCTTAGTTGACATGACACCGTTTGTTTTAACTTTTATACTTCTGTTCTCCAGGAAGTTTTTGGTGAAAGCTAAGAACTTGCCATCTATTTTCCAACTTTTCATTGTTTTTAAGATGTGATATGTCCACGTGGTGTCAAATGCTTTTGTGATGTCAAAGAAAATTACTATTAATTTTTGTTTATGTATAACAGCTTTGTGTATTTCAGATTCTAATGCTATAAGATTATTGATTGTAGATCGTTCTGATCGGTACCCACTTTGGATGGATGTAAGGAGATTTTCTTTTTCTAAGTACCATTTTAATCTTTTGTTTAGAATTTTTTCCTTATTTTGCAGATGCTACAGGTATGAGATATTGGTCGATACGAAGAAAATAAGTTTTTTGGTTTATTTTCTTTTAAAACATGGTATTATAATTGCTTCGCGCCAGAAAGATGGAAATTTATGGGTCGAATAAATTTTGTTGAAGATCTCGACTTAAGTAACCTTTGCGCTAATAGCTAGTTTTTCGATGAAAATTGGTGGTATGTCGTCAGGTCCAGGTAAGGTATTTTTGGGATTATTAAGACTTTCATTTAATTTATCAAGTATTATGGGAGTGTTTAGTGGACCAGCAGTATCTTCTATATTAATTTTTGATGATTCTGTTCTTTCTTTATGGTCTACGAAATTTGGGTGGTACTGCTGATTGATTGAATACAACTGATAGTGTTCTACCAAAATTTCTGAGATTTTTTGTTTGTCTGAAGCTGTTAGATCATTTGTAGTTATTGTGTCAATATGGTTATATGTTTTTAAACGTTTTATTTTTCTTATTTTTTGCCATATATCCCTTATGGGCGTAGACGAGTCAATTGACGATACGTAATTGGTACAGCTTTCGTTTTTTGCTTGCTTTATTAAAAATCTAGATCTGGCCCTTAGATCTAAAATTGCTTAAGTTATTAGGTGTGTTATACTTAATGTATAACACACGAAGTCATATCAGCGAAGACATATCAGAAGCTCTTAAAGACGTTAAGCCAGCAAAAGCACCAGGATTTGATAATATTCACCCTGAATTCCTACTAAATTGTGGCAAGTATACAAAAGTTTAGTTGGTTAGATTTTTCACAGACATCATGGAAACTGGAAATATCCCACAAGAACTAAAGCGCTCTAAAATAATAGCCATACTAAAACCAGGCAAACCCGCTGACAACCCAAAAAACTACAGACCAATTGCGCTTTTGTCTGCCATCTACAAACTGTTGGAGAGGCTTATATATTATAGAATCAGTACAGAACTGTTCCAGGTGATCCCAGTCGAACAAGCCGGTTTTCGACCAGAACGAAGGTGGATCAAGTAATGTCACTCACCACCTACATCGAAGCGGGTTTCCCAAGAAGACTTAAAATTTCAGCGGCATTTATTGATCTCTGGGCAGCTTACGATACAGTATGGAGAGAGGGCCTTATATATAAAATTCTCCGTGCAATCCCCTGTAAACAAATAGAACGTTTAATAGATAGCATGCTCAACGACCGAATGTTTGTGTGACCGAAGTAGTGATGGGCACAGATATCAGCCCACCAAAGAAACTTAATGACTGGGCCCTCACTACACGATGCAAAACACTAGAAACATCTGAAAAAGTTCTGACGGCAGACTTATATATATATATATAATATATATATATATATATATATATATATATAATATATATATATATATAACACTGTTTTTGATGGGTTGGAGTCAATAAAAGGGGCTATTTGTTGACTATTTTTTACTCGAGCTTTCAATTGTGATTACAATTTTTATCAAGAGCTTCTAAAAAATACAAAATGTCTTACAAAGTTGAACTAGAAATAAAAAATTTTTTGTTAACTCACCAAATAAAATTAGTTTTTTATATAAAACTACTGCTTACATAATAAATACAAAAAATATTAATAAAAAAAATGTCTTATTCTAACAAATGTTTCTCTGAAAAATTTAGATGAAGTGTTCTTAAGAAAAAAATTGAAATTATAAACAAATATAGAATAGCTACAACCAGCCTAAAACGTCATAAATACTAACTTAAAAATTTTTATTTTTGACATATTGTCAAAAATAAAATTTTGTTTAAAAAATTCTTCTTTGTTTAGTAACAAAAAAAGAAGAAGATTTATTCACCATTGATAGATGCCCGGAAAAATGTAACAAATACATGGAAAATTCAAAATGTGATATTTTACTGACTGCATAAATTAAATAGAAATTATATAATTATAAATTTTGCTTAAATTTTGAATTTCTGACCTTTTGTTTAAATTATATATTATTAATAAAGAAAAAGTTTTTCTTAAAAACCATCCTGAAATTTATATTGTCAAAAGCGATAAAGGTAACGTAACTGTTGTAATGTATAAAGAGGATTACCTACAAAAAACTGGAGAACTCTTAAATGATACTAAGTATTACACTACACTTAGAAGGAGTCCTGTTTGTACTTTACAACAAAAAGCAAATTGTCTAGTATCAAAATTAAACAGTAAGAAATTTATTGATAATAAAAAAGCTAAAGAACTCAAAATTTATAATTCTATTGCACCACGGTTTTATGCTCTACCTAAAATACATAAACCAACTTTATCTATGAGACCAATTGTTTCATCTCTATGCCCTCCAAATGGACCAATAGCACAGCTCCTCACTGACATCTTAACCAATGCTTATAATTTAAACAACAATTTTTACATAAAAGATTCATTTGATTTTAGTTCTTTCATTAATAATTTCCAATTACCACAAAATTATGTTTTAGTTAGTTTTGATGTAACATCTCTTTTTACTAATTTACCTTTAAATTTAATCATAAGTAGTGTTGAAAAACATTGGAATGAGATTTCGCAACATACTAATATTGACTTATTACATTTTAAAACACTCATCAACTTTGTTTTTGATTCTAATATTTTTATATTTAATGGTGTTTTTTATAAACAAATTTTTGGTAGCCCTATGGGATCTAGTCTTTCACCCATTCTAAGTAGCTATGTCATGGATGATGTTATTAGTGATTGTATCAATAATTGCACTTTTTTCATTCCATTTATCAAAAGATATGTAGATGATCTAGTTTTGGCACTTCCTAAACACAAAATTCTTGAAACAGTCAACATTTTCAACAATCATAATCAACATATACAATTTACAGTTGAGGAAGAGGTAGATAATTCTCTACCATTCCTTGACATGAGAATTGTAAGAAATACAGACAATATGTTGAAAACTAGATGGTTCAGAAAACCCATATGTAGTAATAGATTTATAAGCTATTACTCTAATCATCCAAATAAAATGAAAATGAACCTTATAACAGGATTAAAGGAACGTGTTTTAAAACTTTCTCATCCAGACTACCTACAAGAAGATCTTCATTTGTTAAAAAATATTTTAATTGAAAACTCTTATCCTCCTGATATGCTACATAGGATGCTTTTTTCTAATTTAATTAAATATAAATAACTTAACACCATTTTTTGCTAAATCTCAAAACACTGTATCCAACAATCAAAACATATATTATCATTCACTACCTTTTATACCATCGTTAACTCCTAAATTAATACAAACATTAAAGGTTATTGACAATATAAAAATAGCAACAAAGAACATCAAAACTATTTCATCTTTATATTCCAAAACTAAATATCCTATAGACAAATTAGATCAAACAAATGTAGTATACAGCATTGTTTGTACTCAGTGTGAAGCTGAGTATATTGGTGAGACTGGAAGAAATCTCTCTAATCGCATTATTTCTCACAAGAGTGATTGTAGAATTAAGAAACCATCTTGTGCTTTGGCAGAGCATGTAATAGACAAAGACCATATTATGGATTTTGATAATATTAAAATTTTATGTAATGAAAGTAATAAATTTAAAAGAACTTTTTTGGAAATGGTTTGTATTAGCAAAAGTGATAATAATTTAAACAAAAGGTCAGAAATTCAAAATTTAAGCAAAATTTATAATTATATAATTTCTATTTAATTTATGCAGTCAGTAAAATATCACATTTTGAATTTTCCATGTATTTGTTACATTTTTCCGGGCATCTATCAATGGTGAATAAATCTTCTTCTTTTTTGTTACTAAACAAAGAAGAATTTTTTAAACAAAATTTTATTTTTGACAATATGTCAAAAATAAAAATTTTTAAGTTAGTATTTATGACGTTTTAGGCTGGTTGTAGCTATTCTATATTTGTTTATAAATTCAATTTTTTTCTTAAGAAACTTCATCTAAATTTTTCAGAGAAACATTTGTTAGAATAAGACATTTTTTTATTAATATTTTTTGTATTTATTATGTAAGCAGTAGTTTTATATAAAAAACTAATTTTATTTGGTGAGTTAACAAAAAATTTTTTATTTCTAGTTCAACTTTGTAAGACATTTTGTATTTTTTAGAAGCTCTTGATAAAAATTGTAATCACAATTGAAAGCTCGAGTAAAAAATAGTCAACAAATAGCCCCTTTTATTGACTCCAACCCATCAAAAACAGTGTTATATTTTTTCCAAACGAGTCACAAGTACTTCTTTTTTCTTACTCTTATATATATATATAATATATATATATATATATATATATATTATATATATATATATATATATATATATATATATATATATTGAGCAAATATTTTCGCAAGTGGCGGCTTCAACCAAATGCATCCAAAACAGAAGTAAGTTGCTTTCACCTGAACAATAAACTTGCTGAAAAGGAACTCAACATACGGTTTGTAAATACCACTGAAAGTACCTGGGCCTAACACTAGACAGAACGCTATCATTTAAAGAGCATTTCAGAAAAACTGCCCAAAAGTTGAGTACAAGAAATAACATTATACAAAAGCTCTGCTGGGAAGCATCGGCTTTCACTCTTCCCTCTACTGCTTTAGCCTTTGTTTTCTCGACCGCTGAATATTGTGCCCCAGTTTGGCTACACAGTACACACGTAAAAAAGGTCGACACTCAGCTGCACAGCACTATGAGAATGATAACTGGTACAATTAAATCAACTTCCACCCAATGGCTTCCAGTATTAAGTAACATTTCACCTCCACATTTACGACGAGTTGACGCACTTATATGTGAATACAAAAGAAAATGAATAATATAAACCTGCCGATCCACCAAGATACCGAGGATGCACGAAATACCCGTCTACGTTTTAGAAAACCACCAAATAAAACGACAAGAATGATACATGAGAAGTTCAACATCACAAATGTATGGTCCCAAGAATAAAATGCATGGCAAAATAACATGCCCTGCATTACCCACAAGCCACCAGGTTTTGATCTTCCACGTAAAACATGGTCCACTCTAAACAGGATTCGAACCAGACATGGCATATGTGCATACATGCTACATAAATGGGGAAAGAATCCGTCTCCTCAATGTGGCTGTGGGAAGAACCAAACGATCGACCACATTATTGAAGAGTGTCCCTCAAGACCCTACAATGGTAGCCCTAAAGACTTCCTGTTTGCAACTTCAGAGTCAATTGATTATGTTAATACACTTGATGTTTGTAACTATTTAAAGTTTATCATATACCTATATTACTAGTGTTTGTAATTTTGTGCTAAATGTGTTGTAATTGCCATACGATTTGTTTAATTACATTTTGAAGTTCTAACAGAGTAGTTTCGTTAGGATGTGGTAAATATGTGATGCATATATTGATTTTAAAATGATGTATTACCGAAACTGCTACTGCTTTCAGATTTGTATTTAACGGAATTTCTTTGGATTGGACGGTTTAATGTACAAAAATTCCGACTCCACCACTGGATATTGGCTGTACTGCTCAATTTTTTGGATAGTGCATATAATTTTTTAGTTTTGCTTGATTGTTGGAAAGACGAGTTTCTTGTAGACCTAATATTAGTAGTGAGTTTAAAACGTAGTTATCCCTTTTTTACTCACTTATATCCCTATACATTATATATATATACTATTAAGAGTTTGTTACATGTCTCACAGATGTGATTAATTAATATTCGCTCATTCTTCTCGTCGTAAGAGCAGCACTCAATTAGAATTACGAGGTCTGGATATTAAATAACGAGACTGCGCGCGCAGAAGGTGTCTTAAAGGGGAAGAGTGGGAAACGAATACAGCATTGGATAGCTGGAAGTGTCTACTTTTCCAGTATAATACATACCTACATAGTAGGGTAAGTGGAATAGGACGGGTATGGAGAGTGATTTGAAGGGGCCATCCGTTCGTAATGGCGGCGGCGCTACTAGTCACGTTAGGTGGGGGGAATAATATAGCGGGAGACGCATGTGCGGTAGCGAAATTTAATTTAGATTGGGACACCATATTGCAAATTAAGTTTTGTGTTTTGTTATTATTATCTTAAATTGTAAAAATTGTGTTTTACCATCGTTAAAATGGAATCAAATAGAATAGACGATAAAAACAGTATACATCCATTTTTATATATCTAATAAACACTACTAAAAAAGAAGAAGAAAGCACATTACCAAAATAGTATATTATTTTCAATCAAAGAATTTTTTTTTAAAGGGTGAAAGTTGAAATTAAACAAATGGCTATTAAACATTCTGAGGATTAGGAGTTTATTTTTACAAGCAACAGGTAAGAACAGCACCTAATTATACCAAATTTTTAGTAAATACAAACTTGATATACTATATATACTTGAAATACTATATATATTTTAAAATTATTAAAACTCTTATCATTGCATTTTTAAAACTTGCCTTATTTTAGAAAAGAACTCTTGACTCTTTTAATTGCATTCCTAAAATTGACCTAATTTTATAAAAAATGTCATACATTCTTAGTTTTAATATTATTTCATTATTTTAGATTTTCGTGGATCTTCTACTTATGAGCAATAGCTACATTGAGTAACATACCAATTTGTGATGATTCTGAAGATCAAGATCGGAGAGATGCTAGAGTTTACCTCTATTAACTACATAATATATTACTTTTAAGGCAGAGTATTTGAGAAGGTATGAAACTAACAACAAACCATTACTAATAAATATAGAGATATCTATATTCGGATATCAAAAGGAAGATCTCCAACACGATGGGAAGATTGAATAAAGATTGTCTCCACCCACACTTTAATAAGGGCTCAAGAAACGAGAAGTAGAAGGATAGTTGTTGCCAATACGTTACCAAAGAAAATTATACAAATAAACAACAGTCAGGATGTCTGTGTTTTATTTTGTTGTTTTGTTGTTTTTGGGACTATAATCATAAAATATTTAATAAAACCATTCCTGTACATTAATATATACTCTCTTTGTATCAGATATTACGTTTATCTTTGTATCAGAATATATATATATATATATATATATATATATATATATATATATATATATATAAATATATATATATAAATATAGTAGTAATATATATATATATATATATATTACTACTCGGAATTTCAAAAATTTAAAATACAGTCTGATCTGGAATTGCCAGATATAGACAGTAAACTCGATTTTCTGTCTAGTAATATCATTACTTTACTTGACATACATGTTCCATATCAGACTTTTAGAATCTCAAAGAAATATGCTCCTTGGTTAACTAATACCATCAGGCAATTAATGTTAGATAGGGATAAAGCACTTACTGCTTACAAGTTTACTAAAAATATAAATCAATGGAATGACTACAAAGTATTGCGTAACTTGGTAACAGCCATGACTATAAGGGAGAAAAAATCATATTTTAAAAACATACATGATCAATCTTCTAAAGATATATGGAACAATTTAAAATATTTGGTAAATAATGGCAAATCCAAAAATAACTTCGAAATTAAAAACGTGTGGAATGTAAATGAGATAAATAAACACTTTATTGAAGTCATACCAAACATGAAAGCAGACATTGATACACAAATATTCTATGAAAATAACTTTATGCATTCCCTCAGTTCTTTTCTTACCTTTAAACCAGTATCTGAAATTAATATTTTACGTATTATTAATAATATTAAAAGTAAAGCTATTGGTGATGATGGTATTAACATATTAATGCTGCAACTCTGTATTCCCTTTCTTCTACCGTATATCACACATCATTAACTTTTGCTTAACAAATTCAATTTTTCCCACTAAATGGAAACGGGCACATGTTACTCCTTTACCAAAGACTAAAATTACAGAAAGCATGAATGAATTAAGACCAGTAAGTGTACTGAATACATTATCTAAAATTTTGGAAAAGGTGATTGATATTCAGTTACAAACGCATTTAAAAAATAACAACATAATCCCTATGATGCAGTCAGGTTTTAGGTCAAGATATAGCTGTCTTTCTGCTTTATTAAATATTACAGATGATATTTTTAGAGCCTATGACCAAAATAAAATATCAATTTTTATTCTTCTAGATTACTCAAAAGCTTTTGATACAATTAACCATAACTTGTTATTCTCTATTCTAAAATATATTGGTCTAGATGCGAGAGCAGTTGATCTAATGAAATCCTATCTTTCTAATAGATGTCAAGCAGTAAAACTTAATCAAAATATTTCTTCATTTTTAGATCTTAATACTGGTGTACCTCAAGGATCTATATTAGGTCCAATTTTATATCTAATTTTCCCTCTATGTTTTTTTCCTGTTCACAACATTACTACGCTGACGATTCCCAACTCTATATGTCATTTTATCCAAATGAGTGTGATCAAGCGGTAAATGCAATAAATCATGACCTTCTGCATCTGCAGAGTTTTTCTCAAAATCATTGTTTAAAATTGAATACATCAAAAACTCAGGGTATCATTTTTGGGAGCAACCTTCATAGGAAAATATTTTTAGAGAATTATGCCAATCGAATTATCTTAGGAAATGACAATGTAATTTTTAGCAAAAAGATTAAAAGCCTAGGGGTTTGGTTCGACGAAGATTTAAGGTTTACATATCATGTAAGTATTTGTTTACAAAGAGCTTACGCAGTTTTAAAATTACTGTATCAACGCCGTAATTTATTAAGTAGGGCCACAAAGTCATTGTTATGTAATGCTCTGGTATTATCAAAATTAAATTATTGTGACGTTCTTTAAAATGCGTGTCTCACTGAATTCGATTCATGGAGAATACAGAAATTGCAAAATTCTTGTTTGCGTTTGATATTTGGCATCAGGAAATTTCAAAGAATAAGTCATGTTTTCAACGTAGTCAAGTGGCTAAATATGAAAAATCGTCGGAAACTTCATGCATTATGTTTTTACCATAAAATCATTCAAGAGAGAGTTCCACCATATCTGTCCAATCGAATAACTTATAGGACAGACATTCATAATCTTAATCTTAGACATAAGAATACCCTCACTTTACCTAAACATACAACATGCTTTTTTAAACGTTCATTTTCGTATTCAATTGCTTGCAATATTAACAATTTGTCCTACAATATTAAAAATCTGTCTAGTGATTAATCAAATTCAAGATATTAATTTATGAACAGTTGTTAGCTAAACAGTAATTTAAAAATTAAAGAATTTAAAAATTTACGAAATAAAAAAAAGGATAGTAATAATAAAATAGTTTAAAATTTATAATTTATAAATTTAATATGTTATATTTTTAAGTTTAATTGTAAAATAGAATAATTTCATTATTTAGATATAGTCTATCTAACCTATCTTCGGGGGGTTAGGTGGAAGAGCAGTTGTATGCCGCTGTTACACAGTGGTATACAAACTGAATCTCGCCCTACTGTTATATTATATTTCATTGTAAAGAAAAATTTAATTTACTTGTTAATAAAGACATTTATTATTATTATATATATATATATATATATATATATATATATATATATATATATATGTATATATATATGTATATATATATATATATATATATATATATATTCTCTTAGAAAGGACTTTAGTGACTATGTGAGTAATATATACGAATATCTTGGGTTTAAAAGTCAATATTGGCCTTTAAGTAAAACTCTTTTAGGTTTGTTAAGCTTTCGAGTTTATTGTACTCTTTTTCAAAACGTACCTTGTGAGGATTATGTTTTAAAAGTAGCAAAATAATGACATTATTAAATTTGATTTTCTTTTTCGTTTTTTAGAAAGTAAAAATACACAACTAGTTTTTTCGTGAAAGGGATGTAGTATGTACCAATAGTCATAAAATTAAAGCATCACTTGGCTGGTACTTAGCTGGTAACTTCAAAGCTTCTGATGTAAATCTAGATGAACTTTAGGCTTCAAATGAAACAGCTCCCAAATCTTTTCGGATAGTTATGTCAAGGCAGCAATTACATATCCCCCTTCGTTCATTACGCTTTAACGATATCCAGTCCAGAGCAAAACTCCTGTACAGTATTATTGCTACATATCAGGTTTTCACCGTAATCCAAATTTAATGAATCTATTTCTGTTTCTCGTGTTAGACAATTTTATTAGGTAGTCCTGAATAACGTTGCTTTAGCCCTCCAGTGCAGGTGACAAACGTGTACTATTGCTAAGTGCTTTAGTATCATTAATTCTGATAATATAGTAAAAAAATTGCTTTCGCTTGTACAATTATCTCCCAACGTAGTTGATGTTTCCATGGCACTTGCTTTTAAAAAATAAAAAAGGTATAGCCAATGACACTTATTAAACGTATCAGATAAGTATATTTAATGAACGAGTTTGGATTAGTAACAAATTGAAAATACTTACCTTTTTACTTGAGAATACATTTTTATAACGTTTACTTGCCATTTCCGTAATCAATTTTACTCTAGAAGACATTTTTATTCTTGATTTCACTAATAAAACCACAAAAACTAAACACACTCTTTCTTCAGCGCCTTATGTTTATAATGTAAATGATACGTAGTGTCAATATAACTTCACTTCTCTGAAGTTTGATACTATACGTTGACATTATTACGCTGATTTTAGGTTTATTCTGTAATACTAGACTAACGCATCTTAAACCATGTTACAATTGAAATATAAGTATTTTACCTTTCATAAAATGTTAAAGTAACTTAGCATTGTTTTTATTGTATTTGCAGTAAGATTAAGGATGTGGTATTAATGCACAATAAATGTATAAGTTTTACCATTACATTGTTTTCGCTCACTCAAAAATGATTTTTTTAGTTATGGTACTATTGCCTTTACAGTGTGAAATGTTTAAATTTCATTAAAATAGACAATACTTAAAAAGTTGTTTTCGAACAAAATGTTTGCAATATTATTTTTTATAAAGATACATTTCTTAAATTAAGAGAATTTTTAAAAACTACATATTATATCAAAATCTAGATAGGAGACCCTAAATATTTTAGAGTAATTGAAGATAGCAAAAAACCTCATATGATAAATTTTCTGATATTAATTTTGTCAGGTTTCTCTAAAACGTCTTATTAGAACTCCCAAAAAATGACCTTTTATATAAAGGAAATTTACCTTGTTAACAAATTTTTAAAATTTTAAAGGGAAATTATAATAGAAGGGTAATAATATAAAACCAACTTAAAATATAATGGAAACTTTATAATCTACCGTCATTCAGCTACTTGGGAACTATATTCTATAAACTTTTGTTTAAATTTTCTTGACAGTAGATATAGAAAAGTTGTAGTAGTTATAGTTATTATAACTTTTCAAGTTGTAAGCTATTTAAAATAAATTAATAAAAGTTTTAGTTTGGTTTACTATACAGAGTGGAACAGCCAAATAGAATAAATTCAATAATAAATAAATGGAGACGTGTTCGAAAAAACGTTAGGATACGCCTGTTCATGTTTTTAGTTTCACTGTTTTTAGTATAAACTTTTTAATACATGGCGTGCGATGGTTGAACGCATCCTCCATTTTCAAGAAAAAAAATATCCCCAGTGGCCGTGGTGGACAAGCGTTTTGCACCAGCTTAGAATAAACAGTGGGTAACGGAAATGCACCAAACCACTGAATAATGCTTATAAATAGGTTTATAAAGCATAATTTATACAAAAATAGTAGTAAAGTTGGATTCTATGTTGCACAGATGACACATGAAGTCCCTACAAATGGTCAAACTTTTTTTCCGCAAAAGAAATACATATTCATACTTTTTATTTAGAAATAAAAAATTATATATGGCAATAAAAACCTAAAACTAGTTTTTAGAAACGAAATTATGTTTTAGAAAAAAACAGTCAAAGCAAAAATATGTTTCGCAGGACTGGCACCAATATTTAGTTTTTTTTTGTTTTATTCTTCGCTGACTTCCTATCCATAAATGCAACATTTCTTTCGTAAAAATTTGCACAAATTTGCCATTATGTCATACAAAGAACAATTTTTAGTTGAAAATCCTTGTGGGTCAGTTCCTTCTTGTTTTGTCAAAGCTAAGAAGTCATAACATGTAGAGAGTAAAAAATTGGTAGTGAAATATGTCATTTTACCTTTTATGATGTTCTCCCTGAATTTCGTTATTGTCATTTTGTCTTTCGTTACTTCTTGATATAATACGAAAGCATTCACAAGAGCAGCAATAACAATAAATATCACAGCCAACTTTCTATGACTATGGAATTATACGACTTTTTTTGATCTGAAAAATAAAAGTAGTTTTATAGGTACTTCTAATACCAAAACTAATGTTACATAGTTTAAACAATTCGAGTAATACGTACCTGAAAGATCGATATAACTTTTATGTTTGTTGTATTCTATTACTGTTTTGGGTTTTTGGACTGCTCCTATTCGTTTTTTAGTTGTAATCATATCCAGAATGTACTTAGTATTCATAATTAGGACATCTCTCTTAATCTTACACTTCTCCACAACTATTCCTGTATTGCCCTCTAGCATTATTAATTGGCCTTTCTGTAACTTGGTTGTTGGAACTATATTAGAATTGTTTTTCTGTTTTTGTGTAATGTACTTATAAGAAATGTTTGTTTTTTCTATAAGAGCATGAGCAAACTCAACACTTGAGTAATAATTGTCCATACAAATTATTTGTCTAGTATTCAGTAAATCTACACTTAGTGTTAGAACTGTTTGTAAGGATACTGTAAGATCATGACCCCTATGTTCTTTGCCACAATATATTTTAGTGTTATATAGGTAGTCACCATTGAGGTATACTTTGAACAATTTGATGCCAAATTTGTGACGCTTGTTTTTTATGTATTGTTTGAATTTTAAGCGCCCGTTGAATGGCAGCAAAGTTTTCTCTATGCAGATTAAGTCTCTAGTTACAACTTGAGCTTTAAACGATTGGTTGAGTTTTTTTAATAGTCACTGATTTTGAAAAGTTTATTATTCTGGTCTGTAGCTTCATTATTTGCGAAATGTCACACTTTTAATAGTACTTGGAACAAATTTTGTAAAGTAACGGAAGATACAGCATTTGTGTAGAGAAAATTTCTTAGCTAATACAATTAACTCGCAGGTAAATGTATAATACTAATCTACATAATGATTCCTATAAATGTTTTCATCTCTTCGGCGTTTGTATCGACCCACAGACGAATTCTAGCTTTTATTTTTTGGGATTTTTCTTATTGCTGTGTAACGATTTTATTTTGCCTACCACATGGGCAAAAAATTGGGGAATTATACTATCGGGGTAAAGATACTTACATGAATCTCCTGGACAAATGGGCAAATTGAGACAACAAACAAAGACTTCTAGCTATTTAAAAGGAGGACGCTGCTTCGAAGAATCTTGGACTTTCTGAATTTAGAAAAAATATTTATATATAAATAGGGACATGAATTAAACATTTATTTTTGTCTCAAATAAATAGTTACACAATTAGTTCTACAATACAAGAACATTAAAATCAAATAAACGCATCACAGTCATACCCTTTGGCAGCGTCGAGAGTGCAATTTCCTTTAAAGTCCTAAGCAATTACCTATAGTGCCTTAGAAAACACCAAACTTCAGGACTACCTTCTCCCACTTGGAAATAAAATTCAACCGAAAAATATATTCTTCTCTTTTAGATTATTGAATAATCGCATATGTATGTATTTATCCAATAAAAAAAAAGTAGATGGTTTTATGAATAATCATGGTCAAATAGAAATACAAGGTGAAATTGTCAGAGCAAGAAGGTTAGTTTCACTAGCGGAACGACTTGTGCTCTCCGGCGTATGTCCTTCAATACCGCATGACTTGCTTATCAATGAGTTACAAAATATCAGCATAGTTCCTGTATCCCCCATGACATTCCTCAAAATTAGTGGTTCTATGCCTAAGTACAATCACATCCTTAAGTTTCGAAGACAAATCTATATCAGTCCTCATAGTCTAATATTACCAGAGTCGTTAACTCTTGTTTTTGACAACACGATATATAGAATATTCATTTCTTAAGACAGTTTAGTTTGCTTTAGATGCAAGAAGCTAGGTCACATTGCATCACAGTGCTCCGAACCACTAACTCAACTAAATCGCAACCAAAACAATAGGGCATCGGTACCCAGCGCAACGAATATATCCTTGCAAGCACACAATGACACAAACTCATCTTAGTCTGAATAAATGTCTATTTAAAATATCCCGGAGATACCAAACAAAGTAGATACATCAAATAAGGAAAGTCACATAATTAATCAACCAAAACGTAACTTTGATGAAATTTTTTCACCTGAAGCAAAACAATCTTCAAAAGAATGTAACATTTTGTCAATACCTAAAGTCCAAGCAAAATCTAAAAAAGCTAAAATTAGTTCAGGAAGCACTTTTGAATGCTCGTTTTCTGTCTTACTTGAGTCTGTTAAAAACTTCATAAAAATCACCCTCTACTTTTCTCTCTAAACTTTGATCAACTTAACATGCTTCTAATGAATATCACGGAATCAACAGATCCTTTAACCACAATTGAAGAATATACCACAGACCTATCAGCTTTGTCCCTTATGTTCAGTCAAGTTTACCACAATTTAAAGAAAAGATTCATAAAACGTGAATTCATGTCAATAAGGAAAAAAATCAATAATTATCTGGACAGTGAGGCATCGAACGCGGAAAGTGACACATTTCAGTTAAGCCAACATTAAAATTCAAGTCTCTACTTCATTGGAATATTGATGGATTTTTGGATGGATTTTGGAACCTTCAAATTGCGAAACATGCAATACAGTAGACAGTATAAAGCACTTCTTGATAGACTGTCCAAAATATGTAAATCAAAGACAGTTTTACAATTTGCCAAATAACCTAAAAGCACTTCACAACAAAAGTTTAGTTCCGGAAAATTTATTAGGTTACTTAAAATGTATTAAATATGTTACAAATGTTTACATTGATTGTTACAAATGTTAAATTTAATATTATTACAAATGTTATAGGAATGTCGCTAATGACCTTTGGGTGGATGAGACTTTGTCTCTTTAAATAAGTAAAAAAAATTCAACTGAGCGAAGCGCTTACAACGTGAACAATGACCGGTTAAAAGGTGAAGTACGTAGTTCGTTTAAGTTTACAGTAATAAATTATTTATCCTACCTAATTAGCATTTTCGACAGAAAACCATTTAAACTTATATTTGTATTATTCGTGTTTCGTTTATTATTTTTATACATTTTCATTCAATTGGTTTTGAATTTTTTAAATCCATATTTTTGATCCCGAGGAGCAAAAATTAAATAAACCCTAACAGCATGGGGACGTTTTGACCTACCTTGTATACATAAACCCCCTTGGTAGATCTTTCCATTATACTTAAACTGTCTCGGCTTATCTATAGTATCGGCGACTGCCTAATTCCATTCTAACGACTATTTTAATGTCATTGCAGGTCTTTTAAAGAAAATATTTGCCCTATTTAGGCTGGGATCAAAAAATAATGGTTTTTCATTCGGAAATTCATTGGATGTTATCGCAATCGCTATAAAACACCCATATAAATAAAAATAAACGAGTTTCTGAACACATTTTGGAGTAGCTTTGTACAAAATCAGTACATTTATCGCAAACTATTTCAACAATGTCAGCAGAGTAGAAAACAGAAGTCAATATAAACCCTGACATTCGATTCAGTCGCATTGGTAGAATAAACTTTGGCTTTAGTCCAGTGGCACAACCAGTGAAGTTATTTTACGGTTGCCATTATCTTTGTTCTAAACTAAATGTTAGAATATAGTGAAAAAAAAAACTTACTACTAGAATATTTTATACACTTGAAAATTATTTAATAAAATCCATAAAAATCGAATGAATAAACCTTACTTTACTTGTAGGAAACTATCTACAATATTCATCAAAATAAGGCGTAGTTACAAAACATGTATTTGGTGATTAGTTTTATAAGTGGCATATCAACGTTGTAATCATTTAGGATCAAATTTGATTATCCGTCAGGTAGGCGCGGGAATCTGACATACGTAGTCGCGTGGCGCCTTTAAGACACCAATTGTTAAAATGATTTTATTCCTCGTATTTAATTTTTATACTAAAGAAGATCTTTCATTTGGAAAAAGATGTCGTGCAAGTTAAAAGAACTTTGGGAGTAGTTGGGAGGTGTGGTAAAAAAATGTAATTAACTTTGTATCGAGACCTGACGATGCTTTGCAAATTGTAGAAAGCAAAAGCGGTCGTCTAGATAGTTAAATTAAACTTATTGTGAGTAAGTCTTATTAATTTTTTCTTTTACCTATTTGAAATGGACTCACACAAGCAACACATTCATGATTTTAATTTTGAATTGTCTATTTTTATATGGAAGAAATTCACTGGCAATTTTGCGCTTATTTTTTTGCGGTGCCCACTAAGGTCATTTTATTTTCTGTGGATAGCTTTTGTGATAAGAGTATACTATTGTACCAATTATCTACAGCCACGTTTGTTCCTCTGTTTTGTATTGGCTTTATAAGTCGTAATATAAAGTTTTCTGCAGAATTTACTGCAGAAACTGTTTTATGTTTTTAAGATATGACGAAAAGCTGCCATTTTATCTATTTTGGCTCGTTCAGTATATTATAGTTATCTACTTATAAACAATAATCTTTTATAATAAATCATAGCTGTATAAAAAATACTTTACCTAGACCTAGATCATCTATTTAACATAAATATTTATAATTTAAATGCGAAGATCTCAGCACTCTAGAAACTATAAAGATTCCTAAAAATGCTTTTAACTCTATGATTGTTCTCGAGGCCTTCTAAATTTATATTTTACATCTTTAGTTATAAAGATATTTTCAACAATCAGCTGCAATGCTTCATTACCAAAAAATAGAGCAAACGAAGTTGCAACATCCGCTACATTTTTAGTATCTGATTTACACCAGGTAGTATATGTGAAGCAATATTATAAACCAAAGTTTTTGTTTGCCGTAGAAGCTTTTTGAATCATTGCGTACACTTTTATCAAAATACAAATCCTAATAAAGTGAGCTTTGCTACCTGTTAACAATGTCATTGTCACTATTTTCTTCAATTACAGATTTACTATCATGCTTACTAAAATGATCGTTATTATCCTCTAGCTTATTGTCTATGTCTTAGTAATTAGAATCACTACCATACAAAAGTTTTTCTCATTCGTTCTTTGTAAGTGAAAGTTTTCTATCCCAAGCACTACTTGTACTCGCACTACTTGTACTTGGTTTAGGACTCATAGTTCTTTAGTAAAGTCTTTGACCTTCTCAGTTGTAGATGTCTGGTAGACTTTGTTTATACTCATCAAGAATCATATCCACTTAAAAGGGATGCTTTCCACCAAATATCGACTGATTTCTGACTCAACCTCGTATTGCAATTGAGTGATATTTTCAGGATGCACTAAAAATTGTTTTCAAGAATAAATTGATACCAATTATGGTATGTGTTATCTAGAAAATAAACAATAGAGCACAAAGAACAATATTGCAACATGATAGTTTAAAAAAACCGTTTAGGTGTTACTATAATAATTAATTATGAACGTTACGAGGTTGCTGCACTTTAAGTTGATATCAGGTCACGTAGTTACGTGGTTGTTACGTTTATCTAAAAACACTAACTAATTCCATTAGAAATACTACCACGTCATAAGAAACATCAGAATTCTCAGAATTTCACAATTAATAAATGAACAACTGATGATTTTAACAAATTATAATCTATACGAACCCAATGTTGATATATAACAACTACTTAGTTATTGAAATAATAAATTTTCACAAAATATTCTTAAAATTTTATAAAATAAACAAAAATGTAAATTATCATCTATCATGACCAAATGTTTAAGCATAATAACTAATTATTGAAATAATAAATTGTCATAAAAATGATGATAATCTTGAGGTATACACTGCTTTAAACTTTGCAAATCCAAATATTTCCGTTCGGTATTTAAGGATCATGATATAGATCAGATTCTTCATGCCAATTTATTCGCCTTGGCAGAAGTTTCCATTCATCGTCATATGTTAATTTGTAGAACGTACCATCTGAATTATATTTTAAACATTTTACCCCTGGACGGATAGATGAATAGTATTTTAATTTAGAATAGTCTTTAAAGAAATCATGTTGGATGTAGTGCACCTTGTATGGAATGCCACTTGTTTTAGATTTCTTTATAAGTTGAACATAATCAGCTGGTACGAATAACTCTTTATTCTTTTTTTTCTCTCGATGTTTGCGTGAACTGAGTCACACTCCATTTGCGTATGACCAACAGTGAGATATTTGTGTATAACTTCCATGTTATACATTTTTGCAAAGTGTTGCAACGTGTTAGATAACGTAACATTCCTATTTTGAGCGCTACAGCCATCACTATACATAACAACTGGTAAATTGTTTTTCTCCAATTCATTTTCTAAAAAGTGCATAACACAAGAAGAGAAAATGTTGCTGTCTAGCCCACCTTCCCCTTCGTGCCAAACATAACATACCACTAATGAGTTTTTTAAATTAAATATGGTAAATTGGTGACATGCCAACTTTTGTTTAAAATATTGTGCTCCAGCAGGTATAAGTGGAACTAATTGCACAGCTTGCAAATCCATTGTAAAACAATTAATTTCACCATTGATAGCTTTGGTTTTATCAGTTTGCTTCTCAATCCTTGCTCTGTCTTTTGCAGCAATATGTTGCTCATAAGTATATTCATCTATATCTTTACATGTTTTGTATGAATAACAGGTATTGCACTGGTCCTTTTTTGGCCGAAATAATCCTATTTGCA
Organism: Diabrotica balteata; assembly: GCA_918026665.1. Lineage (NCBI taxonomy): Eukaryota > Metazoa > Arthropoda > Insecta > Coleoptera > Chrysomelidae > Diabrotica > Diabrotica balteata. The sequence continues at coordinate 39,342,234 of OU898282.1, read as the reverse complement.
TTTCGTGGACCATCTTCAAAAACAAAATATAGCTTCCCTTATCCAAGTTGTTGTCGAAGCAATACTTTTCAAAATTTCTATACACCTCTTTCATCGAGGTATAATTTATATCTAAATAGAGTTTTTCCGTATTTTGCCGACAGTAATGTGCTGGCATTTTTGGCAAATTGTTTAAAAAAATTTTAATGTGATCCCTTTTTATAACATCTGCTGGTCTATCTTTTTCTTTGGTATTTAGACGGTTTGGTATTCCATAGTCATTTGATTCTTTTAACCATTTTAAAACAGACCATTCACCAACGGCAAGGGTTGATAAAAACATTGGTTTGCAAACCATTACCAACTTGTTATCAACTTTCAAATTGTACAATAAAGTTTGACTTCTTTTTGTACTGGCGCCTCTCCTTTGTTGAACTGGACGTTTGTTAACTAAAACATTGACCAATGCCTTTCTTTGACTCCATGTCATGTTACTCCAAAATGATTTACAGATCTCAACTCTCTGACAGTCTGATATTGTGTGGCACAATTTCTTTGATTTTTTATTCGGTAAACATTTGCACCTTCCTTGAACTGTTCTTTCATTTCGCTTTCGTACCCCACATGTTTTTCCTTTTATTCTTTCAATACTGTAGTAACTTTTACCCTGCTCTCTTGCTAGCTTTTTCTATTTCTTTCCCAATTAGAGGGTTTTCCTTGTCCCTTTTTTGATCGTTTTTTTGTCAAAGTTCCTGTTGTCTCATCTAATTTCTGTTTTAATGAGACATTTACGTCAGATTCACTGCCAGAAGTGTACTCATCTTCAGAAGAATCGTTTTCGTAAGAACTTGAAGTATTCCAATGATCCTCAATAGGAGTGAAGTTTATTGAAGAGCCACAGCTAACAGAGGCACCAGTCTTTTCATCTAAATATTGTAACTTATTATTATTAAAATTTCGACTGGTTACTAAATCTTCAATAAATTTGAACTCGCCAGTTTTTCATCTAGAATTCGTTTTTCTTATAATAACGATTTTCTGTTTATCAGTTTCAATTACATTAGTAGATTCATTGGGAATCTGCAAAAAATAAAATATCTCGAATTACTTCCGCAAATAAGCACAATCTACAGATTTTACAAACAACATGGCAACGCCGCGATGAGCAGATCAGGGTACCACGTACATAACTAACTAAATTGTTAACAATTTTTTGTAACAGTAACAAATTCTAACGTCAAACATGACTTAGCAACTTTTCTACATGCAATTAACGAACCAAAGGATCATGAAATTTACCACAAGTAGTTCTAAATCCTTTAAAATTTACATTAACGGAATTAACACAATCTCACTATACAGAGAAACGAACTTCGTACTTACCGCGCTTGATACAGATCCTTCATTTTTTTCCTTTCTTCCCACTAATTTAACTATTCTCAAAGTTCTTGCACTGAGTTTATTCATTTTTAATCAACAATACAAAGAGCAGAAGATTCGGTAAAGTACAACGAGGACACTCACCGTAAACAGTTAAAAATGCAGTGTTGCCTCTGTCTCTTATTAAAATTGGTAATAAGACTTACGAGGTTGTTGCACAAAACAGAAATTATGAAATTTTTGAATTGCAAGGTTGAGTCAGAAATCAGTCGATATTTTATATAAATCACATTGGTATATTGGTGATGACGCAACAACTCTTTTAAGGGCTTACCTTAAAATAATGGAATTATTGAACAGACTTTTTTTTTTAATCTACCAATAGTATTTTTTTTATTGTAATAATCACATTAGCGATTCATTATCATCATCAACTAGCCTCTAACGTCCACTGCTGAACATGTGCCTCTCGCATGCTTTTCCACTTAGTCCTATTTTGCGCCATCTAAATCCAATTTGTAGTCACTTTTTTATGTCAGCGATTGGCTGTTAGCAAAACCATAGTAGCTAACAATAATTTGTATTACATTATTCATATTATATTATATGTTCAGATGGCGTCTAACATGGTAATTGAAGATAAAAAACTTTTTAGGTTAGACATATTGCACTGTAGACCTAAAATATCACATAGTGTGTCGGGTATATTGTGCAACATGGCCTTTGACGTTAATGCTGGACATTTCTGTAATATATGTTTGACTGTTAATTTTTCTTTACAGTTGTCACATATTGGTTCTTGTTTGTTGAAAAGCTATAACTAATAGTTAATCGCGTATGACCCAACTCAAGTCGTGTTAATTAAACCTGGTCTCTTCAACTTGTTAGTAATGTGGGCCAGGTTTTATTGATTTATATAGCTTGGCCGATGACACTTTCCACCTTTCTTCACATATGTATTTATATCGCACATTACGTTTGCTTGCAGTTTCACGTCAGCACACGTAAATGTTTCAGAACACTCCGCACTATGACTAGTTGCATCTTCTTTTAAACCGTTGTCTGTCTCTTCATTTCCTTGAAATAAAATATGGGATGGTGTCCAGAAGAATATAATATTTTTTTCATTTAGTTCAGCGGTATGAACTTTTTGTTTAATCTTAATGACCAAAGGATTAGTTCGATAGATATATTGGATTGTCTGTACAGAACTTAGAGAGTCTAGTAAGTAAGTTAGTAATTGGTATTATTGGATGCGTTGACACCAAGGGTGGCCTGGTATAGAGCGAAGCAAACTCTGAAGGGAGTTTCTATTTATTTGTCGATGTTGGGGTTATGACTGCGGCACCAGTATTTTCATTTGATTTCGATGCATCTGTGTATATTATGTGTATGATTCTTGTAGTTGTTAAGCATATCATTGAAGGCGTATTTGATTAACTGTGGGTTTGTTGAATGTTTGTCGAAAGAAATGAGGCGAGTTAGGCACTGAGGGTTCTTTGTTGGCCATGGAGGAATTAAGGATGATTGGGAAAAAAAGCATTCTGAGAATATCTAGTTTAATTGATTTAAGTAGCTCCTAATTCTTGCGTAGAAAGATTTGGCCGTTCTTGGCTTATTTATGAAGAAATTTGGGAACTTTTCTTAAAAACAGTTTTAAACAGTAGAGTTTTTTCAGTTAGACCTGATTTTTGCGGCGTATGCTACACTTAAATAAAGTCTTCTGTCTTATAAGGACGGTTCACCAACGTCACAATAAATATTTTCGATTGGTGTTGTGAGAAAAACTCCAGATATTATACATAAAGAGATATTGTGAAGACGGTCAATTTTTTAGTAGTGTCTTAGTGACTGTAAAATACACACTAGATCCATAATCTCATTTTGATATGAATATGAATAATGTTTGGTATATTATTAAAATTATTTGGCGATCCGCACTCTATTCTTTATTGGCCAGAATTTTTAGAAGATTTAATCGCTTGTAACATGATAAGATCAAATTTGTTCTAATGTCATGCCCAAACACTTTATTGACATCACACGTTTTAGGTTCTCATCACATAGTCTTAGGTTGGAGACGTTTGTGACATTTTTGTAAGAAAACAGTGTAAAACGAGTTTTTTCAGTGGAAAAACACAAACCTGTTTTTTTTTTTTTACTAGAGTTATAAGTGTCGTATAAAGCTTTGTGTGACAAAATATATTTTGTGTACTTTTTCCCTTGTAAAAAACTACAAGATCATCCGCCTAGACTCGTACCTTCATAGACGAGTTAAGAGTTTTAAGAATATCATTGACTGCCACTATAAAGAGACTAGGACTTATAACCAAGCCTTGAGGAATGCGATTTTTTGGATACATTTATATCTGATATTGAGTTGTTTGTCCTAACGAAAGCTCTATTTTGAAGAAAGATTTTGGATGTTCGGATGGATGTTAGGATGTGACTATGGATGTTCCAACGTAATTTTTTATTATATAATTATGCTGAGCTATATCGAAAGATCTTGATCTGTCAAATAAAACCGCTAGACATTTACTCCTTAGTGCCAATGCTTTAGAAATGTCACTTTCCAAATCTCTAACATTATCTATGGATGACCTATGCTGTCTAAAACCACTTTTTCTGAAAAACTAAATCTTGTCTCTAGAAGTGCCATTTTAGTCCATTATTAATAATTTTTTCTTGCAACATGGCGCATGTTAAAGGTATCGGTTGATATGATTCGGGACTTGTTTTAATACTATTGGGTTTTTATATAGGTATTTCTGCACATTCCTGCCATTTTTTTTGGGAAAATACTAGAATATCATGCGGAACAGCGCTAGTTTGTTTGAGATCTGATAATGCTTTTGTATACTTTAATTCAGAAATGGGTAAATTTAGCGGTTCATCTGTGTTAGGTATAATGCTAATTTTCTTATTTTCTTCTTCCTGTTTGTAGTTAATGAACGATTTTTTAAAATTAATTTTACTGCATCGGTTTTTGAATGTGTTAGCAAGGTTTTTGGCAATCTCAGTATTACTCGTAACTGCATTTCTATTCATTTTAAGGCTTTTAATATTAGGATTGCTATTTAACCCAGATATTTTTCGGACTTTGTTCCACACTTCAGTCATGGGAGTGTTTTCATTTAACGTTAATACATATTGAGTCCATGACTGGCGTTTGGCAAACTAATGGTATTGTGTTATTTAAACTTAAAATGATTTTAACTACATATTTAAATTGTTTAGTTTAAATCGTTTTCAAGGAATTGTTTAAATGTCTTGCCAATGAAAATGTTGGATGTTCAGATTCAGAAAAAGAAACTACTGATCTAATTGATATATATATATATATATATATATATATATATATATATATATATATATAAATGTATTTTTATATGAGTTTGTTGTTCATGAATTTCATGAAGCCATCACAATGTGGGTTCGACTCTGAAATAAAAGAGAGAAAAAGATTAGTAAATTGTTAAATAAATTAATTTTGACTTACCTGGTATAGTGTTAATAATTTCTGAATAGTATAGTTGCCTAGTGTATAGGTGAATCGTCTAAACCTTAAAAAGAACAAAAAAAGAAGAATTCTTAAAAAATATTTAAACATAGAAATTTTAAAAACGTCAGAAATAAACTGTCAAGCAAGTCTGTGGGAGCTAAATTAATAGGGGTTTTGTTAAATAAGAAATTACAATGATGTGGAGATGAAAAGAATAAATTATATTAATAGACTAAGTTTTATATCTGAACATTTTTTTTATAAATTCCCAAATTAGATGTGATTAAAGTGATTATGAGAAAGTAATGTGGCTTGACAAATATGTCAAACAGGACAGTTTTATGGTTTAAAAAAAATAGAAGACGAAAAGAAAAAGAACGTTGGTTGCTGTTAGCAACGGATAATAATTGGTTTTTTTTTGGAAGACGGCGACGAGAATTTTTCGACGAAGGGAGCCCCAAAAAAACTGTGGATAGTCCGAGAGTGTTTTCAAATCGTTTAATCAAAATTTAGTTTTTCCACAGCAGAGATATCCAGAATTTGTTCCAGAGAGTAAGAGAAACCATTTGACTTATAAATTATTATTGAAGTACAGAAATGTCATTTAAATTGAGAAAATTAAAATTCATGAATTAACATAATTGCGATAGGCCTTAAAAATTGAAAATATTAATGATCATTAAATTAAAAATAGAATAGTACGTACCTTAACTTCCGAAGAGAGGATTGATATTCCAGTTTCACCGATTATTTTGCGAGTAGTTAGTTTTCTTTAAAGAAATCAGAACTGTTTTAAAGTGAGGTTGGATAATAATTTTGGGGATCATTTGAAATTTTGATTATATTTGAATGCAAGTTTAAAGTCAGCGGAATAAAGTGTTCAGTTTCTTTTTCTTTATAGTTCATTTAAACACTTTATAAAGTTGCAATATTTATTTAGTTTTTAGGTACTTGTAGAGAGTCTCCACATTTTGTAATAAATTTTTATTGTCACGACACTAAACCACATTAAGATTTACACGATTCCTATTTTTGTAAATTTTTAAAGGCAACCCAAGTTGCAGACGAATTTTATTGTTTATATTAAATTTGTTCAATATTAATAAATAACGTGCTTCATTTGGGTTAATTTATCAAAAGTCTAAAGTAAATTTTGGTTTAATTTCTTTTTGAACTCTACCAGGAGACTACAGAGTCGACGTCACACAGTGACAGATTGCTTAGAACACATAATTGAGCTAGCTGAGGTATATATTAAATTAAACAACGAACCACATATTTTAAAAATTACAACATTTATTATAAATAAAAATAAAATTAAAAAAATACTACCTTTTGAATATATATATATATATATATATATATATATATATATATATATATATATATATATATATATATATATATATATATATATATATATTTATATATATATATATATATATATATATATATATATATATATATACAAAATCATATGTTTTATGTCTTTTCAAAGCCGGTATAATTCCGTAATGATGGTTTTATTCCGCATTAAATTCTTAAACACGTCTTAAATAATTCTTAAGTAATATTCAGCATTCTTAAACATTTGATATAGTTGTATAGTTATTGCAAAGTCAGGATCATGTCTATTTCACGCGATATAAAATCAATAACCTTATTGGAAGCAAGTGTAAGATGCAGGTCTCCCCGTATATTTCCACACGTCTTACGTTACATCTCATGAAATATTCATACACTATTCTAGGGCCATCTACCATACACTTTAACATGCTGTATTCAACAAAATAATTATATTATGGCTCGTCAATATTGGAAAGCACATCGTAGTTCTATTTGACGGCAGATTCTCAGATAATTGGTTTTAGATAAACACATCGTTAAACACAAAACACAAAAGAGCATAATTTATTTGTAATAAATACGAGTATGTTTCAAATTTGCCTAGTATAAGAATATAATATTACTTTGGAATACAGAGATTCCATATTTGATATTTTTAATGTTGCCAGATTTGCCGTTTCTCTGATATTATTAGTATCTTTGGTTTTTCAAATGCATCACCCTCTATATTCAGTCGTTATTAAAATCTTCTATTTAATACGAGTTCAACTATATGTAAGACTTATGATTTTTTATAGTCTGGAAGGTCTTAAATACATTAAACAGAAGTCTGCCAACGCCTAATTGTTTCAATAAATTTTTTGATACTAATTATTTTCAACTACATTAAAACGTAACAATTGATAGATTAGACCATTTTTTAACAATAGTTACGTTATTAAGTGTTCAAAATGTGCTCAATTTGTGAGTAGAAAGTACCCTAATCGATGGTAGAATGCGTCTACCACATTTCTCCATGATTGTCTAGAAGTTATTTGAGATTAATCGATAATTCGTTGCCTTTGCTCTGAAAGATTTGGCTGGTTAAGTTTTGTAAACTGAATTTTTCAATTATCTCTAATAAAAATAATCTTTAGGATTGAAATCGAATTAATGTGGAGGCCATTCAATTCTACCTTGTCTACCAATTGTCGCGCTTAGCATATCTACCTAGAAAGCCCGAAGGGATCATTTTGGTCCCAAGTTCCTAAATCAATAAAAACCAAGTTTAGAGTTAACTATTTATTTGGGAATATACAACAAAAACAAAATTAAACAGATAAATTGCGTTAGGCTTTCACGGCCATCGTCTAACTTATTAAACTGTTTATTTGGTCTGTTGGGCCGTTGTCTTCTGTTGAGATTAGTTCTCGACGTTTCGCCAACACTAGGGGTTGGCATCTTCTGGAGATGTTGATGCTTCGCTTGTAAGCAGAAACTGACGACGCGTTGTACTACGGAGGCAATATTTATAATTCCCACTCGCCTCCCCTCCACTGGTTTCGGCTTGAGGGGGCGTGTCGTTGTTTATAGTAGCTTTTCTATCTCCGTGTTTGGCGGGAACGCAGTTGGACCTCAGCGGTTCAACAGTACAGACGTGCAGCGAAGAGCGTAGCGACGAGCAGCGAAGCGTGCTTTGGTGGGGGCAGTCGACCTGAACGCAACGGAGCTTGTTAGCTCCGGGTGAGTAAGACACCCAGTTTGCACAGGCCTTTGTCCTTCAACAAAGTGAAAAGCGGATGCGGGGCTATTTTTAAGTTAAACCGCCGAGGGGTTGCCTTTATAGGCTCCTCGCGGAGGCTTTTAATAGCTTCGTGTCAGCGAAAAATACGGGTTCATCTCAGTGGGTCGACAGGTATGACACTGTAAGGCCTAGTTTTGAAATCTAGGTCGGACAGAAACGGCCCCTGCCTCTGAGGTGAGAGAAACTTGAAGAGGATCCCTCCCTGAGAAATCAGGCAGAGAACTACCGAGAGGTTGCTGGGACGACACCCAGGAAAACCGTCAGGCAGCGGCCAGGCGGAAAGACAAAAACAGAGTCTTCAGAGTAGCAAACTCAATATAGTCTTTTGAACACTTATGTTCACTGCCTTACGGCATTATGAGTGATCCCTCTCCCCAAAAAAGTGATGTCACGCAGGTGACATCACAAGAAAAAGATGATGATGACAATTCCAAGTCACCCACCCCGTCAGTTACATCTGCAATTTAATTATATAATGAATTTACTTCAAATTTAAAACCAGACCAGGAAGCCCACCCTGGATGGGAATCGCCGCTCCTTCTACGTCTGGTTGCGGAGGAAAGCCAGAAGAACAGAAGGTAATACAAGAAAAAGAAAAAAGCGAAGCAGGATGGACAAAAGTCCAAAAAAAGGAAAAAACAAAAGGCACCGCTACTGAGAAATCAGTCAACAGTAGCGAGAAACCGAAAAAAGCACTGAGTATTGTTGAGAAACAAACTCAGAAAATCAACGTAAGAAAAGATGAAGCGCTCACAAAAGCTGCTAAAGAAATACAAAAAAGAAGTGAGCAGAAAAACCACGGGTTTCAGCTACGCACAAGCAGCCAAGAAAACCCCAGAACAAGCGGCCCCAACGATGCAAGACGCAGCCGCACTCATTGCCACATTCCAGACGGAATACAATAAGAAAATGATAGAGATGATGTCCGTGATGGATAGGGCCACAAAAATGATGACTGCATTCGGTGAAATAAATCGACAATGTTAGCGAACCATACGGAAGATCTACGCATAGGGTCCTGGAATTCCGGTGGAATTTTCCAAAAACTCAACCTTTTGGACGAAATGATAAATAGATTAGAGCTCGATATCGTAGCCCTTCAAGAAACGAAACTAGTGGAAAGGAAGAAAACCAAATTTCCAGGCTACGATATCTATAGAACTGACCATAGAGCAAGATCAGGAGGAACAGCCATACTAGTTAAAAAAGGCATAGAACATGAACACATCCCAACACCAGGTGGACTGGTCACAATGGAAGCCACGCTAGTAAGACTAAAGGCCAACAACGAAACACTAAAAATAGTGTCAGCTTATGTCAGACCTAACGAACCGATATTCGATGAAGATTTGAGCCTAATCCTCGACACAGAAGAGCCCACGGTAATCATAGGAGACCTTAATGCGAGATCTCCCAACTGGTTCGATAGAGCGACCAACAATAACGGGAGACGACTTTGCGGCCATCTCGAAAATAGACCAAACACCTACGTGATCGGACCAACAGAACCGACCTGTTTTCACGGACAACTCCCTACACATCTAGACATTGCAATCCTACACAACGTGGGTCAACAATACGAGATACGCTCTCTAAACGAAGGCGATTCGACGCACAATCTAATCGTTTTGACCCTGGGCGCAATAGAACTAAACTATTCGCAGCCCCACAAAAGAAAGATAACAAGTTGGCCAAACTTTAGAAGAATTGTGAGCGAAAACATCGGTAACATTCCAACAATAAACAACATCACAGAACTAGAAGACAGCGTAACCAAACTAGAAGAAACTATAATTAATGCTATCGATGCCAGCTCCAAAACCGAAACAATCACAAGACAAAAAGGAAGATTCGGAGATATAAGTCAGGATCTACAAGACTTAATTAAAGAAAAAAACAGAAAAAGAAGAAGAGCCTATCGTACTAGAACATTAGAAGATAAAAGGATTGCAAATGAGCTAGACAGGGAAGTTAAAAGACAACTACGAAATCACAGAAATGAAAGCTGGGACAACTATATCCAAGAATTAGACCCTAACAAATCCGCCTTCTGGAAATTATCGAAAATCCTCCGACAGGACAAGAAACCCATACCTCCCTTACATGGAGTAAACGGGATTGTCCACACGGAAATAGACAAAGCTGAAGTCCTAAAGGACGAACTAGAAAGGGCATGTAGAAATAACGAAAATCCCAATGAAGACATAGACTTTGAAGAAGAGGTAGAAAGAACAGCCAGAAGACTAAAGAGAAGAAAGGGCAGAGTAGGAATAACACATACATCTCCCGAAGAAATAAAAGAGCTAATAAAACTAACAAACGCCAAAAAAGCCCCAGGACCTGACAACATCACAAACAGGGCACTAAAAAATCTACCCAACAAAGCTACTGTCTACATAACGAACATTGTAAACAACATGCTCAAACTAAGATATTTTCCAGATAGATGGAAGGAGGCACAAATTATCATGATTAAAAAACCAGGGAAGGATGGCATTTTTCCGCAAAATTACAGACCTATCAGCCTACTATCATCAATAAGCAAGATAGCGGAAAGAGTTATATTAAAAAGACTCAACGACGAATCGGAAGCACTAGGCATCATACCAGAAGCTCAATTTGGATTCAGAAGCGAACATTCATGCGAACTACAAGTTCTACGTTTTACTGAATTTACAACAAAAGGCTATAACGAAAAAATGTATACGGCAACAGCATTTCTGGACGTCAGTAAAGCATTTGACAGGGTCTGGCATGACGGACTCATTTACAAAATGAACTCTATGGGATACAGCGAGGCGATGACATGCCTCCTTGGATCATACCTAGCCGGTATGATCATATACCTATACCTACCATATCAGCGGTATATAGAAGGCCCGTCAGGCCTTCTATATACCGCTGATGCGGATTAGGCCCTTAAGGCGGATCAAATGAATGCTGATCCTTTTCGCGACACCCGAGCACTGAGGTCATGTGCGGCAAGCATGGGCTCGGTGGCCGGACACACTTCGGGCGCCCAGCCGGCGAGGAGAACAAAATTTACTTTTGCCAAATCGGCGGCTGAGTGACCGAGCACACACTTTTTTCCGGACATGAAGTCGACAGCCCAGGCTGTCGGCTTCATGGACGGAACACACGCTCTTTTTCTTTTTTTTTAGGGACTTCAGTCCCGAAGTGAAGTTAGAGTAAAATCTATAGAGTCAGTAAAGTAAATAGGGAGAAAAGCCTAGATGTGGCTACCCCTACAGTCAGGTGGCATAACCACAGTAATTAAAAACAGGAGGTGTCTCATTACCCAGGGCACCTCAAGTAACTTTCAGATCATAAGCCTCCTCACGTAAGTCACACGATGAGGAGGGGTGGTGGAAAAGCCTGGGGGTCAGATAGGTACCACTTCAACTAGTGAAGTGTGACCGGTTTGATCTTCGGACATGTGGATCCCATACTTAGTTTGGTATACACATGTTCCTAGGGGTAGGGTTGATCGCTTAGCGTGATTGTGTGTGTGTGTGTGTGTGTGTTTGGCGGGAAGGGCGTTTGTGGATTTTAATACTGGTATCCATGTTTTGTTGATTTTTAGTCCTTCTTCTATCCTATTGAAATTGTTTGGGTGCTTGTATATTTCCACCGCTTCCCGATATAACCGTGGGTAGTACTGTGAAGTTTTGTCCAGCATCTGTGTTTCTTTAAATAGTATTCGAAGCGGAGAACATCGAATACTATTTGAAGAAACACAGATGCTGGACAAAACTTCACAGTACTACCCACGGTTATATCGGGAAGCGGTGGAAATATACAAGCACCCAAACAATTTCAATAGGATAGAAGAAGGACTAAAAATCAACAAAACATGGATACCAGTATTAAAATCCACAAACGCCCTTCCCGCCAAACACGGAGATAGAAAAGCTACTATAAACAACGACACGCCCCCTCAAGCCGAAACCAGTGGAGGGGAGGCGAGTGGGAATTATAAATATTGCCTCCGTAGTACAACGCGTCGTCAGTTTCTGCTTACAAGCGAAGCATCAACATCTCCAGAAGATGCCAACCCCTAGTGTTGGCGAAACGTCGAGAACTAATCTCAACAGAAGACAACGGCCCAACAGCCCGAATAAACAGTTTAATAAGTTAAAATTAAACAGTTTTAAGAAAGTATATAAACTCTTGAAGATAGAATTTGATTTAATTTTTTAGTTTCATTTTAAACATTTGGAACACCATACAGTTTGCAGTTTTTGGCATTTGCCACACATTGCCTTGTTACAGCCGTGGCACTCATTGGAAGTATGATTTCCTTTACAAAATATTTTTAACTGACATTTTTTTCTTTTTTGGCTAGTAACAGTGCTGGTGGTTGGTAAATCCAGTGGTGCTGGGTATAGTACCAGATTTCGGGAGGCAAGGTATGGAGCCCGTAATTCTTCACACAGCTGAAGAATAAACTTACGACTACTGATTTTACTTCCAGTAACTTCTTTATAAATAATCCATGCATTTATTGCTCCTAAGTCAAGAATGTTATAAAACACGTGCATTGGCCATCGTCTTGAAGCAACTTTTGTAGTATAAAGACGCGCCATTTGGTCCACTACATCAACCCCGTATTTTGTTTTATTATAAAAACTTACTGTTTGAGGAAGTTTTTTTCCATCGACAGCAACATCCACTGATTGATGTAATGAGCTCAACAAAAGCACATTTTTGTGACTCTTTCCTTGGTATGCAGTAAGTGTTATCTTTTCGTCGCTCTGGAATATATGGGTAACATATAATTCTCCATTTTTACTCTTTACGCTTAGATGAACTTCCTTTCTGTTGCGATTCAAAGTACCCACAAGACTTGTTGATTTTTTTGCAATGCCTTGGCCAATTTTAACGATGTAAAGTAGTTATCTGTCGTAACATTTTTGCCCTTTCCCAGTTGATTTTCCATTAACCGCAAAACAACATGTTCACCAACACTTGTATCTTTCTTGCGTAGATGATCAGTGCCAGTATAAGGGTAACCATTTACAATATATTTTGATTCCACGCATGTCAAAAGCCAAAATTGTATGCCAAACTTATCCGGCTTATTTGATATGTACTGTGTGAACGGGCACCTGGCTTTAGAAGGCAGTAGTTGTTCGTCCACAGTAAGGTTTATTCCCGTTTGTAACATGCACCACTATTTTCTATAAATCCATTCCAAACCGCAGAGGCTAGAGCAAATTTGTCGGTTTTCAATCGTTCAGATCTCGTTTGCTTTATGTCAAATCTGAGATATTTTATAATATCCTTAAATCTGTCTCGTGGCATAGTTTGCCTAAAAAACTGAGGACCCCATACTGTTGACCACAAGCTGTTGGTTGGAAAATTTTTGGCGCCTAGACTCCTCTTGCGTACATAATAGCAAGGGCAGCCTACAGTTCTTCCAAAGTTATAATCCATATGTAATTTTTTAAACATCGATGTGCTTCTGCAATAGTGCATTCTTTTATGATAACATGCGTCGTTGATTAGATGCAGCATTACCACAATGTTCCTCACGTTCCTTTTTGCATACGACGTAGGACCTGATTCCTCTCGATAAATGTTGTGCTGAGCGCGGCGTCCTGTAATGAGCAAACATTCAATGAATATGAAGATACTAAAAATCATAATCTTACCAGTACTGATCCAGAATCAATAACTTTCCACGTTGTTCCGTCTTTCGATTGTTCGGTGTCTCCGATTGAAATAGTTTTTCCTTGTTGACCTCATTTTCTCTTGTGACTTGGCTTAGATGCACTTGGATTCACGATAAAATTAGCCGACTCGTGCTGTTGAGTTGTAGAAGCAGTGTTTACATAAATTGGTGAGTCTTGTACAATAAAACTTTCTAACTGCTCTGAAGCATCAGAGTCACTTGAATCATTATTTTGTGGTGGTACGTATTGTTCATCGTCTGACTCATTATTTTCTGCAAATTCAGATTCACCTCCCGAAACATCTTCTTGTATTTTTCGTATTTCTTCAAGAAGTTCAAGCTCTGATAGTCCACGACGAGACATCTTTACAGTCGTCTTGAATTTTCACAATTGAACGAATGTTTCAATATTCTAGAAACGAGAGTCAGCAGAACCTAATAAACCGCTCAATAAACAAAATACTTTCAAGGAAAAAACAGTATGTAACAAAATACCTTCTAGGAATAAACGTACATAAACATAATTTTATCTATCCGACAGAAAGTTAAAAGAAATCGTCAAATTTCCGAGAAAACGATAATAATTAATACAGGGCCAGTTTGGCCCCTTCAGACTTCTATGGTAGGTTTGTTAGAAAATCCATTTAATAAATTTAGTAAACAATATTTTTTTGCGTTAAATAAGACTTTGTATCAAAATATTAAAAGTCATAAAATATGAAATTATTATTGTGTCAAATAAAAGAACTACAATAACTTCAAATCGCAACAGGGGCCAAATTGGCCCCTCCGACTTTCTAGTGTTAATTAATCTATTATGCCTAACCGGGATTTTCAAAGCAATCCAACAAAACTGAAAAGGGCTACTGATGACGTAAATACTTGAGAAGAAAGAAGAACCATAGACAAACTTACACTAATAATAAACGTTTTTGACCAATTTAATCAGAAATGCAAACCTAATTACGTTCCTGGATCTTACTTATCCTTAGACGAGATGCTTTTTACATACCGTGGACGTTGCAGATTCCACATGTACATCCCGAATAAACCAGACAAATATGGCATAAAAGTATTTTTCTTAGCGGACACCAACTATTTTAACACTGTAAAAATGGAAGTATACGTTGAAGCTCAGCTTCCAGGACCATAGCGCGTTAGTACTAAAACCACCGATTTATTGAAAAAAGATGAGAGCCTGTGTTCGAATCGTCCAAAAATATAACCATGGTTTACAAGTTACGAAATTTCAAAACGCGTGCTGAAGCAGCACAAAATTACAATTTTTGGAAAAAATTTGAAAAAATAAAATGGGGATTTCAAAGGAACTTTTTGATCCCAGGAGACCACAGTACTCGTCAATTTTAAAATTTTTAAATTCACAACTCTGGTGTCGTATATACCAAAAAAAAGTCGTGATGCTGTTATAATCCTATCACTTTGATGACTCGATTGATGAAGAATCTCGAGATGTCTGTAGCCCGATAATATTACTTTTTATACTGTTACAAAATCAGGCACTGACTCAGTCGATCAGAAATATGTTACTTATAACGTAGGCAGAAACACCCGAAGATAGCCCATGGTCATTTTATATAATTTACTTATCATTGCAGGCATAAACTCTCAAGTCATACATAAATTTAGTGCAAATGAAAATTTTGACCTAATCTCGAAACGAAGATTGTTCCTGATATTAATTGGCTCAAGTTGGCTTGGATAATAGCCATTCAAAAATTAAAATTGACGTGTTTTAAAATTTTTTTTAAAGTCATCTCTTTCTGAAATATTAAATTTATTCCATGTATTTGCATCATAGAGTTAATAATGGGATTCGACTCTGAACATAGTAGCTAATACGTGTTTTAAAATCGAGCTCTTAAAATTAATTTAAAAACTAGTGAAAAACTAAAAATATTTTCGTTAATTAGTGATCCAGCAGTGAAATAACAAAAATAAATACAACAGAGATAGTAAGTTACTTTAATTATAACAGTTTTTACTATTATCACGATTATCAAATATTATTTCGGATAACCTACAAAATCTAGGACAGGTATATCAAACCTGTTCCACTACAGACTAAGAAGGTTGTTTGCCAGGACCGTACTCCAGTTATAAATGTTAATTAAAAATGGATAGTTCTATTCAATCTGAAATTCCTACAAATAATAATACATCAAACAGCTCCTCATCATATCAATTTAATGGATCACCTACATATTCTTCCGTAACAAATCCAATACATTTCCATCAAGAAAACAAGCAATTATTTTTGATGCAATTGAAAATACCAAACTAGATGATTACTTGTCCGCTCTGAGTCGTCTGATACAACCAACCCAGATCATCTTCTGTTCAAAATTATCAAATAATAGAGTATGTATTTATTTAGCTAACGAAAAACTAGCTGAGGATTTTATAAACAAAAATGAAAAAATTCAAATAAACCAACAACTCTTACAAGCTCGTAGACTAATTAGTCCCAGTCAGCGATTAGTATTGTCCAATGTCTGTCGCTCAATCCCACACTCAGTTCTATTATCAGCATTTAAATCACATGGATAAAATCTTCTGTCACCTATAACATTCTTAAGAATAGGCACATCAACACCACAATTCCAGCATATTTTGAGTTTCAGGCGCCAAACATACATATCTCCACTAAATAACCAGCCCTTACCTGATTCTTTTCTTATCACATATGAGGAAACGACATACAGGATTTTCCTATCATTAGATAACCAAGCTTGCCAAATATGTAAACAAACCAACCACTTAACAAAAAATTGCCCAATGTCTACTGCAATTACAACAGATAATTCAGCATCAAATAATCCAGTTCCAAATGTAGACCCAATTGAAAATACAACTAATCTATCAACTCCAAAAAAAACAGGCACACACTAAACAACAACAATCAAAAGAAGAAAGCATACAACAAGAAACCCAACCACAAACTACCCAACAAGAAAAACCACACATGCAGCCAACCAAAGACGATTCACAAACAACAAACTACACAAAAATAGATCTAGAAAATAAGGCAACGCATATAAACACAGGCAAAGCACAAAACAAACGCACAATCTCCCAAATCTCTCCACCAGCTACTACATCTACAGAGGAACCTACTTTTATTACACCAAAAAACAAAGAGAAGAAGGTAAAATCAGATCAAAATGTCAAACCACAAAAAACACTAGAAGAAATGCTAAAATACTGTAAAACTTTATTTGAGAACCCAAATTCCAACTACCCTATAACTTACGAACAGTTATTAGACTTTTTTGAAAACTGTGAGAACTCACCAGACCCGTTAAGTATCTCCAAAATGTATACAGAAGAAACAGCAGAGGTCACAGATCTATTAACTAATATATACCCTTACCTAAAGGACCGAAAAATTAAAGTCAAATGCACTCGAATAAAAAATAAAATATTACAGCAAATCAACTTAGACCTTCAAACAGACTTAGAAAGCGACGCATCAACAGAAAATTAATATCACATCATTTTCAACTCTCTAATTCAATGGAATATAAATGGGCATTATACCCATTTAGAAATGTTAAAATTATTAATTTCAAAACATAAACCTAGTATGATATGTTTACAAGAAACCAACTTTAAAAACAACACAGCTCATTTAAAGAATTTCAATTGTTTCTTTAGAATTGCTCCTGTTTCACGGATAATAATTGGAGATTTCAATGCATATAATCCGTTATAGGGTTCAGCAAAACCAACATCTCTAGGTCGAAAAATAGAAAAAATAATAGAAGAAGTCAACCTAAATATCCTTAACGACGGACAATATACGCGCTTTGACATAAGAACAGGTGAAGGCTCTAATATAGATCTATGTATTTGTGAACCATCAATTACACATACTCTTACGTGGGATGTGTTACCAGATCTATATGATAGTGATCACTACCCTATCATAATAAGCAATGAACTGCAATCAACTACCCGCAACAACTAAAATGGAATTTAAAAGGCGCAAATTGGACAGAATTTCAAAATTACGTTGAAAACAATTTGCAAAACCCAAATGACAATGTAGATATAGACAAAACAATATACTCTCTGACAAACGTAATCACAGAATCAGCAAAAAAGTACGTTGGAATAATTAAGTACGATCACAAACATCAGTCGGTACCTTGGTGGAATCATGACTGCAAAGAAGCAATAAAGCCATCGAAACAAGCTTGTAATAAATTCAAAGAGCACAAAATTCAAGAAAATTCAATAGAATTAAAAAAATTTAGAGCAGTCGCTAGGTATACTATTAAAAAAGCCAACCGTGACTCTTAGAGAGAATATGTCACCACAATATATAGTTCAACTCCTATAACAACTATATGGAAAAAAGTCAACAAAATTCCAAACCCCATAAATCAATCAACTTTCTAACTCAAAATAACACTATTTATAAAAGCCCAGAAGAAATATCCAATATACTAGCATTTACTTATGAATATAACTCAAGTAACTTAAATTATACTTCCAATTTCTTAAAAATCAAAATAAAAGAAGAAAAAAATCCTATAGAATATTACGATCAAAATAATAACGATCTAAATATACCAATAACAGAGGAAGAATTAGAAAATGTATTTCAGAATTGTAAGAACACTTGTCCTGGACCCGACAATATACCGTTTATATTTCTAAAAAATTTAGGCCCTTAATCTAAAAAACATCTACTCAAAATTTACAATATAATCCTATCCAGAAATGTATTTTTTAAATCATGGAAAAATTCCATATCCACAAACATATCGACCGATATCACTCGCATGTAGCATAGGTAAAATATTAAAATATTAGAAAAGATCATAAACAATAGGCTTATGTCATATTTAGAATCAAACAACTTAATTATTCCAGAAAAATGTGGTTTCAGAAAACATCGCTCAACTTTAGACAATCTCGTTGACTTAGAATCAGAAATCCACGAAGCATTTGCACAAAACAACATTGTGTTGGAATATTCTTTGATATAAGCAAAGCATATGATACAGTTTGGAAATATTCAATCATTAAAACACTCAGCAACTGGTTAATAAGGGGTAACATATTAAAATACAATTCAAATTTTCTTGAAAACAGACAATTTCAAGTTAGAGTTGACGGAACATATCCGTACCTCGAAGGTAAAGGACACTATGTCCATTTTCTACTTTTAAGGAGAGCAGTTTTAACATTTTTTAAATTTGTAATCAGTAAATACTCAAATGTTCTGATATTAACCAATATAGTATATTAATTTTGGTTAAATACAGAAATATTTCAGTATTACTGATTACAAATTAAAACATGTTAAAACTGCCTCCTTAAAAAGTAAGAAAATGGACATAGTGTCCTTACTACGAGTACGGACTATTCTCAAACAACATTCAACAAATGGAAACCACAAGGTCAATTTATTCGAAGTAAGAAATATTCGATTAAACAAGAAGAATTATATCTACACGAACAAAAACTAGACTATGTAGAAGAAATCCGATTCTTGGGTATGACAATTGATAAAAAATTAACTTGGAAGACACATATTCAACAGCTCAAAAAATCCTGTCTACCTGGTATAAATTTACTACGATCACTTGCCTTTAAAAACTGGGGTGCCGATTATTCAAGTTTAATACTTATTTACAAATCCATAATTCGATCAAAACTTGACTATGGAGCCATCGTCTACAACTCCTCCAAAAAGACACATTTAAAGTAACTGGATATTATCCAAAATAGATGTCTACGTATTTCTTTAGGTGCTCACTATACAAGTCCCATTCAAAGGCTCTATTGGGAAAGTGGAGAACTTCCCTTTTCTTTCAGAAGACATTATCTAAACATAACATATGCAGCGGCAGTGTCATCAAAGTGAAATAATCCTTTTGATCATCCTTTTTACTTTCGTATACAATCATACTTATCCAAATTAAATTTTCAATTTCCAAAAACCTATGATACCTCAATAATTAAACTATGATACTTAATCCACAACCCTGCACCATGGACAATCTCTATTCCTGCTATCGACATCAGCTAACAAACCTAAGAAAATCAGAGATATCATCAACCGTCAATGAACAAAAGTTTCATGCACTATTAAACAAATATGGCAATAGCTACAACGTATACACCGATGCATAAAAAATGAAGGAACAGTTAGAGCAGCAATTTATTCGGAAGACACCTCAGTTAGTTTCAAATTGCCATCAATGGCAACCATCTTTTCGGCTGAATTATTCGCAATTCTAAAAGCACTATCGTTAATACAAAACAAAAACAAAGAAAGATGTAGAATATTTACAGATTCTCTAAGTTCATTATCCTCACTGACTCAATTATACTGTGACAACCCCCTCCTACTTTTTATTAAAAAATAACTTTTCTAATTATCTTAAACTAAACTATCTAAATCTAAAACATTTCTAATAAGAACATCCAAGTGCACTTTTTATGGGTGCCTTCTTATGTAGGGATTGAAGGTAACGAAGCTGTAGATAAACTAGCTAAAAACGCACCAACTATCCCGATGTCTGAAGAAAGTAACATATTGGTACAAAACGATTTAAAACCATCCTAAAAACAAAAAATAATTCAAAAATGGTAACAAACTTAGAACAACGTTCCGTCAAGGCTATACGAAGTCAACAAACACCCACATCTTTGGAAACCAACAATAAAAGACAGAAGATAAAGACATAAGACTTACTTATGACTATTTATTACAGCGTAAAAACAAACCAGTGTGTAAAGTGTGCAACAGTTTTCTAACGGTAAAAAATTATTTAATACAGTGTCCCAAATATGACAGTGAACGACTCAACTATAGCATACCCAACTCCCTAAGAGATACCCTAGAAGAAAATACAGAAAACCGAAAAATATTTTCCTATCTTAAAGACTGTCAACTTCTTCACAAGATCTAAAACGTACATTTTAACCACATACCTATTATTATTATTGTAAACTGATGTATATTCACATATTGTCTCAACTGTCAAATATGTTACATAATCTAAATACGCTAATGACCCTGCGTGGTTGATGCGTTAATGTATATAAAAAAACAAAAATTGCATCATACTGTATATCAAATGGTTCTATTTTAATATTTGTTATTGTGTTGTGTAAAATAAATACTGGGCCTTACTGATACTACGCGACTGTTCATGTAATTTGCATGTAACCGATTACTCAAGGTTTAAATATGCACCAAAAAGCTTTAAAGGTTAACAAACTGTGGTCCACATTTCTTCTTTCCATTTCTGAAGTTTTAAGTAATGGTAACTTCACTTTTTTTTGATAATCACATATTTTTTTAATCAATCGCGTGATTGAAATTTATTTAGATGATAGTTTGTTCTCTTTATAAGTTCATTTTTATTAATGACGAATAAATGCAGTTTTTTTATTGAAGTTTTATGGTTTTGTTATTATCTTATTTCATTGACTATAACTATTTTATTTTTATTATATTATAGGTAAGTAAGTAAATACTACTTGTTTAGATTGTTTCCTTTAATATGGCACTGATTTAAAGTTTAATTTTTAGTTTAATTTGGGTCATTTGCGGTTAAGTCTTATTAACGCCTTTTATATTATCTTAGTGAAGCAATTGTATACAATCAGCTTATCACGTAATATTTTGACCACTCAAGTTATTTTTTGTTACAATAATAATAAAAACGAAGAACGAGAAATAGATGAAGGCAAGATTTAATGTACTAGAGGAACTACAAAAGAATCATGATCATGTCAACACGTACAAAAAATTGACCTAATTTATAAATTAGATAAATCTTTTAAAATTACTTTTCGAGACACTTCCAGTTAGTACTCATCTTTCAATAAACACAAAGAAGATTTATCTTAATTTAAAAAATATTTTATCAGCATAATTAAAACCAAGTCGATACAGGTCGACCGGATAGCCAAGCGGGCTGGGCGGCTGGCTTCTCCTTCGCTTCATTGCGTGAGATGTCAGTTCAATTCCCAGCTCGGTGTACAGAAAACAAAAAGGCTAACGCAGCAGTTTAAAATTCTAAATGAATCTGCGACTTAGTCTAGAATATATGCTGGTATCTGATCGGCCTATGGTGGAGCAGTACGGCAAGAGATAAGGGCTTGCGGCTTGGTGATACTCCTCCATGAGATCCCTATCGGAAGGGCGTCTGCCGCCTAAATACCGGGTATATATATATATATATATATATATATATATATATATATATATATATATATATATATATATATATGTATATATATATATATATATATATATATATATATTTATATATATATATATATATGTATATATGTATATATATACATATATACATGTATATCTGTATATATGAATATATGTATATATGTATATATATATATATGTATATATATATATATATATATATATATATATATATATATATATATATATATATATATATATATTAAAACCAAAACTTACTAGGTAAGTCAAATGGTTTGACTCTCGTAAGGCTTGTACTTTCTTTTGGTAAGTTTATTAGCACCTGCGAGTTTGTTGGGCTGTGATTTTACTTGTTCCAGATAAGATACACTAAACGGTTTCATCACTTGCTTAAACACTCGGAACATGTTGGATCTCTTGGGTACACACCATGGAGCATTTACTAGTATGCGTAGTATGCGTAGCATGCTACGAGAGTAAGAGGTGGAGGAGGAGTAATCGAAGCTAGGAGACTGGATATGGTATACAATGCGCCAAAGAAAGTACTTAATAGAAAGGTCCGAGCCGAGATAAAGAGGCACTAAAGAAAAATGTGTGACAAGTTAGCTGAGGACGTTTAGATCAGGGGTATAAAATCATAATAAACGAATTCAAGGTATATCTTCTGTATAAGATGTCACTAAAGGAAGTTTCAGGTTACCTAAGAGCTGTATCCACCCGGCCGTGCACATGGAGTGCAGTAAGGTGCAAAAGCTGAAGGAGCTGTATATTTCATTACAGACGACCTTAAACGAAGCGTTAAGGGCTCTAAAGACACAAAAGGCTCTGGTACTCAATGGTATCTACAAAATCCGATGAAACGCATTGACAGTCTGGAGCTGGCGTGGCTTTTAGAACATATCAATGCACTCCTTGATCAGTCAAGTGAGCTGTCACTCGGGCGGTACGGTTCCAGAAAAAACAGGAGCGTGGCGGATACGTGGATGGAAGTCTTCTGGGAGTTGCACGTGGTGGGGTTAGCCAGAGGTGGGCGATCATTTTATTTTTTGGCGTTCAGGATGCTTTTAACACGTTGAAATTTAAAGAGGCAATAAAGGCTTTACAAGAAAGTCCAAGGAACTTAATAAATTTTTTCTTGAACTGTCTATCAGAGAGAAAAATTGTGTTTGAAATAGGAGTGGTGATTGACGTGAAACCTGTAAGCCAACAATATGGACAGTGTGTAGCCCTTTTGCATTTGCAGACGACCTTGCTATACTGGTAGTAAAGTAGGAAAGGGAGGACCTTATCTTTGTTGCACAACGTATGTGTGAGCAAGTCGAGAAATGGTTGAAAATGCATGGCTTAGATGATTGCAAGTAAAACCGAGGTTATAGTTCTCAAGGGACTAAGAAAACGGAACAGGATAACATTCAAATATGCAGGAAAGAGGGTGATTTCAAAGAAATGCGTAATATATTTAGGTGTGACTCTGAGTCAAAACGAAAGGTGGGAAAGCACGAGAATGCAGTTAGAATGCAAACATCGGAGGGCCCAAAACTGAAAGAAGAGGAGTCCTTTACATTATGTTGTGTGTTCGATCTTCCCCTACTAGCCGCCTGTCTGAAATGCTGCTGTTTAAGATATGGTATGTGATGCCATAATGACAGTGTCATCACCATAGGGTTGGGCCCAGTATGCTATTTAATGGTACTACTGCAGAGATAGGAAAAATTTTAAATAGATCTGAGTTTATTTTAAATTGAAATCCAGCTAACATTTAATCATTTCATAGAAGATTAAGTTTTATTTTATTTTGTGCCTCAAGCCATACTTTATCGAATGTCTGACGTATGTCTAAAAAGGCTGCACTACAGTAAACTTTGCCTTCTCGCTCATTACTGATTTTTTAAATCACATGCATCCATACCAGTGCCATATTTGTTTCGAAAATTAAATTGTTAGCCGGGTGTGTTTTCTTTCATTGATTTTCTTCATCAGGTGCTTCTTGATGTACAAACTGTTTGCACTTTTCTCTGTTATATAAAATATACTATTATTCTGTTATGTTCCTTAAATATGGGAATAAGCCACAACTAAAGTTAAAAATAAGTTTACTGACGTTTCAATTTCCACTTTAGAAACAGTTCTTAAAATATAAATATTGTATGTATTTTATGTGTTAATTAAGTTTTAGGTCAAGTTAGCTTAAGTTGTTTTTATTAACTTCCAATATAATATTTTTTCCTTATAGAAAAAAACGAGAAAAAATTAAATAGTTTGTCAGCATTTTTTAAAAGTTCTTTCCAGAAATAAAATTAAATCATTAGAAGTATAAGAAAACGTCTAGTTTTTATTTAGTAGAGTTAACACTAGATCCAAAATATCCTCCTAATCTTTGTTTATCTACTAATTTTAAAATACTTACGAGGTACAAAACAAACCTGAAGTATGTACAACAGGGAAAATTGTAACAGAACTTTTTAAAAGCCCTTTAAGCAACTAAACTGCTTTATGGACCAAGACTTCTAGCGTGTGTACTTTAATGTGCTTTTCAACGATCTTTATAATTATAGTTTGTCTCTAAGGAAAGGCAAATTGCTCACAATTGTGTTCGTCGCTTTTGCCGCCTATTCTCTCATCGCACTTCTGCAACTTTCAAAGAAATTTTATCGTGCATGCAATTACGTAAAAAAGTAGGAAAATACGTCAGGTCCGCAATAAGCAAATAAAAATAGATACAAATTGCATATATTTTTTAAATGCTTAAATGGTTAAGTGGACATTTCTTCATAAAATTGACCGCTCGTTCTTCTGCCATACTCAGAATTTTCCTACAGCTAACGGTTCGTAAGAAAAATTTTCATTTGGAGGTGTGTATATGTTTGATGAAAAGCTTGAGAATTTTTAATTCGATCCTTTCTCTATTCCGGCAAATTGGGGTTAGCGGATCAGACTAAGACACATTTTTGTAATGAGCTGGACCGAGTGCATGTACCAAAACATAAAAAAATTTTTAATAAAAATGTGCAAAAAATTTTTTCAAATTTCGTTATTTGGCTATATTGGTGTCAATTTTCGTCCGGGAGTGAAGCCAGTGGACATTTCTTACATAAAATTGACCGCTCGTTCTTTGGCCATACTCAGAATTTTCCTAAATCTAACGGTTCGTGAGAAAAATTTTTATTTAGAGGTCTGTATTTGCTAAAAAACTAGAGAAATTTTAATTCGATTTTTTCTCTATTCCGGCAAATTGGGGTTAGCGGATCAGACTAAGATATATTTTTGTGATAAGCTGGACTGAGCTTATATACCAAAACATAAAAAAAAATTTTTACTAAAAAATTTGGAAAAAATCATCAAAGGCGATACCCTTGGATTTTTTTCAAATTTCGTTATTCGGCTATATTGGCGTCAATTTTCGTCAGAGAGTCGAACGAGTGGACATTTCTTTTATAAAATTGACCGCTCGTTTTTCTCTTTTCCGGCAAATTTGGGTTAGCGGAGTAGACTAAGATATATTTTTGTGATAAGCTGGACCGAGCTTATATACCAAAACGTAAAAAAAATTTTTTTTAATAAAAATTTGGAAAAAATCATCAAAGGGGGTACCCTTGGATTTTTTTTCAAATTTTGTTATTCGTCTATATTGGAGTCAAATTTCGTCCGAGAGACAAGCAAGTGGACATTTCTTACATAAAATTGACCGCTCGTTCTTCTGCGCTGCTCAGATTTTTTCTATATCTAACGGTTATTGAGAAAAATTTTCATTTGGATGTCTATATTTGCTGAAAAAGTAGAGAGTTTTTAATTCGATTTTTTCTCTTTTTCGGCAAATTTGGGTAAGCGGATCAGACCAAGACACATTTTTGTAATAAGCTGGCCCAAGTGCTTGTACTAAAACAGAAAAAAAAATTTTAATAAAATGCTTTAATTTTGCAGAATTAGGCTACTTGATCTTTTCACTACATTAATGTCATATTAGGTGTACTATTTGAACCTTTTTCCATTTTTCATAAAATAATTTATATACATAAATAGAAATAAAATAAATAAATATCTCAATAAAATAACTTAATATTCTTTACTTAATTTTACTATTACATATGCAACTTACATTGCATTTCCATACACTAATTACTTTAATTAGTGCTACCAATTTTATACTAAAATAATACAAATATTGTAATTGATTCATAGAATCCTTTGCAAATCACAGTTCCAAGTATATTGATCCTTGGGCTGTTTGGAAATTAACGAATCGTTAACCACCTGTGGCTGTTTTACTAGCCATAATGATTAACGTTATTACATACATATGAGGTTGAATGACAATCTCCTGTTTGTAAATTTGGACTGATTAGTGAGGGGAGTTGCTATTACACTACCAACTTTTTTCACTGTGTTGTCTTTTGCAACCGGGTAGTCATCCAAACTCATTTAAACTTAAATTAACCGCCCAAAATTTGGGTTGGTATCTACACCTTGTTGATCTGTCGAAAGTATTTTTGACCTCAAGGTTGGCTGTCTTTTCGCGGTTTAGTTCGTTCCTGTTTCATTAAACGCCATTTTCCCGGCGACATTCATAGGGCTTTGATCGGTAACTTCATTTATACTACTTTTTAAAAATTTTATTAATATCACTTATAATGCTACCTAAAGTTAAAATCAAAGCTTAATATCCATTAAATAGTTGGAAGTTATCTATGATTTTCATGGTTCTTACTCACTAATTAACATTAAATAACATTGAATTTACTTTAGACCACATGGTCATTTGCTGTGCTAATTTTTTATAAGTTCATATATGTTGTTAGTTACTTAACTGTGTATACAAAATCAGCGTATTATGTCCATTTACTTAGTTTCATTCACATTATTGTTAACAACATTGACTGCTACATATCTTTTTAAGGTAACAATTAACATCGTTTCCATGATTGTGTGGTTCTCATATTGTAAAATTTTTTAGATGAACTGATGATGCTTTCAAAACTCGAAAGCGAAACGTCTTCAAAATAGATAAAGTAGCCTATCAACTTTGTCTTTTATTTCTCCACCTAGAGACCGATATAAGAACCCACCACTCGTCTGAGTGATCCTTATATATATATATATATATATATATATATATATTATATATATATATATATATATATATATATATATGATTCTTCCTAAAACCCTCTGGTAGGGAGGTAATAACGCATAAAAATCGATTTATCAAGAATCTGTACGCCGTAGAAAAGATATTTTAGCTGAGATAATTTTAAACAAAAATGTTTGTTTCTTAACACATTTTGTGTAAAATCAACCTTTCTCTCAGAAAGAACGTTTATTAAAGCGACTGTCGATTTTAAGTGTCAGTTACGTGCGCGAAATCAATGTTTTATAAAATTTGTATTACCTTGACGGTACAAATGCGATCTTTTGATCCAAGTGTCGGATCAACAAAAAGATGCGTTTTAAATGTATGCCGCTAATAAACTCATTTTTTAGAAAGGAGTTAAATAAATAAACGTGATGCTATTTTTGCCAGTTTTTAGAATTCTCGTGAGATCAATAAAACTGATTACTGTCATTGACCAGTTGTATAAAAATTTCTATTTTTAGAGATCAATCTTTAAAATCTATAACATAAAATTACAATTTTCAGTGGCATCAACTAAATACCTCCAAGAAGATGGGTTTAGGTATAGTTTATAGCAGAAGATTGGTTCTTTTAAAAAGCATACTAGTGTCACTGAAAAAAAAATTTTAAACATTTTATATTGTTTGTTATGTAAAATTTTAAATTCAACGTTTGTAAGCTTACTTCAAACGGCTCACATTTGTTGTCAAAAAACTCAAAAACTCAAACTAAAGTTCCATGCTTCCCAAGTTTTGAACGTTAGACCCTAGTAATCAAAACTTTATAGTGTCCTATAAAGCAAAGCCTATAACACCTTTATAAAAACTGAATTTACTTGTAGTAAAATAAAAAAATTGCATACTACATCTGACAGCTTATATTTAAAATCGACGGTAGCTTTAAGCGTTGTTTCTGAGAGAGCGATTTATTCTACAAAAAAATACTCATTACCATTTTTGTTTGTAATGATCTCAGCTAAATTTTGTATTAAAATTATTTTCATCTACGGCTTAGTGATTCTAGGTTAATCGATTTTGTTGCGTTTTTACCCCCCTACTAGGGTGGTTAGGGAGAAGCCCTAAGGTGAAAGTGGTAAACTTTTTCGCATCCTTTTTGAGGTTTCAAAATTCATATTCTCGGCGAAATTTAGCTTGTTCGTATAATTTTTAGAGGTTGAGTGGCATTTTCGTCTTGCGACTGGAGTATACAATGCTAACCAAGGTATTTTGCAGATTCCGGTATATTTGGATTGTTTAGTTATATAGATGGACAGGTTCGACTATAAGTTGTAAAAGTTACATGGTTTGATTTACTTTCATTAACCTTGATTCGCCATTGTCTTAACAACATCTGAATGGTGTTTAAGTGGACTTGTAACCTCCTAGATGCTTCGATCGAGTTTGTGTGCGACTAGATGATGACGGTATCATCAGCAAATGTTGCCAAAGAATACTGATCAGAAGTGGGTAGTTCAGCCGTGTATAATAGATATAAGAGTAGACCAAGCACACTACCTTGCGGTACGCCAGAGTTTGTAGGTCTCAATTATGTTACTAGCGTACTGTATTTTATCTGGAAATAGTTGTCTTTTATATAGGATTTAAACATCCCATAGTATTCAGGTGACAGTTGTTTAATTTTATACAGCAAGCCTTTATGCCACACTTTATTGAAAGCTTCTGTAATATCCAAGAAGACTACAGAACAACTAAGCGACAGTGTTTTATCGAAAACTAAATTGGTTTGTGATTTGTGGTATGGATTTGCACTTATAGTGTTTAACTCAAAAAGTTGAAGAGGAGAAAACTGTTTGTCTCAAGTTGGCCATTCAGAATTATGTATGTGTTTTTTTTTAGTTTGTTAATTTTCAAAGATTCTAATAAAGATAATTAATAACTGATGATTACTTTGATCTGTTATTAGTAGTTGATCATCACTACCCCTTGTTAAATGGATATGATATACGAGCGTCACATAAGGCCATAATTTTGATGCCACAGTTGTTAGGCTTATTCGGCATATACACTTTAATTCTACATCTGCCTTGAAGGTCAATTAGCATTCTGTCTTCTTCTTCTTTAGATACTATCTCCTTTAAGGAGGTTGGTAGTCATCACAGCTATTTTCACTTTTGAGATTGCAGCTCTGAACAAGTCGACAGAACTGCATATACCACTTTCTCAGATTGTTGAGCCAGGAGATGCGTCTTCTTCCAATACTTTGTTTTCCCTGTATTTTTCCCTGCATTATGGTTTGTAGCAACACATATTTATCCCCTCTCATAACGTGGCCAAGATACTGTAACTTTCTTATCTTAATCGTATTCATGATTTCCATTTCCTTTGTCATCTTTCTGAGGACCTCAACATTTGTTATTCGGTCTACCCAACTTATTTTTAATATTCTTTGGTAGGTCCACATCTCGAATGCTTCAAGTCGATCGCTCACCTCTTTCTTTAAGGTCCAGGCCTCCACCCCATACAGCAGCACCAAAAACACATAAGAACGTAATATTCTTATTTTGAGTTGCAAACTAAGGTCTCTACTGCATAATACTTTTCTCATCTTATTAAATGTTGCTCTAGCTTGTCCAATTCTCATTTTTCATTTTTTTCAATACGTGCCAAATCATGCAAGCGAAAGTTTTCTGGTGAGTTTTCAACAATTTTATTAAAAACTCATATTATTACTGCGGTCTTGTCTGTCTTCTCTATATCTTTTTGACTATTAGCACAGTCAAACATGCCAACAAAACTTTTAAGTGTAATTGTACAACAAAAAATATTCCTTTCAGGTTTATCTGTACAGGTACAGGTTTGTCTGTAGTATAAAGACTATCAAGATCTTTGTGGTTTGATTTGAAAATAGACGAAAAAACAACATGCCAAAGAACACTTTTAGTTCTACCATGAATATCAACCAATTCAGATTTTTGTTGGTACTTGTTTGTTTGTTTGTTTTGTGTTTAAATGACTGCGGACACTAAATCCATTCGCCAATCTTACAATTTGAGGTGTAGTGTGTGTGTGTGTGTGTAGAGTAATTGTCTTGATACTTAGCAAAGTCGACGTCATTGTCTTTGCTAAGAGACGCTAATTGTATCCGAACGTCTGCGGTCCCTCCGGTGTGTACCGATCACACAAGGATAGAAATTATTTTCATCTATTAATTTTTTTTAATAAACGAAAATTTCCACCCAGGTGGGATTCGAACTCACGACCTTTAGATTTAAAGGCAGGCGCTCTTACCACTGGGCCACAGAGGGGGTTCTTTGTTGGTACTTGTATTTTCTTATTATTTCAAAGAAAGCATCTTTTGTCAAAATACACTGCCAAAGAGCTAATGGTGTATTTTGTAAAGCCCTCGAACTACCTTTGCGGTTGGCATTTTGCCTGACTAGATTGACAAAAAGACTTTTTGTATAAGTTCTTTAAGCAGGTTCCTTTGCCTGTGTTCTGTTCCTCCCATAAAGGTCTTTTTTTTTTCATTAGTTGCTATTTAGTCTTCACTACTCTCAAAAGAACACTCCTATATCCTCGTCATTTATTCCTTCAATGTGCTCTGTGTCGGACTTAGAGTCATTATAATTAATTTGCGTAACATTTTCCTCAAAGTTGAGATTATTGTAGGATACTTTTTGATGACCCACTAGCCATTTTTCTACAAAAAAAAAACATTGATTACGTAATTGTCTACATAATAAAAAAATGGTGGTGCCTTTACCTACCCCAGCAAATATTTAGCATGAAATAAAAGTAAAATATTAGTGCACAAGACGTTCTTCCGCTACTGCTGTGATACAACTACTTGACTGATGCATGCCTAAACGAGTCAGGCGATACATAGCCGTTACCTTGATATATCGAGAATACTTAGTAGTGATAGGGTAGTATAGGACTCCATCTCACCAGTTCAGTGTCACTATACTTACGTCGTGTTGAAAAAATAGCCCTATTTATACACTATATTAAATATTTTGTTTATTGTAGGTTGCTTAATTGATAGAAAAAAAGCAAATAATCTGAATGACGATTTTTTTTTTATTTAGAATTTCCGCATCAACCATTAAAGGTTATTAGCGGGTTTTACAGATTTTACAGTTGTTATTACAAATACAAATTTACTAATTACAAATTGCGTATTAAATTACACATAATAAATTACAAATTACAAAGAGATACATATAATATAACTTAAATTTTGTGTAGTAAACGTATGTCCTTAAGGAATTTGATTGTATTAGATACATTACTGTTTAAAATATCTTTAAGTTTCTTTGCTTCTTCTGGTACGTTGTTGATGGCTCTTTCGTAGGAATAAAGAGGACATTCAATCAATACATGTTGAACAGTTATTGGACATTCACAATAGGAACATTCAGGTGGTAGTTCTTTTGTTATGAGATGCTGGTGAGTTAACGCTGTGTGTCCAATTCTTAGTCGGTTTATAATCACTTGTTGCCTTCTGTTTTCTGGAAATTGTAGTTTAGTGCCAATCCTAGTTTTCACGTTTTTAAGGTTAGCCTTAGTAGAATTCCACATTTGTTGCCAATTTTTTACACAGTACTGTTTAATATTGAGCTGGATATCACTGAATGGAATTGTAGTCATAATTTCAGTTTGCTCGTCAGTAGCAGCTTTCTTTGCTAATTCATCTACTTTTTCATTTCCTGCGATACCTGTATGTGATGGTACCCAGAGAAATGTAACGTTCACGTGTCTGTTTTGTAGGTGATAAAGTGCTAATTGTATTTGTTGCAGGATAGCATGTACTGGATATATTTGCCTTAAGCTCTGAAGAACAGATAAAGAGTCAGTAATGATAAGAAAATCTGAGCTTGCATGACTCTTACACATGTCTAAAGCCTTTAAAATGGCGATTGCTTCTCCCGTGAAAATGCTGCAGAATTGAGGGATGCGAACTGCATATTCAGACTTTCCTAGAATAAAGGCCGCTGCGTGTCCGTTTTCAGTTCTTGACGCATCGGTAAAAATCTTGTTATGGCCAGTGTATTCTAATATCCGTTCTTGATATAATTTGTTAATGATTATGGGATTTGTGGTACTCTTTGGATAGGCCGTGAGGGATAGATCAATAGTGGGAAAATTAATAGTCCAGGGAGGTATAGTTCGTTGTGTAGGGTAAGAATGTGTGAGTGCTCCATGTCAAAACCGTATCTCGTTAGACGTTCTTAAGGGGTGGATATTTAATTGTTGATGGCAATGAGTAGGTGGATATTTTATAAAGAAGTGGATAGTTTGTGTTATTAGGGTTGGAAGACAATCTCGCGGCATAATTTAAAGAAATGTGTTGTCTTCGTATTGATAGGGGATATTCATTTAGGATAACCTGAAAACTTGAAACAGGACTAGTTCGGTAAGCACCCAGAATTAGTCTTAAACATGTGTTTTGTATAATGTCTAGTTTTTTAAGTATATAATTACTCGCAGTTGTATAGCATATTGCACCCTAATCCAGTTTACTTCGGATTAATGATTGGTATATATGCAGCAATTTTATGGTGTCCGCTCCCCAAGATCGGTTTGATAGCATTTTAAGGAGATTTATTTTAGATTGGCAGGATACGACTAGCTTTTTAATATGTTCCGCCCATGTTAACTGACTGTCCAGTCTTAGGCCAAGAAAGTCAATGCTCTCTACTTGTTCTAGGTTGATACCATTTAGAGTAAGTGTTGTTTTGCAATCAGTTTTTCTTTTATTGAATACAATGAAACGAGATTTATCACCTGAGAACGTAAAACCAGTCTTTTGGGACCAGTCTTCTAGTTTATGCAGAAATGATTGCAAAATGTTTGAGGCTAGTGTAATATTGCAGCTACTAGTATATACAACTAAGTCATCTGCATACAGACCTGCTTTCAAAGGTAGCTTTATCTCTTGAGCGATATTATTAATTGCTATTAAGAATAAAGTGGCGCTTAAGGTTGAGCCCTGTGGAATACCGTTTTCAAGACATTCTGTTTTTGAGGTAATTCCATTTACACGTACTTGAAATATCCTATTATTCATGAAATGTTTTACAAAGGCAAGAAAATTTCCCTGGATACCCCAATTGGACATGGTTTGTAAAATGTTGTATCTCCATGCAGTATCAAATGCTTTATTTATATCAAAAAATATGGCAATTACTTTCTGGTTATTTCTAAAGGACTCACATATAATATTGTCAATAGCTACTAAGGCATCATGAGTTGATCTGCCTTTTCTGAAACCGCTTTGGATATGGCTTAATAATTGGTTTTTTTCAAGAAACCACATTAATCTGTTATTTAAAATTTTTTCTAGTAGTTTGCATGTATTATTTGTAAGAGAAATTGGTCTATAGGAAAGGGGGTCAGTTTTTGATTTGAAAGGTTTTAATATGGGAATAATTGTTGATTCAGACCAGATTGAAGAAAATTTTTTATTAAGGTAAATGTGATTGAACATGTCTAAGAGAATTAATTTTCCTATGTACGGCAAGTTTTGATAAATATGATTGGTATATTATCAGGACCCGATGAAGTGTTTTTTGATTTATCTAGAGCTTCTTCAAATTCTTGATATGTGATGGGGAAATTTAGTGGATTATCACTATCTATTATAGATATATCTGTCATTTCACATTTATTTTTGAAGTCTAAAAATGCGGGATTAAAGTTTGCATTGCTTGAATTAGTCTTATATACATCTGACATAATATTACTTATTTCTTGTTTGAAAGATATTAATTTGTTTTTATAATAGTGTTAATATGAATTGAGTTTTGTTCACCTTTTAATGTACGAACTTTATTCCAGATTGTAGTCATAGGTGTTGATGAATTTATGGTAGAGACATAATTTGACCATGTTTCTTTTTTACTTTTCTTAATAAGATATTTAGTTTTTGGTCCAAGTTTTTTAAAATTGATAACATTTTCTGTTGTTTTATGTCTTTTTAAAACATTGAAAGCATGTTTGCTAGATTTCATAGCTAAGGCTATTTCTTCACTCCACCATGGTACTGGTTTTCGTTTACTGAATGACGATTGTTTAAATAAATATACATTTTTTCAATTTGAATAATTTTTTTGTGTTAAAAGAAATTTAAAAATAAATAAGTAGTGAAAAATGAAAGACGGCTAAAAAGAAAGAACTTATAATACCAATTGGGCGATTAAAAACCCATAGGAATATTATAAATATTTAATTTATTTACCTAAATTCCAAAATCTAAAATTAATTAAAATTTAATATCATATGTATATATGATAGTCTATTATCAATAGAGAACAATAAATAAAATCGTATAAACCAATTATTTTAGTGGTTTTCAATAATGTAGTTTAATATCTAGCTCCGCTAAAATATGGCAGAGTTCAGTGATCTATAGATGTGGTCTCAAAAATGCAATTACTCTGGAATTATTTATATTTTACCGCAATGCTACATGTAGACTGCTTAATAAAGTTACTGTTTTAAAAATTGAATGAAATACGTTAATGGAACTCTGCGGATTCCGTGTAAGATTTTCCTTCTGACTTTGGACTTCTGGTTAAAACTTTAACTCGAAGCCAGTTTAATTTAATCTTATTTCAACAGCGCGTCAAGGAGTGTAATTCGTTTTACATCTTAGAAAATGCCAGCAAATGTTTTAGTTCGATTTTAAGCCATGTTTTAGCAAGTAAATACCATCACAGTATGGGTTAAACAGATTTCCATAAAATATAAGAGACTAATAGAATATTCGACGTACTAGATATTTACTCTACTAATTTATCTACAAATAATTTCAAATATAATATTCCTTTTGATGATTATTAACACAACTGAGTTTCTGAAATTAAAGATTTATTAAAACTTGTTCCATTTACATTATTTACACAAAACATTACCTAAAATTTAAGAAACGACGTTCATTGTCATAGCACACTACCACCTAGCATTGAAACTTCCGTGTTGACGAGTAAAACAATGATTGGCGCATCACCTAGTGACCGGGCGCCTAACTATATATGCATGGCGCGAAATTTAAAAGTTTAGTAATATTACCTAGGATTGTGAACTCATTTTAAAGTAAAGGAAAATCGATATAATCCTAAAATAACAAGAAAAATCCTTATCCTATACGATAATAAATATTTTTCGTATACTTTTTAGGTTTTCTTGTTATGTTGAGACTATAGTTATTTTAAATTACATTAAAATGCCAAAGTGGTTAAAAAAATTAAAGAATAAAATATAGAATAAAATCTTTATTTATAAAAATGTTACAAGAAATGTTATATGTGTTACAAGAAATATTAATAATAAAAGCCAAGTGTACTATAATTTAATTTTCTTAATGTTGTGGCAAGAACTGGTGAGTATTTAAATAATTGTTTTGTCTTAGTATGTCAAGTTTTATGGGAATAAAAGCCTAATTCTGCAAAAGGCATTTTACTACAATTTTATTCTCATAATTCGCAAAGAATTCAAACATTGGTATATAACATTCAAGATTTTTTTAGAAAGCAATGATTTCCTCAATGGGGAAAACCAATTGCTTTTTTCTCAAATACTCTCACAGATTCTGAATGAAAACATGCAATTGAAAAAATGCAAATGCACTGAAGTATTAAAAAAATGCAGACATTATCTGGTAGGAAAGCAATTCAAACCAATCACAGATTAAATAATTGATGGATTCGACCGTTACTTGATGGAAATTCATTTTATGTAACAATAAAACACTGAAAACTTTGTTTTCAAACTTCCACAAAATTTATTTTAACTATTATCACTACAGCTGTTTCGGCTGATAGCCTTTCTCAAGTGATCTATTTTTGGCATGCGTTTACAATTTATAGACTCTAATGAAATAGGTTGAGGAGGGGAGAACTGTTTGTCTCAAGTTGGTCATTCAGAATTATATCTGTGTTTTTTAATTTATTGATTTCCATAGATTCTAACAAAGATAGCTTAAGGCCTTTATTTTGAACGTGAAGAATTTTAAATTTGTCATTGAAAGAATGATTATGATCTAGAAGGTGAAGTGCGTATGTCGAATCTGTTTTTCTATTCTTGAAAGCCCTTTTATGTTCTGCTATTCGTTTACAATAGAACTAGTATACAAGAACTAGTTTACAATAGAACTAGTATAGAACGCGTATACAATAGAACTAGTTAATAAAATACAACATTTTCAATTACCTAACAACTCCAGATTAATTTCATTTGACGTAAAAAATCTTTTTCCTAGTATCCCTCCTACAGAAACTTTTATTCTAGTAAAAAACCTTTTAGACCAAAATAGTACAAATCCAGTAATTACATCTGAAATATTACATCTTCTTGAAGTTTGCATAAACCAGGACTACTTTGAATTTAATAATAAAATATATACAAATAACAGTGCAGGACTTATAATGGGTAATCCTCTAAGCCCATTGCTATCAGATATTTTTATGGATCATCTAGAGACAAAAATTTCAAAACATCCCGTATTCAAACAGTTTTTATATTGGTGGAGATACGTAGACGACGTACTGGTATGTTTCACAGGAACTAACAGGCAACTCGACCAATTTTCATCGTATATTAATTCACTTCATAGTCATATTGAATTTACAATAGAAACAGAACAAAATCAATGCATAAATTTTTTAGATTTAAAAATTAGCAGACTTCAAAACAAACATGACTTCTCTATATTTCACAAACCTACCCATACTGACACGACTATACACAATTCATCATCTCATCCAACACAACATAAACTGGCAGCTTATCATAGTATGTTACATAGATTAACAGAAATTCCGATGTCAAAAGACAACTTTGAGACAGAATTAAATATAATTAAGCAAATAGCAGTAAACAACGGATACAACGAACAAACAATTAATAAAATGTTAAATCAAAAACTACACAAGAAAGCCCTGAAAATAGTATTTCCACCACCAGAGAAAAAACCCAGTACCTTCTGCTCGATTACATATACAGGCAAAATAACAACAAAAATTGCCAAACATATAAAAAAGAAAGGAATAACACCAGCTTTCCGAACAAATAACACCCTAGGTAAATATATTAAAAATAACAAGAGCCAAAATAAAAAACACTTAAATAGTGGTGTGTATAAAATTCAATGTGGCGACTGCCCAAAAACTTACATCGGTCAAACTGGTAGAAACTTTGAGAAACGAATAGCAGAACATAAAAGGGCTTTCAAGAATAGAAAAACAGATTCGACATACGCACTTCACCTTCTAGATCATAATCATTCTTTCAATGACAAATTTAAAATTCTTCACGTTCAAAATAAAGGCCTTAAGCTATCTTTGTTAGAATCTATGGAAATCAATAAATTAAAAAACACAGATATAATTCTGAATGACCAACTTGAGACAAACAGTTCTCCCCTCC
The DNA here is from genome assembly GCA_918026665.1 of Diabrotica balteata. NCBI lineage: Eukaryota > Metazoa > Arthropoda > Insecta > Coleoptera > Chrysomelidae > Diabrotica > Diabrotica balteata. Next base: position 39,304,838 of record OU898282.1, on the reverse strand, counting down.
TCAACCTATTTCATTAGAGTCTATAAATTGTAAACGCATGCCAAAAATAGATCACTTGAGAAAGGCTATCAGCCGAAACAGCTGTAGTGATAATAGTTAAAATAAATTTTGTGGAAGTTTGAAAACAAAGTTTTCAGTGTTTTATTGTTACAATCACAGATTAAATCACTATTTTTTGTATATAGAATGCTGGCATATATAAAATCTGACAAGGAGAACTAGCTTTACTTCACAAGAATTTATTAATTATCTACACTCTAAAGGAATATTTCAAGTAGAACAACACCATATAACCATGAAGGAAATGGTTAAGTTGAAAGATACAATGAGTTATATGGAAATTGGTGAATCTAGCATTGAAAACCAAATATTTAGACATCACTAAATGAAAAACTGCTTTACCAGGAGCTCTGTACTATATACGAAGTTTACTATTGAATTGTTATATTAATGAATCATGATAATGATGAAGATGAAAGTCCAAATAACACATTAGAGAATTCCACTACTAAATCAATACCAGATGTGACAGAAAATTTACCTGTTCAAAAACCTGATGATAATTATGAACCAAGATTGGAAAATTCAGATTTTCAATCTAGCTGTAAATCAGCTGGAGCTAAAAATAAACCAAGATAGTTGCAATATTTTGTTCACAAATAGGGACGGAAAAATGTAGTATAATTTAGTGTTCTAAATGTTGTGACAAGAACTTGTCAGTAATTAAATAATTTTTTTTGGAATTCTAATGTCAAATTAAAGCCTAATAAGCAACAGACAGCCGTCAGACATTCTGAGTTCTTTGTAGTACTTACATCCTAATCTAATAACACACACTACCAGCGGTCAGTGAGAACTCTTACTGTCTGGCGTTCTACTCACAGAAAGACAGAACTCTGCTAAGTTGGAAACAGAAAAATTAAATGATTTAGTTCTAGAAAGAACTTTATATACATTTATATGATAATATTTTTAGTCATATTTAAACCTATAAACCCAACAGTTAGCTCTAAGATTCTAAGATCCAGCACTATAAAGATGGAAAAATAACATTAAAAATAAAAAAATATGTAAAGTATTACCTAGTTACAATAAAAACATGAAGTATTTTACAAAGTTAAGTTTCCAAACTCTATGTTACCAGTAACTCTTTTCTACTAATATTTATATATTTATTGAGAGACATATTAAATACATTTAGATTTAGGTTGTTCTACAAAATGGAACATTAAAAGTACATAGATGAGACAAACCATGGTAATATGGTACTCTAAGACCAATCTCACTCACAAGAGAGCACAGATCCCTCCTCGCACTTAACAGGCAAGCTCAAAGACCTCTCCATATGATAGTGTAGTCATGGTCTGCTAATCTAATCCAACTTTGAAAGGCGCACACCTGTAGAAATTTATGTCGAACCCTCTCTAAGGTGATGATTTTTAAGATAGTTGTTGAACCACCACCTACAAAATAATTCAAATTGTAAGCAAGTAAGACTGATTTTATAATATATAATTTTAGGTTAAATTTATAATTAACTAATTTTATAAGTAAAAGGTCACATACATACATGTATTGGCATAATAGTTCTTACCTGGTGCTGGTAAAAACAAACTCAGAAGGGCTGTTCTCGTAATACCGGTATGTCCAACATTAATTATATCGTCCTCTTTAAAATGACTAGCGCATACACGAAAATTGTTATAAATAGTTTCTGTTGCAGCATTCTATAATTAGGGCTCTTAACAACATTCACCCATTTATCAAACATATCCATATAAGAAAAACTATATTGTTTGCCAGTAGTATCCATGCAATCTGAAACACATCTTTTTTGTTCAGTTCTTCGTCTCTACATTGTTATTCCATGTAATGTGTTCGAGTCCATAATAAAAAATCGTCTAAAATTGTACCTTTTTGCACCACTGATATAAAAAATTTTAAATTATAAAATAAATTATAAAAAATAAAACAAATACAAATATGGCGCCTTATTTGTCTAAATTCAACTTTGATTTGACCACAGCACACTCCCTCCGCGTAGGAACGAGACTAGCAGCGCCGCCAAACGAATGGGCGTATGGGCGCTAAATCCGAACGTGATTTGACATTGCCTATCTCTGTTACCAATCTAGGTGTAATTTTATCTATGGTTCAATGTCACTCCAATGTCTAACATTCTTAACCACAAATAAAATCTGACAAGTTTTTAAATATAATAGATATAATATAATAATTTTTAAATATAATATAAATATAAAGATGACAGAGAAAAACATCAAAAAACTGTCAAAGTGTTTCTCCTAAAAATTTAAATATTTAAACTATTATGTCTTCAATTCTCAGCATGTTAATAGTGAATAATAATAAAATCAAAATCCTACTCGGATTATTGAATTCGACTCTGAACATAGTATCTCATACGTGTTTTAAAATCCAGCTCTTAAAGTAAACTTATTAATAAACTAATGTATATACGCTAATTCTGTCAACTGTCACATTAATCTAAATACGCCAATGAACCTACGTGGTTGATGCGTTATTAAAATAAAAAAAAAGATGACAGAAGTGGCGGTGTCTAATATTCCAGCTAATGTGCTCGGTCGAGGGCGGCAATATTTGAATTATTAAATTATAATTTCATTATCTCCCCCTTTTCAGAGGAGAACATATTCATGCCTTCAAAATTTAGTAATCGTCTCCGTCTTCTTCATCTTGGTTTTTATCTTCAGGTGTTGAGATTAGAGTCAGCTTGGATATGTAGAACAGATTGGACTCTGATTTTCTTCGCTTCAGGTTTATTCTGTAAACTGAGTTTGACAATTTTTTAGTAATTTCATAAGGTCATATTTTTAGTTCGTTAAGTTTGTTCCTGTTTAATTTGTTTCAATTTTCCTCAAATACCAAATCACCTATCTTGAACTTAAAATGTTTAGAGCTTTTGTCATAAATTTGTTTATTATAATTATCAGATTTGATAGTTCTATATAGAGCAATATTTATATTACAAATTCAATCTTTCTCAGAAGTTAATTTTTTAGTCCATTTGGCAACATTGCAACATTTTTACCATACATTAAGTACGATGACTAACTGTTTTTGCGCACACATTCTTGTGCTTTAGTTGTCTAAGCAGTTTTTTTTTTCGTTAATTTTACATCTGATTTTATTAATTAGGGTCTGAGTTAATCATTTATTTAGGCCGTTAGAAAATGGTGAATTTGCGGCAGTGAAGATTATTGGTATAAATTTTTCATCTAAAAAGTTTTTAAAATTTTTTGAATTGATTTCTGGGTTTTGGTCTGTTAGAATCATATCAATCTGGTCTGTCTCTGATATACTTTTCACAAGTTTAATAAAATCATTTGCAGTTTGAGTTTTCATGTTAGGATATATGCATATCGTGTAAAGTGATCCAATAGAAGATGTAAATATTTTTTGGTATATCGAGAACCTCCAAAATCTCTGATTGTGTCTATGGAAATAATTTCGAAAGGTTATGTGGCTGGACCCAAATGTAACATTAATCCAAATTTTCCTAGTCCTCTTGATTTGTTTCTAGTACATATGTAATTTTCCGATGAAGCCACATTTTTTATACATGGAACCGTGAATCGTCAAAATTGCAGATATTAAAGTCAAGAAAACCCACATTGGATGACTGAGTCACACACGCAATATCCTCAGAAAGTAAATGTATGGGCAGAGATCATTAAAAACAGAATTATTGGCCCTTTTTTCTTTGAAAAAAATCTAACAGGAGAACGTTATTTAACTTTTTTGAGAAATCAACTTTTAGCTGTCCTTGCTAACATGTATCCAAATAACAATAATCCAAATTTACCTAGTCAAAATATCTGGTTTCAACAAGATGGAGCCCCTTCGCATTACGCACGTAAAATACGTCAATTTTTAAATCATTGCTTTCCCAAGAGGTAGATCGGAAGACGTGGTTTTATTGAGTGGCCAGCAAGGTCGCCAGATTAAACACTTCTAGACTTTTTTCTTTTGGGTTATATAAAATCAAAATTTTATGTCACTAGACCCCAAAACTTACAAGACTTGAAAGATAGCATTAGTCATGAAATGAGTCTAATTACTCCAGAAGTCATCCGCAATATACTTGATGATTTTGTCCGTAGATTTTCATATTGTCAAGCAACCAATGGACGGCATTTCGAACATTTAATTTAAAGTAATTTTTATGCATAATTTTGTTATTTTATAGTACTTTATTAATTAAATCATTAGTTAAAATTTAGTTGAATTTAAATTAAAAACAATTGTTTTTGTACCCTTAAAAAATATTTAAGTTAGCTAAGTTTGTTATATATATATATATATATATATATATATATTATATATATATATATATATATATATATATATATATATATATATATATATCGGTTTTAAAACGTTCTCCTACGTCTTCCGATGCCTAGTCGCCATTCACTTCGGTCCATCCAAAGGTCTTCATCTAATTCTCTTTCTCTCATACTTCGATTTATGCCTTCTCTCCAACTAAGGCGGGGTCTTCCTCTTTTTCGTCTACCATGAGGGGTCCACGTTAGGATTTGTTTCGGGAGTCGTTCTTCGGACATTCTTTGTACGTGTCCATACCATCTAAGCTGTTTGGTACTAATGTCATCTACTATTGTGTGTTTCACATTCATTATTTCCCTAATTCTGTTGTTGGTTACCCTTTCTAATCTTGATTTTCCTGCTGAGCGCCTCCAGAAATCCATTTCTGTTGCTTCAAGTTTTCTCTTGTATCTTTCTTTTATTTGCCATACTTCACTGCTGTAAGTGATTATACTCTTAACAATTGTATTGTATATTCTATGTTTGTTGTTGTTTGATATTGCCTGGTCCCACAGTATGCTATTGAGAAGGGTAATTGCTGTTCTTCCCTGGTTGTTTCTTTCTTCTATCGTCCGGTCTACGTTTCCTTCTTGTGTGATGGTCATACCCAGGTATTTATATGCGTCGCAATGTTTAATAATTTCGCCATTCCCCAGTGTAAGGTCCTGCTGTGTCCCACCGATACACATATATTCGGTCTTTTTTATGTTTATTTCCAAACCACCTTTTTTGTACCCCTCTATTAATTTCCTTGTCATATATTCTATATCATCGTACTCTTGCGCTAGTACAAGTTGGTCGTCTGCAAATGACAAAGTGTATATTATATTGTTGTTGATCGGTAATCCCATGTTTTTGCATTTGCGTTTCCAAAGTTTTAGAATTTGCTCAAGGTAGATCTTAAATAATGTCGGTGAAAGGCAGCACCTTTGTTTTAGGCCTTTGCTAATTTGGAATCCTCTCGATAGTCCGCTTCCAACTTTCACCCTTGCTGCAGTTTTGGTATCCATTTTTTTCGTCGCTGTTATTAAATTTGCGCTTATATTGGTTTTCTCTAATGCTTCCCATAGTTTGTTTTGTGGGATGCTATCATACGATCTTCTCAAGTCCACATATAACAGATGCACCTCCTGGTTGACGGCCAGTTTCTTCTCAATAATCTGTGTAATACAAAACAGATGGTCTACCGTTGATCTCCCTGCCCGGAATCCTGCATGTTCTTCAGCTTCTATATCTTTATATTCGTTTTCGATTTTATTTTTAATCAGTTTTCCGTTTAGCTAAGTTTGTTAAAAGTATTTAATACAGCGCAGCGTAGTGACAGCGCAGTGATCAGTGAACAGTGTAGTAGTGTCTGGGCGCTCGGAGACTGAGACTTCGGAAGCCCTGAGGAAGGCATCAGAGAGGATGCCGAAAGCTCGGCAAAATGGATATCGACGCGGTTCAACCCGGAAGACTGGTGAGTTTGATATTAATTTTAGTAATAATATTAATCTTAGCTCTAGGTTTCATTGTACTAACCTCCGAACATATATATATATATATATATATATATATATATATATATATATATATATATATATATATATTTATATATATATATATATATGTATATATATATATATATATATGTATATATATGTATATATACATGTATATATATAGATATATATATATATATATAATATATATATATATATATATATATATATATATATATATATATATGTATGTATAAACATCTTAAAATCATATTTATAGATATATATCTTCTCGCAAAATATAAAATGTAAATATATTTGGTATATTGTCTTCTTAGACATGTACGAAATGTTTTCACAACTGTCTAAAAATGGTGGTGCTTATTAATAAAACATAAATAGGGGGAGTGTTGATTGTACACAACACATGCTTTGGGAATACATAAAAGCATCGATCAACGAAAGAATATTTTCCGCTAGAAATGTGTAAGAGACCATATGTTACATCTCTCAAATCCTTGAAACATATTGAAAGATTGGGGCAGATTTGTAATTTATCACTCATTATATTGATAATGGTATAGTTAGGAAAAACTCCGTATAGTGTGTTTTTGAAAATATACTGTAGTGTGGTTTTGGGATTAAAATAATTTTTACTAGTATGTATATATATATATATATATATATATATATATATATATATATATATATATATATATATATAAACTGAAAGAATGGGAAAACTATATTAAAATTCTTTTTCACGACATACGAGAAGAACCAAGATTGGAAAATAACAACGAAGGGCCAACAATTCTGAAATCTGAAATCATAAATGCAATTAATCATCTCAAAACAAATAAAAGCCCAGGTCCAGACGGAATATACCCAGAAACGCTCAAATTAATCAGCGAAGAAAATATCGAATTATTTGTCCTTTTATTCAATCGCATTTATGATACAGGTAAAATACCCCAAGATTGGCTGGAGTCAATATTCATCCCACTACCAAAAAAGCCAAACCCACAACACTGCAATGAGTTCCGTCTGATAAGCCTTATGAGTCATGCTGTAAAAGTCCTACTAAAAATCGTACATAATCGTATCTATAGAAAGTGCGAAACAATCATCGGAGACGATCAGTTTGGATTCAGAGCCGGCATGGGAACGAGAGAAGCCCTGTTCAGTTTACTAGTTCTCGCCCAAAAATGCTACGACCAACAGAAAGATATATTTATATGCTTTATAGACTTCGAAAAAGCATTTGATAGAGTAAGACACGACCTACTATTAGAACGTTTGCAAGAAGTCGGTTTAGATGGAAAAGACATCAAATTCTTAAAAAACTTGTACTGGAACCAAAAAGCCAGAGTTAGGATCGAAGGTTCCACATCCGCAGAAGTAGAAATTAGGAGGGGAGTTAGACAGGGATGTGTTCTGTCGCCTCTGCTGTTTAATCTTTACTCCGAGTTTCTATTTAAAGAAGCATTGGAGGATTCCAAGGATGGAGTCAAGGTGAATGGCGTAAATATCAACAGTATCAGATACGCCGATGATACAGTGTTAATTGCGGATTCCGACTCAGGTCTACAACGACTCATCGACAAGACCAACTCGACCTGTGAGCAATTTGGTATGAAAATAAACATTAAAAAAACCAAAGTGATGTCAATCCGAAAAAACCAAAACGTACCTCAACCTTGCACAATAAATGGGCACATCTTAGAACAGGTCAATAGATTTAAGTACCTGGGATGTTGGATCGATAGCAGCCTAAATCCTGATCAAGAAATAAGATCGAGAATAGAACAGGCTAGAAAATCTTTCGAAAAAATAAAAAAACTGCTTTGTGATTCTCGAATAAAACTCGAAATTCGACTACGTTTATCAAAATGCTACGTCTGGTCGACTCTTCTATATGCAGTTGAAACGTGGACCCTTAAAACATCAACCGTAAATAAATTGGAGGCCTTTGAAATGTGGATCTACCGGAGAATACTCAAAATTTCATGGACATCGCATACCTCAAACGAAGAAGTGCTGCATAGAATAGGCAAGGAAAGAGAACTTTTTAACACAGTAAAAGTAAGAAAAACATCATACCTAGGCCACATACTGAGAAATAATAAGTACCAATATGCCCAACTTATAGTGAAAGGAAAAATCGAGGGAAAGAGAGGCCTAGGAAGGAAAAGACTATCATGGCTCAGAAACATCCGACAATGGACAGGGCTAAATTTTGAACAGCTAATAAGAACAGCTGAAGATAGAGAAGAGTTTAAAATTGTAGTAGCCAACCTCCATTGAGGAGAGGGCACTTTAAGAAGAAGAATATATATATATATATATATATATATATATATATATATATATATATATATATATATATATATATATATATATATGTAATTTGTTATAAACGTGTATAAATATATTTATATATATATATATATATATATATGTGTGTGTATATTTATGTATATATATATATAAATATAATGAACCAGAAGTATTTGCTGAGCACGTAAGGAAGTAAACTTTAAATATTGGGTATGCAGCAATAAAAATGAAAGGTGTACTCTTTTAAATTTTTATTCCAAGCTTTCGGACATTGGTTATGTCCTTCATCAGGGAGCTACAAATCTTACCAGGAGCTTAACAGGAAAGTAACATCACCAAAAGACTTTTTCTAGAAATGGCCTACATTTGCCAAAATAATAATGCAATGAATCATCGAACAGATATTGGCCATCTAAATGAAATGTTCTCCTATTTGTTACTACTAGATAAATGCAACAATAAGACAAACAATAATTTATCAATTGACATTTAAGTAATTAAAAACTTCATTTTTGAGGAATTTATTTTTTTACAAAGTTAGTTTGTTTAAATTTAATAATTTTTGTTTACACACAGATACTGGGGTCATACAAAACAAAATCACAATAAATTGTAACGTTTTTAGAATTACGACCTTATTTATTTATGTTAATTTAATAGGCTTTGTTTTAAAACATTGACAGGTTGAAGTTTCACTTCCTAATGATATTAACAAATATAAAATAATTTATATTTCCACGATATACCTAATAATAAGCCTATAATTTGTTGTACTAGCAGTTGCTTGATATTAGGGATGTGAGATTTTCACTTGCCAATGTCAATATCAATGTCATAGATTTGTTTAAAAATAATTAAGTTTGTGTGAATGTTAATTAATTTTTTAAAATTTTAAATATAGGAATAGGTTTTAGCTCAACAGACTGTGATAAATTTTATCAACAATTTATATAAAATCATTTATGAGACAACCTCATTAAGTTTGTAAGTATCGAATTTTTAATTAATTATACAAATTTGTAAAAATTATTCATCACATTTGTAGCTCCCTGATGAAGGACATAACCAATGTCCGAAAGCTTGGAATAAAAATTTAAAAGAGTACACCTTTCATTTTTATTGCTGCATACCCAATATTTAAAGTTTACTTCTTTATATAAATATATATATATATATATATATATATATATATAATTTATTGTGTTGGATTGTCGGGTGTGCGGTCTATTCTTAAAAAACTCTTTTTTTCTTTTAATGCTCTATATTTCGCTGATTTTTTGTCAGCTTCATCAGGAGACAACTAAAATATGGTTAAAAGTTAAATAAAAATCAGGTGAGAATAAAAAATGAATCACTTACAGATTAAGAGTTAAAAATATTTAAAAAAGTTTTTGTACATAATATGTTCAAAACAGTACTGACAGTATTGATTAAAAGCACCTTGGTCACTAGTAATTAAATATAAAAACAGAGCAAATAAAAACAACCAAGAAACATTTTTTTTATTGAGTTTAATGCGTCAACAACTAATGGTCATTGGCATGGTACAGTGAATTTTTACAGTCAGGTACCTAGTGTAGTGTGTGTGTAGGTGTAGAGTAATTGTCTTGATACTTAGCAAAGTCGACGTCATTGTCTTTGCTAAGAGACGCTAATTGTATCCGAACGTCTGCGGTCCCTCCGGTGAGTACCGATCGCACAAGGATAGAAATTATTTTCATTCATTAATTTTTAATAAACGAAAATTTCTCCACCCAGGTGAGATTCGAACTCACGACCTTTACGTTCAAAGGTAGGCGCTCTTACCACTGAGCCATAGAGGGGGTTAAGAAACAATTAAAACACAATAAAATTACACATTAAAAATATACATGGTGATTTAAAATATATTTGTAAACAGAAAAATTATTTAGATATACTAAGACTAAGCGGTGACACCTAAGATGATAATGGAAATCTACAACTAGACCCCGACAAAATAGTTAGAATCTGGGAAACTTATGTGGAACAACTGTTTAATGATGACCGTCCTAGTGGGTATACACTGAGCAATGATGATACTGGCCCTTCTATTCTAAAATCAGAAGTGGAGAAGGCTATAAAGGGTCTTAAAAATAACAAAAGACCAGGCAACAATAACGTATACGGGGAAGTATCAAAAATGCTGTGCGAAACAAACAGTCAATTTCTAGACTCACTCGTCAGACTCTTTAACAATATTTATAACAGCGGGAAGTTTCCTGAAGACTGGCTAGAGTCAACTTTTGTTGCCATACCGAAAAAACCAAAAGCAAAGTCTTGTGATCAACATCGGATGATAAGTCTAATTAACCACATTTCGAAGGCATACACCAAGGTTATTTACAACAGAATAAGCAAAAAATGCGAGGATAACATTGGAGATTCGCAGTTTGGGTTTCGGAATTCTCTTGGGACAAGAGAAGCACTTTTTAGTCTACAGGTACTCATCCAGCGCTGCAGAGATATGAACAAAGACGTGTACATATGCTTTATAGACTACGCAAAAGCATTCGATAACGTAAAGCACGAAAAGATAATTGAAGTTCTCCATAAGATCGGAGTCGACTACAGAGACATTCGAACAATAGCGAGTCTCTATTGGGTCAAACAGCTAAAGTGAAAGTAGGATCTACATTGACCAATAAAATTGAGATCAAGAAAGGGGTACGACAGGGCTGTATCTTGTCTCCTATTCTCTTTAATATATACTCAGAAGAAGTATTTAAGACAGCGCTGGAGGAAAGCACAGAAGGCATAAAGATAAATGGAGAAATAATTAATAACATAAGGTATGCTGATGACACTGTGATTCTAGCAAGTAGCATGGAGGAACTGAGTTGCCTAATGAGTAAGATACAAAAAACAAGTGCACAATACGGACTCAGACTAAATATCACAAAACCAAATGATAGCAAACCCACCCACAGCAACTGATATTAGACAATGAAAGAATTGAACACGTGGATTCGTACATCTACTTGGGAACAACAGTTAACTCAAATTGGGATCAAGCGAAGGAAATACGTATAAGAGTAGAAAAGGCAAGAGCATCGTTCACTAGCATGAAGCAAATTTTCACCTCTAAAAGCCTCACCCTACCTCTCAAAATTCGACTTCTGAAATGTTATGTATTCCCGGTTTTGTTATATGGAATGGAGGCGTGGACAATGACCGCAACATTGATGAAAAAAGTAGAGGCCTTCGAAATGTGGGCTTACCGACGTATATTACGTATATCCTGGACTGAGCACGTGACCAACGAAGAGGTACTACGCCGGATAGGTAAAGAGAGAGAGGTAGAAATAAGTATAAAGAAAAGAAAGTTGGAATACTTGGGTCACGTTATGAGACATAATAAATATAGAGTACTACAGCTGATCGTTCAAGGAAATAGACAGCAGAAGGGGTCCAGGAAGAAGAAGACACTCGTGGCTCCAAAACTTGCGGCAATGGTTCGGATTGTCATCTGCTGAACTATTCAGATCTGCCGTAACAAAGTCAGAATAGCCATGTTGATTGCCAACGTTCGGAACGGACAAGGCACATGAAGAAGAAGACCGATATTTAATGTATTTAATGTATTACTTTATTGATTGTAATGTTACTGTATATTCTTGTAATGTAATGTAATAAAATTGTACATGTGACAGTGACCTAAGCTGTCGAGACCCGTAAAGCTAAATAAAATAAAAGTACTTAACCTCATTTTTAAAGCATAGGTACTACATTTATATTTCAGTCATACTTACTGCCTATTTATTAGCCTTTACGCAAAACTACTCCATATAGAGAACAATATTACATAATATTTAAAAAGCTTTTTATTTTTATGATAATTATTAAATAAAAATAAACCAACAATCCTACATTAAATATGTTGATATAAAAATCTTAAAAATAAGCTATAATAAATTTTTCATTATGTTTCGAGTATTATGGGTGTGTATTTCAATGAAACGTAATAAGTGTGCATATAAAATGTAAAGCTACTTCTGCTTCCGACATTATACCTTTAGTTGGCTTTAAAAATCCGCATCTAACGACATAACGGAAGATCATAAAAGAATATATTTTGAATGCATTATTTCTTTAAATCCCGTAACGAGTATATATAAAAAAGCAATAAATAAAATAAATATAAACTACTGTTACTACAATATGACATTATTACAGGGAATAAGATTTAAGTGGACTAAAATACAAATGAATAAAAGTTTTTAATCTTTACCCATTAGGTAGGGGAATAGGGTAATCAACCTTTTTGAACTTTTCTTCTTTTAAGTGTATTACTTTGCCCAAAATTATATTTTAGGTATCGCAAATTACATTAGCACAATTAATAATGTAATTGTCCATCAAACTTACCAAGTAATGATCTGAATATACAAAAAAAATTATTTTACATATTATAAAAAAAATTTTCGTCTAATATGGGTAGCTTTGAACTAAGAAAAGGTGTATGACCTAAAAATATGTACTTTGAAATCCAACAAAAAATACAGTTTATTATTGAAAGGAAAAAATAAAACATAAAAACGTAAAAAAACACAATAAGTACCTAAGCGCCTAAGGTATAGGCATTCAAACAATATATTATTAATTTTTAATTTACATTGGAATTATCCATCAAATTTGAAAACGAAAAGAAATAAGTGATTGCCTTCTGAGAGTGCTAAAATTTGAATTGTTTACGGGTAGTAATTTAGAAACTACATCTTTAGTGGGGACTATCGAAATACCCTCCGTTTCTGGAAATTAATTCTATTTAAAAATTAAACTGTATACTCTGAATCCCATCAAATATTCAGTGATCTGGATCCAGAGTTTTTACCTTGTTTATGCTGTCGCCCCTCAAGGAAGGGGTACCTTTTTTCGGCGTAATGGGGGTATGACAAAACGTGATGATTGATGTTTTATGTGAAGAACTAGTAAACTACTAAGGAGCTGTGTTCAGAAAGAGGCGTATATGAGTGGACGATGTTTTAAGAAGCGCACAAGAGGAATTTAGGTGGGCAAGGCCAAACATGTCGAAGGAGGTACTTTATTTGTTACCAAACATACAATAATAACGGTTCTTAATCAACATTTTTGGCGTGCAGTTATTAGCTTCTTCTTCTTCTTCTACTTTTTGTGGATCTTTCGATCTGTTTAATTCTGAAGCTGCCTTGGTTAATTTCTTGGGAGGTAGATTGCCAACTATCCCTCCATCTTTTAGGTGGTCTTCCAGGGGGTCTTGAACCGGGCGGATTGTTTTCTAGGGCAATTTTTGGGAGTCTATTCTCATCCATTAGTCTTACATGGTTGTACCACATCCTCTTGCGCTGCCTTCCCCATCTTACAATATCTTGAATTTTGCACTGCTCTCTAATATTTGTATTTCTCACTCTGTCTCTTCTTGTTTTCCCCATTATTGTTCTTAGGGTTTTCATTTCGGCAACCCTTAGCATATCTTTCGTTTTATTGGTATCTTTGCGCACTTCTATGCCATATGTCATGATTGGTCGTATGCAAGTCTTATAAATTCTAATTTTACTATCTGTGCGCATATACGGATTTGACCAGACTATCTCCGCAGACATCCTGACAGTGCAGATGCTTTGTTGATCTGACTCCTCAGGTCCTTTACTGGGTCGTGGGTGCTTGATATATCTATGCCCAAATATCTGAATTGCATCACCTGTTCTATGGGATTGTTCTCAACCACTAACTTACATCTGAGCGGATCTTTTGCTATTGTCATACATTTAGTTTTGTTGGTAGAGATGTTCATATTTAGTAGTCGGCTTGTTTGAAAGAACTGAAAGAGCTGCCTTTGGAGATCATCTTCTGATTCGGCAATAATTGCTGCATCGTCTGCGTAACACACTATACAAATTCTTCTGTTGCCCATTCTATATCCGAGATTAAGAGATGTTACTTTGTTGATAATTTTGCCCATGAGAAGATTAAACAAGAAGGGGCTTAAAATGTCGCCTTGTCTAATTCCTCCTATTTATTAGCTGCGATATTTAATGGGGAATATTTCTAGGATATCAAGTTACTCGTCAGGAAGTTTGTGGCCAGTGTTGTGTAGAAGTTTAGCTAGAGGAACCGGAACCGGTTTCTTTGAGGAAACCTGGTGAGTATTTCCCTCGGCAATTGTAAGGTGTCTTTAGGATTTGTTTTGCTTGATTATTCTAGACTGTGATAGTTCAAAGGATATACCTCCTGTAGAGGGATAGTATTATGTCCTTAATACTTTTTATATTTGCCAAAATGTATATGTGTGCCGATGGATAGCGACTGTACTGCCTCATGCAAAATCTAAGGATTTTTTTTTTCGGTACCTTAATGGCATTCATTTGATAGGTGTTAAGAAAGGCGTAGGTGCATGCCATGTATTCTATGGTAGGTCTGATGAAGGTTTTATAGATGTACAATAATGTTTTAGATGACGTCTTGCCCAATTTTCCGGCTAGTACTACCGGGAGTTTCTAAGAATAAAGTCCTCACCTAATAGAGTTATTCGGACATGTACATTGCGACAATTAGAAGACTTAAATAAAATTCATTGTGTTTTGGACGGATTTATGGTCACTCTCCATTTTTTGCACCACTTAATGACTCTGTCTAGATAATTTTGCGCTCTGTCATCTAAGAAGGGTCTTCGATCTATGCTGTGAGCGGGTGATATTAATTTTGTAGATTGTGTATTGCATTGGAGCAAGAATTGAGCCCTGAAGTACTTCAGCTTATGGAGTGAATGGATATCGCCGACTTTGATTCTGAACGTTCGATAAGAGAGATAGGAATTTATTAGTTTAATGAAAGGTATAAGCAATCCAGCAAGGTGAAATTTTTTTACCAAGTCTGTACGCCATACCTGATCGAATGCATTCTACACGTCTAGGAATATGCCAATGACGTGTTTCCTTTTGGTTAGTGATTGTGAGGTGAAAAATGTTGCTTTAACCAATGAATTTTACGTGGAGTGTTTAGCCATGGACCGAATTGGTGATCTGGAATGGCGAGGTGAGCGTGTAGGAATTCTACGAGTCTGTCCTTAAGAATCCTTTCGTAGACTTTACCTAGGGTGCTCAGTAGTGTTCTATACGATTCAGGGTTGATAGGGGTTTTCTTCTGAGGATGCCATCAGGGCCAAGAGATGTGTTTTTTTATATTTCACATCTACCTGACAGTGTCCTCAGTCACAGCGGCCATTATCGGGTGAGGATAAGGCCCCAAATGTGCCTGAGGATAATAGAATATATTTTCTACTCTCTGTTCGGCTTTTCTTTTAGATGTTTCGCTAAAGTTGGAGTTATTAGGAGAAACGATGACGGCCTGTAATGTATCTTTGAAGGCTTCGGCTTTATCTTGTGAATTGTAAAGAATGACGTTATTAACTTTGAGATATGATTGGGGCTGACTTTTTTGCTTCGTAAGGACTTTAAGTTGATTTAAAAATTTCGCACCTTCTCGGTAATCAAGGTCGGCCATGACACGCCACCACTGTAATTGTTTTAGCCTGTTCACAACCTTATAACCATTGTGAGCCCGTTATATTCTGTTTTGATGAGATTCTGGAGATGAGCATCTCTATAAGAAGGTCTGAGAGCATTTTGCCATCGATGTTTATGAAGGTATCACCAAATTAAGTATTACTGCTATGCAGATCGCCCATTTAAACCACCTTGTTGAATGTAGAAAAGTACTCGACAAGGGGTACGGAAAGGGGTGTATCTGAAGGCTTGTAATAGGAAATTATCGTAATATCGGTATTATTTGGTAGGTGTATGTCAACTTCCAGGTAGTCGATGTCACGGAGCTGGACAACGATAGCTGGAGGAGCAGTATGAGGTGGGGAAGGTATTTTTGGTAGATTAAATGAACATTACCATGACTGCCCTGGCTTTTAGATATGTGATATATCGTATATGCAGTAAAATTTGGTAAAATTTTTAGGCGGCTGTTAGTGGTGGAAGGGATTTGTATATTATGTGTAAACAGGAGATTTTTGATGAGAGCTCTTTTTAGACTGACTTCCACACAGTTGACTGCCCCTAATATACAGTCGAATGTGACGTCTTACTGGTGGAAGAGAGACAAAGGTAATGTCGACCTTGTTGTTTCTTGCGGTGGGCACTATGAACTGCCCAAACATTTTACACATAATAACTACATAGGTTTTTTTATAAGAAACTTCACTAAAATATAGTCATTTTGTTAATATTTGTCAATTTCAGTGAAGTCCTCCGATTCTTCTGAACTGACATAAACGATATTTTCATCAGATTCCGAAGTTTTAATTTGTGGTAACTTTGCATTATTCTTAGTAGTAGAAGTAGTCTTCCAAATGTTTCTTTTCATCTTATTTGCTTGCAACTTCTGTTATTTTTGTTCTCTTGCTAGAGTTTCTTCTTAATTTGGTTTTTTTTCTGGTGTTTCTGTTAAAACTCTAGATTTAACCTTTTCTCGTGCTCTAATATTTTTTCTCGGGGCAGCCTTTGGTAAAGGTCGTGTAATTTTAGGTGTTATTATGGTTAGTGTAAATCAAACAATTTCAATCTTATGTGCTACTGTAGTTAATGTAGATAAAGCAACTTCAATTTCATGTGCTACTGGGTTTTACGTAGATAGAACAGCTTCTGTTGAGTTGTTTACAATATTTTATGGTGGTGGTTTATCAGTAACAAAAGCACAGTCAAAATCGTCATCCGAAAATACAAGACGGTTTAGGGGTCAAGTGTCCGTTTTCCTAAAACCTTCAACTATATTTTTCATGATAAATAAAGAAAGTGTATGCAGTGTTTGTAATAGCTGCCAAGTCATGTATGGTAATTGCTTGAGCAGAATGCATTATCGTCCATTCTTTTATAGAAAAGGCAAGTTTTGATTTAAACGATCAATAAACCGCTAAATTTAGCGATGACAATGTGAGGTGTGAGCTAGAAAAGTAACTAATAATATACCATTTTCACGTGCAAATATTATGGATTCAAGAGAACAATGAGTTTCGTGATTGTTCATCAATAATAAAATTGGGTATTGTGTACAACACTGTGTATAACGTTTAATGTGATTAAGAACCTTGAGAAACAGTTTCTTGGTTATCCATCCAGAATTTGGCGAATTATCCAAATTCCAGGAGTTCAATTCAACATTGTTTTATAAAAACGGACTCTTAAAAATATGTACACTGGAGGCACAGCATTTCTTAATGCATTAATTATCACACACATAGTGATCAGGGTGCCTCTCTCTGCTAAAACTTTTTTGCGTTACAATGTTTGGAGCTTGCAAGACAATCGAATACCAGTTTGGTCCAAGTTATAGATCCTGTCAGGTGTAAAAACGTGGGGTGAAAGAGCACGTTCATAATTGTCAAAAAATGTACCAACATTTTTGCTTGTAAAACTGGTAGCTGAACTAAGCCCAGTATTTTCTCGTTTCCTCAATGCCAAATTTTAGTGCCGGTTCTTATAACACTGCAGATAGTCTATATCAGCAATAATCTTATTTGTTATTACATATAGGTTTGTTCAGTCTTTTTGCGTAATTATAAGCCAAAAGTCTGATTTGGTAGTACACCATTTTGTTCTGCCTTTTCTCCTTTCTGTTTCCTTTTTTATTTTATAAAATAGTGTCGTATATTTAATTTAATACGTTGCAGCACCCGTGCGAAGTTTCGTGCCACCCTCCATTGCTTGTATGGCATTTTCAATATCATCTTTAGTTAAAGGCACTTCTGTTTGTTTTTTTTTTATGTACGTACCATTTTATTTCCTGAAAATCGAAATTTATTCTACTAAAAGTTAGGTTATTATTTTACCAGTACATATTAAAAATAAAACATTAAATATACCCAGTGTTAATAAATTTTGTGTTTCTGTCCATGTAAGTTATTTTGCACGCTATTTTTTTACGGTACGCAATTGTTAAATCTACAGAAATATTTTAATTTTTTTTAAGAGACTGACAGTCCAGGAGATTGCAGATTTCATTAAGTCAGAACAATTTTGGGGAAATGTTAACAATGAAACAGTCGATCGGTTTTATATAGAATACCCGGAAAACCGGGAAGAATTAGACAAAGATTTCGAAGATGACTCTGGTGGTGGACTAGACAATTTACCAGGCAAGCAACTGCAAGGTTCTGCAGAAATAGCAATATTTAATAGTGGAGAACGAATTGGTATGCAAAAATAATAATGGGGAAATAATTAGCGATATGGACGAAATTAAGAGAACCTGGATGATGTATTTTAAGGAATTATTAAACGAAAGGGCACAAACACCACTACAACAGCGGTAGCAGCAGGTAGAACAGGAAGGTCAACAACAGGAGCTGTGGGAAGATGGAGAAGATAATGAATTGGCTAGACCTCCAACGCTAGAGGAGGTTCGAACAGCAATCCAAATGCAAAAAAGCCATAAAGCGCCGGGAATAGATAAGATACTGGCAGAACTGTTCAAGCAGGGAGGAACAAATTTGACAGAACAGATGTACCAGCTTATACAAGAAATATGGAGAGAAGAAAAAATCCCACAACAATGGAAGAAAAGTATAATCTGCCCTATTCATAAAAAACGAGACAAACTGTTATGCCAGAATTATAGAGGCATCTCTTTACTTTGTTCGGGATACAAAATACTCACAAACATTCTTAATCGAAGACTTCAACCCCTCACTGAAAAAATTATCGGGGAATATCAAGCAGGGTTCAGGCAAAATAGATCTACTATTGACCAACTATTTACAGTTAAACAAATACTAGCCAAAGCATGGGAATATGACATAGACGTCTACAATCTCTTTGTAGATTTCAAGCAAGCCTATGATTCAATAGATAGAACAATACTACCTAATATATTACAAGAATTTGGCATACCATCAAAATTAATAAGACTAGTGCAAATGACAATGACAGAAACAGAAGCACATGTATGTATTCAAGGACAGATCACTGATGCGTTTATGACAACGCAAGGACTGAAACAAGGTGACGGACTGGCTCCAACACTTTTTAATCTTGTTCTTGAATATGTAATTAGACGGTTGACGGTGAGCAGAAATAACATACTTACAAACAAATCTACCCAATTAGCAGCATACGCAGATGACATAAACATAATGAGCAGAACAAAGACTGCGGCAGAAGAAACCTACGTTCAGTTGAAACAGAGTTCAGAAGTTGTAGGGCTAACAATAAATACAAATAAAACAAAACTACTCATACAAACCAGATCAAATAGACAGGCGCAACAACAACAATTTATAGACGATATAGAATACGTGAATAGATTCACGTATTTAGGAATGGATCTGGTCGAAAATAATGAAGAAGAACCGGAAATAAATAGAAGGCTTATGCTGGCAAACAAAGCCTATTTCGCGATGGGCCACATATTCAAATCGCGAGACGTACACCGGAAAACAAAACTCCGGGTATATAAAACAATAATCCGACCCATAGTAAGTTATGGGTGTGAAACATGGGTTATAACACAGAAATCTACCAATGCATTAGACGTGTTCGAAAGAAAAATATTGCGTAGAATACTGGGTCCAATAAAGGAAAATAACAACTGGCGAATTAGATATAATAAAGAAATATACGAACAATACACTGAACCAACACTAGCACAATACACTAGACTGCAGAGATTACGATGGGCAGGGCATGTGGCCCGCATGCATGAGAACAGAATCCCCAGAAAATTACTAAACGCAAGAATGCAAGGAAAAAGACCTGTTGGAAGACCAAAAAAGAGATGGGAAGACGAGGTAGATGAGGATGCCAAAAATCTCCTAAAAACGCGTTCATGGAAAAGAACAGCAGTAAATAGAGATGTTTGGAGAGGTTTAATGAAGGAGGCCAAGGCCCGGCTTGGGCTGTAGTGCCATTGGATGGATGGAACGAATTGGTGGTAACCATTATAAAAATACTAAAGATATTACACGTAAAGACTCCAATGAAGTAGTTAATACCATACTCCTTACTAAATCTGGTAAACTGGTTAAAAAATTTTAACTTACCCAGATAAGAAAAAAAAATATATTTCAAATTTCTCAAAGTATCCAAACATGTTACCAGTGGACTTGTTCGAGCTTCTCATTCCTGATGATATCATACACTTACTTTGGATTAAGGCTACTCGATATGCTCAATAGACTTAAAAATTACAACTCAAAAAATGAAATGCTTTTTAGCAAAATTGTTATAAATTTTGGTTACGATAAAAAGCCATCAAAAATAGTTACTGGGATTTTGGAGATGATATGCGAATCACAGCCGTTTATAATTCCATGCGCCGTGACAGATTTAGTCAGATCATGAGAGTCATACATTGTGCCAATTACACTGTAAACTGATATGAGGTTGAATGCTCGAATAAATGAACTTTGAAAAATTAAGGCAAATATCGAGCACAAATTTAATAATCAAATCTTGCCCAAGTACTTTCACTTTCTACAGCATCATCAGGGGCATTTCGTCAAATTTGGGCTATCCAGCCCTACATACATAACACTACAATAAATAACACTACATAACACTACATGAACAAACAGTTCAAAATTATTAAAAAGTATTCTAACGCTCTACATTCTTGTTGGCAACCGAAGAGAGAATGATACATTCTCTGTCATTCTCTGACACATTCTGGTATCATAATTTTAATAACGGTTACCTTATCAATTTCAAGGTTTATTAGGGGAATGTGGCAAATTCTAATCCAGAGCATCAAGAGAAATTTGGTAAAGCAACAGCTCCGTTATTGCAGCTTATTGAAGAGCTGTCCGAAGAAACTAAATCATTGCCATACCATTTTTATTTTGATAACTTATTCACTTCCATCAATATTCATTACTATTTAATTGAGAATGGTTATGAAGCAACAGTGATAGAAAACCTAGTCTAACAAATAATTTTCCACTCCGGATAGTAAAAGAGTTAAAAAAGATACCTAGAGGTACTTATAACTATGCGGTAACCACAGATCAAGACGCTGGATGGATACTTCTGTAGTTACTGTAGCATTAGTTGTTTATGGAGTTTCTCCAGTATCAAATGCAAACTGCTACTCATCGACTGAAAAAACAATTCCTATACCTAATTGTATTGGAAAATTCAACGCGTTTATGGGGGTCACCGATCAAATGGATGAGAATAATAATTATAGAAGAGAGATTTATAGAAGAGATGAGAATAATATTTATAGAGTTGAAGATTACCATGATGGTCGCTAACATTCGAAACAGATAGGCACTACAAGAAGAAAATACAGTTGGAATTAGAGGAAAGAAATGGTGGTGGTCTATCTTTACTTGGCTACTAAATACATCTATTTAAAATTCGTGAATAATATATTAAATTTTTGAAGCTGCTCGACGATCTTTCACATATTCACCTAAAAGCAGGATTGCGGTTGATATTGGGTACGATCACAGTGATCAATATGTTGAATATATTCCGAATATTAAGAGAAGACGTTGTGCTGGCAGTCACCTACAATCGAGCGCTGTGAGAATGCAATGCGGCAAACGCAATGTAATGTGTATTCAGTGCTTTAGTGACTGTCTGACATATGTTGACCTTTTGACATAATAATAGGTTGATCTTTTGTGTAGCGCAAATTTCTACAGCTACAGCTTCGAGATTTGTGTTTAATGGAATTTCTTTCGATATTATTTGTTTCTTTACTTATATTAAAACACCACCTAATGCGTAGTTTGCATTATCTCTGTGCTTAAAATATGAATTGAAGTACTTTAGATTCATGCACGTGGAATATTTAAAATTAGTTTCTTGAAGACAAATAATTTGTGGTGTAAATTGATTGATTAATTAATTACTATTTATAACTGGGATTATTGTTTGATTAATTGTTGTAACATAGGTAAACGAGTTTGAAAGTTCTTTATATTCCAGTGGAAAATTGTATTATACATAAATTAGTATATATTGATTACGCGAAATAAAGTAAAATTCAGGGTTAACAAGTGGATGTATCACTTTCAGTATCCAAAATGGCTAAATCAAGTTGTACAGCCAATTTTTTCCTCAATTTTGTGCAGAGATATTTTGTTGTTCTGTCTTCTAAATGGGGACGTATTTCTTCCAACATATTAATAAGAGCTACGGTATCTAAAGTATAATCATTCGCAATCGTTAATACAACAGAGCAGCCATGGCAATTTTCAAGTAAACTTTCAATTTGCTGACTGTAAGACAAAAGGAAGGAGAGTGTTTATCGATATATGTTTTAATATTGTCTAAAAACTTTATGTTTTGTTTAGGTTTGTTTCTGTTTTGCTTTTTTTATCTGTTTTAAAGTTGGAATTGCAAATTGGACATCCTCAGAAGTAGGAGATGAAACAGCAGTAGCAGTAGGTTTATGTAAAATACTCTATGTTAAGGAAGGATAAGACTTTGTATTGTCAACCAAGGCATTTTCGATTAACTCAGAATTCATACGGGTACTAATAGGATGAGAGAGGAGTGGATTTAACAGTTCTGGATTTTGAGTCGAAGATGACTCAAACATATTTGGGAGTAAGTTTCGATTCAATTACGAGCTGTATGCGTTGGCGGATTGTGAGCTGTTGGAAGAAGAAATTGTTGTGATTGCTACTATCAATGTTAAACATTCGTTTTGTAAATGTCGTGTAATATTTTCATAAGGAATTGTGGGGCTTACATTAGATACCAGCAATCTTTTTGATGGGATTATTAGTCGCCGGGCAACTAGACGAGTATTGTTAATTATGATGGTTTCATTATTTTTGAGAAGATCCTCGACTATTTATTTATCTCTCAGATATATGCAAACTCGATTGTTAGATAAACGTGAACAAATTATATGTAAGTTAACCACTGGTTCAATCTGTAAGAGATATTCTTGAATTTTGCAACCTTCTATCGATGGGAAAACTATCTCTTGATCTCTATTTGGTAATGGAGTGGAATTTTTCAACTAACGCTGCTGCTGAGTATGATTTAACCGTGCTGTTGACATTCTGTAAAGTAATATTGACATTTGAAGAATTTTGAGTAAGATTATCCATTTTTTGCTTTCTTACGGACTTTCTTCCAAAATATTTAAACTATGTCCGCCTCTGGCGATGAAAAACCACAGACGAAAATTTGAGGAAAAAAAAACAACCAATTGGTAGATAAAAACTTACAACAGGGAAATGGAAAGATATTATTAATTTTTTTTGATACTAATAATATGATGTAAATTAAATACTCACCAATGATTTGTGATATATACTACTTTAACACTTCACCACTTTTTTCCCAAAATTTTTTTCTAATTATAATAGTTCTAATTTTATTTTTGATAACAAACACTTGAGGCAAGGATGCATTCTGTCCCCGGTGTTATTTAATATATACTCTGAATATATCTTCGAGCAAGCGCTGGGAGAACTACAAGAAGGCGTATTAGTCAACGGAATGCGTCTAAACAACATTAGATATGCCGACGACGCAGTAGTTTTTGCAGATAGTCTGGACGGTTTGCAAAGAATAATGTCGCATATATCACATATAAGTAGAGAACACGGACTTGATCTTAATACGAAGAAAACAAAGTACATGGTAGTCAGTAAGCGCGAAATATTAAAGACACAGCTTTTGGTTAACCAACATCCAATTGACAGAGTGGACAGCTACACATACGTTGGTACCAATATTAACAGCCAATGGGATCACTCCAGTGAAATAAAACAACGCATAGGAAAAGCGAGATCAGCGTTCATAATGATAAAGTCTCTTTTCAGAAGTCATGATTTACCACTTGCTACCAAAATCTCTCTTATTAGATGCTATGTATTTTCTACCTTATTATACGGAGTAGAGGCCTGGATACTTTCCGAAGCTTCCTTAAGAAAAAACTCAAGGCATTCGAGATGTGGTGTTACAGACGTATCTTACAGAGAATAGGCAAGGAAGGCGAGATTATTAACACCATCAAAGAGCGCAAACTAGAATATCTTGGCCATGTTATGAGGAATGAACAGAGATACGGCTTGTTGCAACTCATTCTTCAGGGCAAGGTATTTGGAAAGAGAGGATCAGGAAGAAGAAGAATATCTTGGCTTCAAAACCTGAGAAAGTGGTTTAATACATCGACAACCGGACTATTCAGAATAGCAGCAAGCAAAGTTAGGATAGCCATGTTGATCGCCAACATCCGGAACGGATAGGCACCGTAAGAAGAAGAACAAACACTTCAACTATAAGAATGTATAAAATAATAAACTGAAATTCTTCTTAAAGGAACCGTCCATATAATTAATTTTGTCTTCATAAATAGAACGGCGGAAAACGGAAAAGTCCAAAATCATATTCTTGAAGACATGCAAAAATTTGTGAAAATTGGCAACTGCAATAAGGGCCTGACTGCCAACAAAATTGTAAAAAAAACTATGCTTTATGTGTCCATCCAAAAAGGATCAAAAATTTAAACGCGTTGTGCAAAACATGCTCTTCAATTGGACGGAGTTATGCATCACTAGATCAAGCGCCATTTTCTCAAATTGTGGATTATGGCGCTTTCTGATGGAAATAGCATAAACTATCTACATAATAAATCCCATTAGTCTGTTAGTAACGGTCATCCAGATATATTTAAAAAGACCAAGTGCCTTTCTTCTTATTCTGGATTTTGAATTTTGCAATACTAGATAAAGCGACAAATTTTCTGTATCAGTTTTGCATCAGTAGACCAAGCAAATGAATGAAAAATAAAAAAGCTCCTGGCGAGGATCGTATAACGCCTGAAATGTTAAAAATGGGCGGCAACATCGTTGTAGAAGTTGTGGAAGTGTTACTGAATAAGTGTCTAACAGAAAAAAGAATACCCAGCCTATGGGAAAACGCCGAAAAAATACTTTTACACAAGAAAGGAGACACTACTAATATTGAAAACTACAGACCTAAGTTTGTTGTCACACTTATACAAATTGTTAACAAGAATAATAACCAACCGCATAACACAAAAACTTGATTTATATCAACCGGTTGAACAGGCGGGATTTAGAAAAGGGTTTGGTACTAATGATCACTTACAAACCATCAGAACACTAGTAGAAAAAACCACAGAATATAATGTACCTTTACATATGGCATTTATCGACTTTCACAAGGCTTTCGATAGTATTGAGACTTGGTCCTTTTTGTCAGCCCTGAAGGATGCTCGAATAGACTCACGGTACACTACACTCATTAAAAACATTTATGAACAGGCCACATTCCACATCAAAATCAATGAAGACGAAAAAACTGAAAAAATGCGCCTTGATAAAGGTATTAGACAAGGTGATACTATTTCACCAAAGCTTTTTACCTTAGCATTGGAAAATGTATTCAAACAGCTTGACTGGGAGGAAAAAGGTCTAAACATTGATGGTGTACGTTTGAGTCATTTGAGGTTTGCGGATGACATAGTATTATTTAGTACAGATATCAAGGAACTGGAGCAAATGTTGAAGGAATTAAACCAGCAGTCAAATAAAATAGGTCTCAAAATGAACCTTCAGAAAACAAAAATAATGAGTAATTTACAAACTAATCTTGTTATTGACAACGTCAGTCTTGAAAATGTAGACCACTATATATATCTTGGACATACCATTAAAATCGGCAAAGAAAATCAAATAGCCGAAATAAAAAGACGCATACAACTGTCTTGGGGAGCTTTCGGCAAATTAAGCTTTATTTTGAAGAATAAAGATATACCAATGTGTCTAAAACGTAGAGTTTATGACAAATGTATCTTGCCTGTAACTACATATGGACTGGAGACCATGGCCTTCACAAAGAAAACCTTAGAGCAGCTCAGTACAACCCAAAGAGCAATGGAGAGGGCCATGCTAGGGATTAGTTTGAGAGACAGGATTCGAAATAACGTCATTCGTGAAAGAACAAAAATTACTGATGTCTCAGAACGTATTGCAAGGCTCAAGTGGCAATGGGTCGGACACGTTGCCCGAGATAATCCCGAAAAATGGACACAAAGATTAACAAACTGGAGACCAAGAGAGAACAGGCGAGGAGTAGGCAGACCGCAGAAGAGGTGGACAGACGATATCAAACAAGTCGCGGGCAAGCAGTGGATGAGAATTGCCAAAAGTAGAAATCGATGGAAGCAAATGGAAGAGGCCTATGTCCAGCAGTGGACGAACACAGGCTGAAGAAGAAGAAGACCAAGCGTCTCTTGCGAGCGTTTTAATGATTGTAAATAGAATATTTGGAAACATACGTACATAAACGTTGTTGATAATAACTTGTTGAGGCGTTTAGGTTAAGAAGTAGTGTCAGTTATTGCTTTATTTTTACTATAAAATTAAGAGAGCTATAATTTGTTCAAATATTTCCGTAAGTAAGTCCCAATAAACCGTAAAAGAACCAAAATCAGTAACCTGTGACAGTGTGTAAACCTTTTTTTTTCACAGACCTTGAGAATATCAAGTTGCAAAGTCAATGCAGCATTGAAAGCTATGAAACGTCCAATGGGTGTTCGAGATTGTCATGGTCAAAATAAAGATCATAATTAAATTAACGATAATCGTGTACAAAAAGTAATTAAGTACATAACGAAATTCCCTAAGTACAAGTCACATTACAGAACAGCTAACACAGAAAGAGAATACCTAACAGAAGAAACAACATTAAGTAAAATGTATGAATTATATATTGAAGAAGCAGACAATGATCCTTTAAATTTTCGTTTTAAAAAAAATATTTTCAAAACGATTTAATCTTCAAAGAAAAAACTTGAAAAAAAATGCTTGTAGAGATGTGATTGTTTCGAATTAGAAATTAAAAATTGTGCAGATAACGAAAAATTAAGCAAGTTAAAGGAAGAAAAAAATGTGCACTTAGAAGAAGCTGAAAATGCACAATATAAAAGAAAGCTAGACATGAAAATGAGTAACGGTCAACCAGAAATGGAAACCTTTTGTTTTGATTTAAAAAAAAAAACTCTTCCCCTTCCGAGAATTCCAACAAATATCGTATATTATAAGCGTCAATTACGTATTTACAACCTTGGTATCCATAGCGGCAAAGATAACAAAGGTCAGTGTTATGTTTGGATAGAAGGTGAAGCTGGTCGGAGAGCCCAGAAAGTAGGCAGTTGTCTTAAGAAACATATTGAAGAAAATGGTACTTCTGCAAAACATGTAATTTTGTGGTCACACTCTTGGGGCATCTAAAACCGCAACATCAAAATAGTTTTAATTCTGAAAACGATTTTGGAAACTCATCCTACCATTGAAAAAATTACATAACGCTATCTTTCTGTCATAGTTTTTACCCAATGATAGATAACTTTCAACAACATTTATATACCGTTGATGATTTACTAAACGTGATGAAGAAATCCCGTAAAAAGAACTCACTAGTAGTTCACAGAATAAAAAAAGAAGAATTCGTTGAAACAAAGAAGTTGGAAACTATTATTACAAACTGTGAATAAGACATAGAAAACCGTAAGATAAGCTGGCTTAAAACAAGAGAAATTGAAATAAGAAAGGATAAACCACTGAGTATTTTTATGAAAACTGATTTTAACACTAGTGAAGTTGAAGTAGATCTTCACAAGAAACTTCAAAAAGGACGGCCCGTTGCAATGCAATCCCTAAGTAACCACTTGATTCCTCTTTGGCCCACAGGCAAGCCACTTTCTGTGCCTAAGCTTAACGACTTAAGATTTTTAATGCACCTAATACCAAATGATGCAAAACCTCTGTATCGCTCCCTTTTCAGTAACAATACAGTAGAAGATGACATTGACGGATTTGATGGAGACTTAGACTTTGACATACGAGATGAGTAATGTTTATTTACTATTTTCATAATATTCAGAAAATTGTACCTACTGTTAACACTGAGTTCAAGTTTTTTTTTATATTTTGATTAATTTCTTAAGTAATATAAAATATTCAAAACAACGACTTTTATTGTCATACCCAAAAAGAAAAAATAGCTTGTGGCCTACTAATCATTCACTAAAAGTGATATTTTAGTTACGCATCACTAGACCAAACGACCTCCATGTCGCTTGGTCTATTGATGTATAACACAATTACACAATGTGGCGAAAATCGTAAGTCGACCAAAAGCCTTTTTATTTTTTTTTTCGTTTTTCTTTAACATTAGCAAGTTACTATTTCGCACTTAGAGAAAACATAAAAAAACTGTCTTCGAAAACAAAAAATTACGACTATTGTAACATATACTAAATTTTAATAGAGTGAAAACTTTGAAGTCAAATATCTCAAAATCAATTTTTGGCACTTGGTCTAGTGATGCATAACGCCGTCCAATTAAGGTTTCTGTACTTTTATGGTAATAAAAATTACTTATTAAAAGCAACTCTATTTGTCGGGTGTTTTTATCCATCTTATTTAAAAGTAAAGAACGACTCAGTTATACAATTATACATAATATTTAGTATTGTTAAGTTATTTAAAGAAATATTTTCAAGTTATTCGTATTGTAATTAAAAATGATGGTTACCAAGAGTCTGTATATGTAATTTTGTTAATTTTACTCCCTTACTTCCAATAACTCTTCATTTTTGTATCAGATAAAATCAGATGATACGAAAACATTTTTTTCGTAATTTTTACTGTCTGAATGAGTTATGGTTTTGAGAGGATCTAATAATTTCAAAAATTGTCCAAACAAGTTTAAAGCGATGCAGCCCTTTAGCGAGTAAATTAAAAAATGTAAGCGTGATGATTAATGCTTGGTAGCACCAACAGTATGACGTAATTTATATACAAACAACCACCCCGAGTTTGTTATGAAATTGAAAAGTTTTTTCAGGACTAATATCCTGAAACTTTCGCAGAGGTA
Source organism: Diabrotica balteata (assembly GCA_918026665.1). Taxonomy (NCBI): domain Eukaryota; kingdom Metazoa; phylum Arthropoda; class Insecta; order Coleoptera; family Chrysomelidae; genus Diabrotica; species Diabrotica balteata. The sequence goes on along the minus strand of OU898282.1, from coordinate 39,275,776 downwards.
ATTTTGAATTATACACGTTACAAGTTGATATAATGCCAGCCTGATTTACAGACCCTTTTTACTTTTAGGTAATTCTAGTTTGTCGCCATAACTTTTAATTATACCAAGAGGGTCCTATTATGGATAGATATCGGTCCTTTAGCTAAAAAGAAAATATTTGGGATCTGAAAAATGTTATCAACAGTAGATTAAATATTAAATAAATAAAATAATAATCAAGAAAGTTAAATTATTATTAACATTTTATGACGATTATTTATTATAAGTGATTTTTTTTTATTCAGTTTAATGCGTCGATAACTAATGGTCATTGGCATGGTACAGTGAATTTTTAACGTAATTTTCTTTGCTAAGAGACGCTAATTGTATCCGAACGTCTGCGGTCCCTCCGGTGAGTACCGATCGCACAAGGATAGAAATTATTTTCATTTATTAATTTTTAATAAACGAAAATTTCTCCACCCAGGTGAGATTCGAACTCACGACCTTTAGGTTCAAAGGTAGGCGCTCTTACCACTGAGCCACAGAGGGGGTGATATAATATTTGAATTGTAGAAAAAGTAAAGAAATTTAAAAATGGATACAATTTAATAGTAATTTACGAAATAAAGTTTTGAAAGTGATACTTTAAGAAAGGAGTAGGTCGATAGTAGATAGATAGATAGTAGACGATAGAATCCTGAGAGTTTCGTAAAATTACTTTGGATCGTGTTTTGGTAACTTTACTTATGAGCTTTTATTAAATACTTTAAAGTTATTCTCGTTAATTCAATATTAGAAAAATCTACTTCTGAATAATAATAACCCAATTATAACAATTATTTATATTGATATTGTTAGAAATATTAACAGAAGTGGCAGTATTAAAATTAGTGTTAGGCCTGTTAGTACTTTTACTATTTTTTGAGATATTAAGTTGTTGTGGCCATTTTCAATCTGTGAATCTATGTGAATTTTATAACTTAAAGAATTTAGTAAACTTGACTATGGAGCCATCGTCTACAACTCCACCAAAAAAAAACACATTTGAAGTCACTGGATATTATCCAAAATAGATGTCACGTATTTCTTTAGGTGCTCACTATACAAGTCCCATTCAAAGTCTTTATTGGGAAAGTGGAGAACTTCCTCCTTCTTTCAGAAGACAATATCTAAGCCTAACATATGCAGCGGCAGTGTCATCAAACCGAAATAATCCAGTACTGCATAACGTTTTTGCTGATCGATTTACAAATAAATTTCAAAAATCACATCAAATTGATCATTCTTTTTACTTTCGTAAACAATCATACTTACTCAAATTAAATTTTTAATTTTAAAAAACCTATGATACCTCATCAATCCACAACCCTGCACCATGGACAATATCTCTTCCTGCTATCGACATCAATCTAACAAACCTAAGAAAATCAAAGATATCATCAACCGTCATTAAACAAAAGTTTTATACACTATTAAACAGATATGGCAATACCTAAAACGAATACACCGATGCACCAAAAAATGAAGACAGAGTTGGAGCAGCAATTTATTCGGAAGACATGAATTAATCGCAATTCTAAAAGCACCATCGTTAATACAAAACAAAAACAAAGAAAGATGTATAATAATCACAGATTCTCTAAGTTCATTATCTCATTGACTCAATTATATGTGTGGGGGTGACAACTCCCTTCTACTTCTTATTAAAAAAGAACTTAAAAACATTTCAAATAAGAACATCCAAGTGCACTTTTTATGGGTGCCTTCTCAAGTAGGAATTGAAGGTAACGAAGCTGTAGATAAACTAGGTAAAAACGCACCAACTAACCCGATGTCCGAAGAAAGTAACATATTGGTACAAAACGATTTAAAACCATACTTAAAACAAAAAATAATTCAAAATGGCAACAAACTTGGAACAACACTCCATCAAGGCTATACGAAGTCAAAAAACACCCACATCTTTGAAAACCAACAATAAAAGACAGAAGAGAGCAAGTGATACTTACCCGTCTCCGTGTCGACCATACACGACTTACTCATGACTATTTATTACAGCGCAAAAATAAACCAGGGTGTGAAGTGTGCAACAGTGTTCTAACGGTAAAACATTTTTTAATACGGTGTCCTAAATATAACAGTGAACGACTCAAATATAGCATACCCAACTCCCTAAGAGATGCCCTAGAAGAAAATACTTTCCTATCTTAAAATATTTTTATGATCGAAAAAATATATTTTTCCGCAAATCGCCAGGAAATTTTGACATTCCTGTCAAAATTTTTTGAAGAAAAAGTCAGGACTTCCTTACTGTAAGGACACCCGTACACTTGTTAGTGATTGACAATGAAGTTTGACAATTCAACCTCAATACGTTTCCATATGAACCCAAGTAATTTTATTAGGAATTTCAAAGCACCATTTATTTGGGAATAAAATTATCGCCTTTTTTTTTAAATCAATCAATATCTGTCGAATTTTAAACGATTTGCGGAAAAATAGTATGTTTACCTCGTAGGAAAAGCCACATTCCTGGACTCTGTGTTGCTAAGTCTCGGCTTGCGCCTCGACTTAGCAATCTTCACAGTCGTCCAGGAATGTTAAGCTTTTCCTACCCGGTAAACAATGTACTATTTTTTTAATTATAAACCGTAAAATATTTTCCTATCTTAAAAACTGTCATCTTCCTCAAAATATCTAAAATGTACATTTAAAACACATACGTATTATTATTATTATTGTAAACTAATGCATATTCACATATTGTATCAACTGTCACATATGTTACATAATCTAAATACGCTAATGACCCTGCGTGGTTGATGGATTAATAATAAAAAAAGAATTTTCTACGTATCCCTCTGCTAAATGAGTTGATTTTCATCCCCGTGTCTTTTCAAGTTGGTTATAGTACCACCACTATCAGCCAGTAAAGAGGCTGAGCTCCTTCGCAGACAGTGCCTGGTGTATTATTTGGGATGCGGTAATTTAAGAAATTCAGCAATAGCTTTCGTTTCTTTCCCGATATTTTTATTTCTCCATATTGTTTTATTTAGGCAGCCTGCGGCTCTGTTTGCTTTATTCACTTGATCTTCCACTTCGGTTTCGAGCTTTCCGTAGCTACATAATGTGATGCCTAAATATTTAAACCACTTGTTCTATTATCTGACCATCCAGCTTCAATTTACATCTTAGTAAATTTGCTGTTGTAACCATGCATTTTGTCTTTTTGGGAAATTAACATTTTAAACTTTCTGGCGGTTATATTAAATTGGTGCAGCATACGTTGTAAATCATCTTCACTTTGAGATAGTAGTATTGCGTCGTATGCATAGCAGATTATTTTAAGTTGTTTTTCTGCCATTTGATATCCTTTGTATAGTTCTTACTTATTGTATTATTTCATCCATTATTAGGTTGAACAATAGAGGGCTCAGGGAATATCCCTGTCTTACGTCATTGCCAGCTTAAATGGGGTCAGTTAGTTCTTCTTCTACTTTTACTTTTATTGTGTTGTTTTGGTAAATAGTTTTGATCGTTTTGATTATTCTTAGAAACATCTCTCTTGCATACAGTATGTGGATAACGTCTTTTAATTTGACGCGGTCAAATGTCTTTATAAGGTGCACGAAACATAGATATGCCGTTTTGTTGTATTTTAATAATTTCTCTTGCACTTCTTTCTAAAATCTTGTTTTTTTGTTGCTAGTGTTATCATTTCATTCAATTTGTTTGTTATCACTTTGGTTGTTAATTAAAATTCATAACAAAATATATAATTGTATTACCTAGTAATTTTGAAGAAGTGTTTTTGTGTGAAACTGGTTTAAAATTGCTGGTGATTTCCTATGCAAATATGATATGGCATAGAATGTCTGATGTTATCTTTAATTGATGTTCTTTTATTTTCTTTGTGTATGCAGATTTCGCCATCACCTGAACTTATTTTAAGCTGCAATTTTGCTTATAAAGTTGGTTTACAATTATAAATGCCCGCTTGAAGTAGGAGAAATCTTTGGATTTAGTTGCGGTATTAACTGTGTGCTTGATTTCAGGAAATACCTTTTTGTAGTTTCCAAAAAATATTAAAAACTTAATGGTGGTCTACTATTATCATGCATTTTGTTTTTCTAATTTTAATACAGTATTCCAATTCTCTTTTTCTTTTAAGCCCTTCTCCCTATTCGGATTGCCGAATGTAGGCCTCTCCTAATTCTCGCCATTCATCTCTATTGTTTGTAAGACATTTCCACATTGGCCCTGCAGTTCTTTTAATATCGTCACTTTAGCGCATTTGCCGTCTTCCGCGTGGTCTTTTGTCTTCAAATAGCTGCCAATTCCCGATTTCTTTATTCCATCGGCCATCCGTTAAGACGTTCGTTATGTCCAGCCCATTTCCATTTCAGTTTAGCTGCCTGTTCGACAGCATATTCTACTTTTATTCTATTACGAATATCTTCATTGGTTTTATGGTCTTTGAGTGAGATACTCCGCATCTGTCGTTCCATAGCTCTTTGAGTTTTTCTGATCTTCTCCATGTTTATTTTAGTGAATGTCCAGGTTTGAGCTTCATATGTAAGTTCAAGTAGGATACAGGAATTAAACACTTTGGTTTGCAGTATTTGAGGTGTATTTTTATTTTTAAGTACGTATGAGAGTCTTTCAAATGCTGTCCATCCCATTTTTACACGCCTGCTTATTTCAGTAGCCTGATTTTCTTTGCTGGCCTTGACATTTTGACCCAGATATGTATATTCATATACGTGTTCTATCTCTGTCCCTTCGATGTTTATCATAGGATTGTCATTTTTGTTTGACATTAGTTTAGTTTTGTTGAAATTCATTTTCAGTCCTTGTTTTAAGGATTCTGTGTGTAGCTCCTTAATCATCGTATTCAGTGCTTTCCACGTGTTAGCTATTAGTACTACATCATCTGCGCACCTAAGATAATTAGGTGTAAATAATTTTGGAGATTATGTGTTTCCTTGTCTTACTCCTCGGTTGATTTTTACTGGTCTTGTTTTAATTCCATTACCCAACGTCACTATCATCTCAGCTTGTTCGTTAATATTATGTATTAATATTTTGTACCTAGAGTCGATCCTATTGTTGACTAATGCTTTTTCTATGGCCCACAGTTCTACGCTATCAAAAGCTTTTTCATAATCTATAAAAGCCAGACATAATGGGAGATTGTATTCGGTAGTCTTTTCTACTAGGATTTTTAAAGTATATAGATGCTCACATGTGCTGTACCCTTTTCTAAATCCGGCTTGTTCTACTGGTTGATAGCCGTCAAATTTAATTGTTAACCTGATTGTAATAATCTTTGTAAAGGTTTTGTAAAGTTGTAAAAGAATTGAAATTGATCGATAGTTTTTCAGGCCTGTGGTGTCTCCTTTTTTGTGTATTAGTATTGTTTTAGCAGTATTACATTGTTCGGGTATGTTTCTTTGGAATAGACATTTATTAAACAGTATTTTTAGATATGTGATGGCTTCTTTTTTGGTTTTCTTAAGCATTTCTGATAAAATTCTGTCGCTTCTAGGAGCTTCATTCCTCTTTATTTATTTTACTGTTCTTTTTATTTGTTCGTGGCATTTTTTGGCCATCACTTCTGGAGGGTTGACATTTGTTATCTGTAGACTTCGGCAAATATGCAAATAAAAATGTAGAAAATATGCGCATAAATATGCACGTGTTTACCCGAAAATATGCAAATATTTTACAAAATATGCATACAAATAAATAAAAAAATCGTAAAATAGTAACAATTTTATTTAAAAAAAAAGTGTACATAACTAAATATTTCCTACTATTCATTAAGATTTACATTTATTTTAAGTAACTACATCATTTTTAAGTATGAATAAACTTATTTAGAATTATGGTAACAATAAATGACCAAGTGGTGTTCAAAATTTTCTAACAAAAACTTGTGGCTTCTGTCTGAGTACATATATTTATATATGGAAAAACTTCGTTCAACATCAACTGATGTAACGGGAGCATTTTTCAAACTAACCAAAACATTTGGTTCTAAATTAATTGTTTCCGAAATATTTCCAGCTAGAACACTGACTACTTCAGAAAGAATATGGTAACCTTTATTTTTTTCCATAGTAGCTTCAAATTTTTTTAAAATATCTTTTCCAATATTACCTCTAACGTTCCGACAACATGACGCAAATTCTTTTATTAATGCTGTACTTTCGAACAATGACAGTTTTGGTGATTCTAACTGAGTAATTGTTTTTTGAACAAAACTAAAATTTGATTTTATAAATGAAAGTTCTTGTTGAAGCAAGTTACTCTGAAAAGTTTGTTTAGAATCCAAAAGAGATTGGGAACTTTCATCTGTTAACGTATCAATTATGTTCTTTATTTTAACAAAATGATCTGCATAAAAATTAGCTGCTTCTAACCATGTTCCCCATCGCGTTAAAATAGGTTGTGGTGGAAGAGGAATGTTAGGTAGCATTTCTTTATAAAGTTGAATTCTTATAGGAGATTTAAGAAATACTTTTTTGACACTGGATATCATGGTATTTACAAGAGGAAACTTTTTTCGTATTTCCTCTGCAACTCTGTTTAATCCATGCGCTACACAAGTAACATGTATTAAATCTGGGAAAAATATTTTTAAATTTTGTCCTGCTTTCACCATATAAGGAGCAGCATCCGATAAAATAAGCAGTAATTTATTAGAAGGAATAGTTGTCGGAAGAAAAAAAGTTGCTAATGTTTCTTGTATAAAACGCGAAATTGTTAAAGCATTTGTTTTCTCAAGTTGCTGGCATGAAATAAGATGAGATTTTGGTAAGGTATCTTCTTTAAGAACACCAATCAATAAATGAGCAATATACTTTCCTGAGGAATCAGTGGTTTCGTCTACAGATATGTAAAAATAATTATCTGCAATTTCTTCCTTAATATTAATTAACACCGACGAGTATAGCCCGTTCACATTATTTCTTCTTAGAGACCGATCACTTGGAACATTAAGTTTGCAATATTTTTTTAGAAACGAACTAAAATTTACATTTGCTAATTTTGAAAGCGGTATGTTTGCAGACACTAATGCGCGACACAAGTCTTCATTAAAAGTTTCTTGCTCATCTAATTTTTTTGAAGTAGATTGGAAACATTTAGCCATTGAAGTTTGATGTTTTCCTCCTATTTTTCCTTTTTTTGCAATGTGTGAAGCAGTTCTCACATGTTGGTCTATCTGAAATTTCTTCTTACATGCTATCTATAAATAAAAATAAAAACCTTTATTTTAACCCAACCTTTAAAATATAAAAATATACAAGGTGTTTTTGGTTAATCAAATAACTGGTTTGGAAAAAAAAACACTCGCTAAGTGTTTTAAATGCAGTATTAATCCACAAATTAGTTTTGTTACTAACCATTAGTACATCATATAACTTATTTTAAAATTCAACAAAAGTTTTTTTTTGTTAATTCAATTACAATAAAAATAATTGTGTTTTAGAATAGCTGACTTCATAAAAAAAAGTAAAGGTGAAAAATTTTTCTAAATACACACCATTGTATTGTACCATGGACAATTTTTTCTCACTAAAGGAAGCTATTTTTCATTTAAAAACAACCTACGAGTACTAAATTTCAAGTAAATACGTTTATTGGTTTTAAAGTTATTGTTGTTATTAACTAAAAGAATTTAATTTTTTTTAATTTTAACACCCTGTATCTCGAAAAGTAAATAAGTTTGACCCCTCATTAACTATATCGTTTTGTTCAATTTTTCGAGAAGTATCTACAGTCAAACGTTGTAAGTGTCATTTGGAAACACCCTGTATGTATGAAATATTAGATATTTAATAGAAAATATTAGATACTTACAATTTTGCCACAGACTGAACAGTAGATTTTTCCCATATCCATAGACAGCTCTTTATAAGGTTTAATCCAAGTTGAAGCACTGGTTGTTTTAGGCATTATAAAATCACAATCTTCCTTTTTGTTACGCACAACGAGTGTTTACGCTTTGAATATCAAAACAAAAATGATTTACAAATCTGAGCATCAAATTAGAAATGTTTAGGTACCTAATTCAATAAACTGGGAGATTTGGAAAATCCCTAAATTAGGAACAAAACTATTAGCCGTTTACCTGCTGTTAAGATACAATAAATTGTAGATAGATTTGGGGATTAGATCATAAAATGCAAATGAGCGAACCCTTAGCGATTATCCAATAACTGAATGCCTCAGTGACCGAGACTTTCTAAGAATGTTGAGGGCTACTTAAATTGATCTTCTTTGAAATTGTAAATGTTTTGTACCTGTAGAGATTACGTACTTAGATCATTTCTTGATTAAAATGACTACAAAATTTTATACAAGAATTGAAATAAATTGGTATGTTTAAAAATTTTCAAATACAGTATAAAAATCTGAACTTTTATGCACTTTATGCAAACTTTTATACAAATATGCCAAAATATAAAATATTTGCATAAAATATGCACAATATGCAAAATTATGCAATATGCATATTTGCCGAAGTCTAGTTATCTGCCTTTTTAAATTCTTCTTTGAGGAGTGAGGGGGAGCGTTTCTGGAATGGTACAGATCGGCTTAGAACTTTTCAATTGATTTTGCAATATCAGATTTACTTTTTTCTAGTTATCATTGTTTATTTTTGGTTTGTTCTATACGGTCTTTTTGATGTTTTTTAATGTCCTCTTTTATTTGTGTTTTTCTGCAGTATCTCTTTTATTTTGTCTCAAAAGATCTTTTTTTTGTTTCACCATGTTTTGTTTTCAGCATTTTGGATTTTCGTTTTCTGTTAGCGGTTGCGACTTCTGAGCTTGCATTTAATAGTTCTTTTGTTATGACATCATTAATTTCACCTAAGCCAAGTTTATCTAGATTTAATACTTTAGCGGGTGTTAACTTCCTTTTATATTGTTCTGTATACAATTTTAGTTTATCTGTGTCTATATTCTAAGTTTTTTCAAATTTATCTCTATTTTCATTATGTTTTATTTTTAATCTTACTCTAACCATTCGGTTATCGCTACTTAATGACGCCGTATTTATTACTTTTACGTCCTGTATGGTATCTGTTTTGTTATACAGTATGTAACAAAATAGATATTGTAATAATTGCCCTTAACTGTAGTTATCCTGTACTTTCTGTTAACTGTAAATTATACAAAAAGATCATACTCCCACCCTAGATACTAAACAAACTTCTTCTTTTTATGAAGACATGACTCTGTCCATTTGTAAATGTTCTTTTAGTAATTTGTCGTTCCATAGTTTTCGTGGTCGTCTTACTGATCGTCTTTCTTTTGAGAAACCATCTCTTACCGTCTTTAGCACTTTATTTGTTGTCATTTGGCTCATATAATCGTTCCATTCTACTCTTCCATTTTTTACCCAGTTCTTGATGTTCTTCGCCTTGCATCGGCCTCGTGTATCTGTACTTCTAGCTCTGTTCCATAGTGTCTTACTACGTGTTTTCATCTCTGCTGTTTCTAACGTCCTTTTTGTCCTATTTGTGTCAGGTCGTGTTTCTGACGCGTATGTCATTATGAGTTTGAAGACTTTTAAATTTTGCTTTTCATTTCTTTCCCGATATTTTTATTTCTCCATATTGTTTCATTTAGGCAGCCTGCGTCTCTGTTTGCTCTATTCACTTGATCTTCCACTTCAGTCTTGAGCTTTCCGTAGCTATATAATGTAATGCCTATCCATTTACATCTTAGTAAATTTGCTGTTGTAACCATTCACTTTGTCTTTGTTGGGGAAATTAACATGTTATATTTTCTGGCTGTTATATTAAATTGGTGCAGCATACATTGCAAATCATCTTCCTTTAAAAGAGTAGAATTGCGTCGTCTGCATACCAAATTATTTTAAATTGTTTTTCTCCCATTTGGTATTTTTTTTTTAAGACGGATTTGTAATACATATTAAACTGACGACCAGTTCCTCGGTAACTTCCACCTTCTTTCGACAGTATCACTGCTTGGGCACATTCAACTCGGGTTAAATTTCGTGATTGACGCTCCATCTCTCTCTTCAATCCTGACCCCCCAGGGGGAGTGTAGTGGTCGACGTGATGTCGTGTATTGTCCGTCTCCAGAGATCTCTGTCTCTGGTCATTTCTTTTAATTCATGCATAGGTCTTTGGCATATTCCTGTAATTTGATCTATCCATCTTGTTGGGGATCTTCCTCGTGATCTTCGGCCTTCTACCTTTCCTTGTATTATGAGTCTTTCCATGTTTTCTGTGTTTGCTCTCATAACATGCCCAAAATATTTTAATTGTTGGAGATGGACTTTACTAGAGAGTCGTTGGCTAACTTTTAGCTCTCTTAAAATTGAATTATTTGTTCTGCGGTCGGTCCAAGGAATTCGTAACATTCGTCTCCAACAGAACATTTCAGTGGCGTCTATCTTTCTTCTCTCCGATTGTCTCAGAGTCCAAGATTCACATCCGTTGGTCAGTATTGGGAATATTAAGCAGTTGATCAACCTCATCTTTATCGCTCTTGAAATTTGACAGTCCTTCCATATTTTGGTCATTTTTGCTGTGGCAACTTTTGCTAGATCACATCTACGTTTAATCTCTTCTTGTAATGACCCTGTGTTTGTGATTAATGATCCCAGATATAAGTATGAGCTCACAACCTCGAACCGGTCAATTGTGGTTATGTGTGGATGATTGTTGTGTAGTCTATCCACTATCATGATCTTTGTCTTTGATATGTTTAATTGCAGACCAAATATTTGACTTTCGTTTTCGATCAGTCGTATAAGTTCTATCAGCTCTGCTTGACTATTTGCAAGAAGGGCTGTGTCATCTGCGAAACGTAGGTTGTTTAGTTTATGACCATTTATTGAGATGCCCTTTTCCCATCCTTCAAGTGCTCTTCGCATAATATACTCCCCATATATGTTGAATAATTGTGGAGATAGTATACATCCTTGTCTGACACCCCGTTCTGGATGAAATTCGTTCAAAATTGTGTCAAGTACTTTAACTGAGCTAGTAGTGTGTTCATATAGGTCGGTTATAAGCGTAATTAGATGTTGTGGTACGCCTACTTCTTTTAGTATTCGCCATAAGTGTCTCCACTTGACCCTGTCGAACGCTTTACGGTAATCTATAAAACAGATGTATAGTGGGATGTTGAAGTCCCTAGATTTCTCTATTATCTGTCTTAACCCTCCGTTAGTCGCTAGGAAAAACTGAGCATCAAGAGTCGCTACGGTGTCTGAGACCGACAATTAAAAAAGATTGTTTTTAATATAAAATTCATACAAATATTTTATATTGTTTATAGGAATAACTAAAAAATATTTTTGAAAATATTTTATTGAAAAAAAAACAGATAAAAAATGAAAAACACTAGCATAACAATATATTGTGAATATTGTTCTGAAGCTATTTTCTTGTGGCATTTTAAAGTAATTACTGTTTAAATGGGAATAAGCCACAATTAAAGGTTAAAGTAAGTTTATTGATGTTTTCATTTTCACATCGGATATCGTTCTCAAAATACAAACATTAGTTTGTATTACGTAATATATAATTTTCTTATCTTGTTCTAACATTTTAGGTGGAATAGCCCTTTTTCATCTAGTAACGCTATATTTTCCAATAAACGCTAAGGTATTACTTCCACTTTCTTTTTTCTCATCTGTAACATCTTGTTCCGATTCATTTCCACCATCACCACCTCAGTTTGATCTATTTCGCTTTCACTTTTTCATCGTCAAAATAATTTTCATCGTCGGTAGGAATCATGTCCATAATTCCAACAAGCGTTGGAATCAAAGTTGTTTGGCTTCAAAGGACATCTATGAATAAGAATTGACAAAAACTTACCGATAAAATGTAATAATAAGATGATAAATATTTACCTGTTCTGCAAGTTCTGCAATAAATAATAGCTACACCGTTAGTCGCTACGGACTCTGACACCGAAAATAACTATAAAACTCACACAATTGTACCCAGGAATGTAAGAATGTACACTAACACGAGTTTGGTTGATAAGGAGAGGTACAGAAAGTGGCGATAGAAAAATAACAGTTATTTGTAAATCCCGAATGAATAGTTTTGTCGTCGGTGTGTGAGACCGATAGCGACTAACGGAGGGTTAAATTCAGCAGGTGTTCCCGAGTGCCTCTACCTTTGGTAAATCCAGTTTGCTCTTGTGGAATTTCTCTTTGAAGGAATGTTTTCAGTCTCTCATTGATTAAATGTATCTAGCTGGCATGGTATGTAAGAGAGATAGTTCTATAATTGTCGCATTTATGGAAGCTGCCTTTTTTATGTATGGTCGTTATTGTAGATTTTGTCCAGTCTTCAGGTCATTGTTTGGTGCTTTATAATAAACTCAATTAACAATAATCAACAATTAAACAGTAGCCGAATAAAATTCGTGAACACTTGGAAAGTAGTATATTTATAGAACTAGTACATTTTTTGCTTCTTTTTGTTTGGTTGCAAAAAAAACTATAGCGATAAACACAGTTAATAAAAAATAGAGTGTACGAATAGCATATAAAAGGAACTTGCAAAATATAACATTACAATAGAAATTTTTATTAACGCTAATAAAATATTTTAATATTTCAAAGTGGTGCGTTAATTTTTTGGAGAAGTGTAAGTAAAAAACGACGCCGAACTTCTGCAGAAAACATATAGGTTTCTTACAATAAGTATATATAAAATAGGTAAAGAAATAATAAATAAGACTTACTCACAATTTAATTTAACTATCAGACGACCGGTTTCGCTTTCTACAATATGCAAAGCATCCTCTATTAATCCTCTATTAATATAGTACCGGCATCATTTGTTTAACTTTGTATCGAGATCTGAGGATGCTTTGCATATTGTAGAAAGCGAAACCGGTCCTGATAGTTAAATTAAATTGATTCTGAGTAAGTCTTATTTATTATTTCTTCACCTATTTTAAATGGACTCACACAAGCAACACATTCATGATTTATATATAATATATTGGAAAAATCTCGTAAAATACCTATCTATTACGAAATCCTGAGAAATACTTGTTTCCCTGGACTATAACTATGCGTTTCTAATTATTTATTCCCATAACCCAACTTCATGATAGTTGTTTTCTGTGATATAAAGGTAATTTTTGCGGTTTCTTAAATCATTACTCAAAGGAGTGTGGTTTGTCTCAAGAGGGCGAGTCGGTAAGTAACGAGAGCAACCCTTTCCCTTTGCTCTCACGGTTACGGTATAATTGCCATGTGAGTTCTGGCTTGATAGGAGCTGACATAGAATGTTAGGCACATTATGCATAGTAGGCACGCGGTTGTATATAACACATACTGCTCCTTCATTTAATGTAATAGGAATTCTGCCACTGTTGCTGCTTCAGATGGAACACTAATTAAAGCTTGTCGTAATTATGTTCACTGTAATTAGCGTGCATTAGGGCGGACTGACTTGTGCGTAAGCGACGAAACATTTACTAGTAGATGCTATTTGTTATTTTCATGGAAACAAAGGATGAGGCTTAATTAGTCGTGTTTTATTAAAATCGTGAGACGGGCAGAAGAACTTAAAGAAAAGCCATTGCTTAATATACAATTTCAAAAGAATCTTTATTATTGTTCTTAAATATAATAATGCTACTATGGATAAATTGTTTTAACCCGTAACTGGTGAGGTCCAATTTTTGTTACGTGTATGGTGAGTTGGGGTCACACTGACCCTAACTTGTTTTGCAAAACTAGACACTGATATTTGTTTATATTTAAGAAAAAATGACTTTAATAACTTAAAGACGAATATTTTGTTATAACATAAATTTAACAAATATTTGAAATACTTATCACGCATAAAAGGATTAAACTACGAAACAGCCTCAAAAACTTAGTTATTTTGTAACTAGACTAAACATACTGTAACAAAGAAATAAGGAACAAAAAAAAAGGTTTCAACATTCAATCTAACCTACCAACACAAAAAAATTACTACATCATAAAAACTACAATTTATTCTTTTACGCAATCTTTAAAAATGTGTATTTCACACATGTGCCATATTGGCGCTTTGCAACTAACGCAAACTATCTTTGTTTTTTTATCAAATTATCGTGGATATTTTAGGCACCTTACTTTTTTTAAATAGCATTTTTTTAATTAGGAATGTCTGTTTTTATAATGAAAGCGATAATATGTCTCAGATACCTTCTTCTTCTTCATGTAACATGTCCTTTCAGAACATTGGTTACCATCATAGCTATATTTTATTTACTGCCACCCTAAATAGCATACTTATATCAACACCATACCAATCTCGCAAGTTCTTCAACCATGAGGTTTTTCTTCGTCCTGGACTGCGTTTGCCTGCTATTTTTCCTTGCATAATATTTTGTAGCAAAAGTCAGTCTTTGTCAGTTCATCATCATCTTTGGCTCGATAATCCTCTGTGAATCTTGGCCTGCTTTAAGACTCGTCGCCATTCGGTTTTTGGCAACATGTTGCCATCTTCTGATTTTTAATATTCTTAAGTCGGTTTCAATTCTATATAACCACCTAATTCGCGGTCGGCCTTTGCTTCTTTTTCCTACAGGTGTTCCTGTGGTTAGCTTTTTAGCAATGGTATTTTCTGGCATTCGTATTATGTGTCCAGCCCATCTAAGTTGCTGTGTTTTAATGAACGTTATGACATCTGGCTCATCTAAGAGCTGATACAATTCAAAATTATATCTTCTGCGCCACTGCCCTTGGTCGTTTACAGTTCCAAATATTTTGTGAAGTATTTCACGCTCAAATATTCCCAAAAGTCTTTCATCTTTTTGCGTTAGAGTCCATGTTTCTGCTTCATATGTGAGGACCGGCCTCAGCAATGTTTTGTGTATAATAATTTTAGTTCTTTTTTGAATGTTTCTTGAGTGGAAATGCTGTTGGAGTCCATAGTATGCTCTATTTGTAAGATTTATTCGTCTTTTGATTTCTTCGCTTGTTTTATTGGTAGCAGTCAAGAGCGACCCAAGGTATGTGAAGTTGTCAACACGTCCAAAGGTATGACTTCCAAAGACTGTTTCTCGTTCCTCATTTGCTATCGGATCCTTTGTAACCAACATGTACTTGGTTTTGTCTTCTTTGATGACTAGACCGACCTGTTTCACCGCTGTTTCCAATTCTAGGAGATATTGCTTAACATCTCGCTTGCTACGCCCTACTATGTCAATGTCATCAGCATATGCTAAGACTTGTATCGATCTATTGTAAATAGTACCGCCATCCCTAATTTGTGCATCTCGGACTGCCTTTTCTAAGGCAATATTAAATAGGAGGCAAGCCATAGCATCTCCTTGTCTGAGTCCATCCTTTATCTCAAAGGATCTAGAACTTTTTCCCTGTATTCTAACAGTGGCTTCTAAGTTGGACATTGTCATTCTCGTTAGTCGGATAAGTTTCTCTGGTATACCAAACTCATGCATTGATTGGTATAGCACTGTTCTCTTGACACTGTCGTATGCGGCCTTGAAGTCGACGAATAGGTGATGGGTTTCAATATTGAATTCTAATGTTTTCTCGAGAATCTGTCTTATTGAATAAATATGGTCAATTGTTGATTTTTCTGGAGTAAATCCAGCTTGATATTTACCAACTATGCCCACTGTGTAAACTTGCAGCCTTTCGAAGAGAATATTTGCTAGTATTTTGTAAGCAGTTGCTAACAGGGTTATACCTCTATAGTTGTCACACTGGAGCTGATCGCCTTTTTTATGTAACGGGCATATCACGCCTTGAGACCATTCACAAGGCATGGTCTCATTATGCCAAACAAGAAGTAAAAACTTATGCAGTGTCTGTAGTAGGACATGGCCACTATTCTTGTAGAGCTCACTGCAAATTTGATCAACTCCTGGTGATTTAATATTTTTAAGCTTTTTAATGGTTTGGGCAACGTTTTTGATAGTAGATGGTCTTTCGTTTGGGTTGAAAGGATTCCAATCATTTCGATTTGCTAGGGTGTTATCTGCTTCTTCGATACGACGGCCATTAAATCTTGCATCGAAAAATTCAACCTATCTGTTTCTTTGTCAGTTACCCTGAAATTTAGTATAGTTAGTCTTCTTCCAATCCTGCACAAGCTGCCGAGCCAGAGATTTGATGAATTTATACCCCGACTTTTAGGGGTTTTCAGGTAGGGATGAGTATATTATTAACGCATCGACGAAAGAAATATCTAAAATTGTATAGAAACAAATAAGAGGCCATCTTCAACTTCTACGATGTGTTGAATACACTATACGTTTTTTATCTAATCCATCGGTGCTTCCTTTTGTTTGATGATAAAACTTGATAATTTCAGGTTTGTTTGTTTTATCGTGTACTGCATTACTGTAGTGCATTGAAGACATCAAAAGTGGTTGTTTCGTGGTTTGGGTTCATATGAAACTAATGTAACTCTATCGCCAAATCCAAATAGAGATGATCCCGCGAGCCTCGTTTTAGTTGGCAAAATATAAATAGGTATCTTTCTTTTATTTTTTAACAGTACTCAGGTAATTTAGACCTCGGTTTCTCAACTCAGTTATCACTTCTAAGGATTTTAACGAGTTGTCTGCTGTTACGTTACGGTTAGAACCGTCAATACATTTTAGTAGACGAAGAACTGATTGCGTTGGTTTGTTAAATTTTCTATTCTCTTCTGACAATGTTTGGCAATCACTTTCAGCACCTGTATATACATACCCATCCAAAAATTAATTAGTTCGGCCGTCAGTTGGTATCATTATCTTTAAGCCATATTTTCGGTATTTTTGATGCATGTACATGCGAAATAAACATATTTCCCGAAAACCAATGAGCATTTCATCAATACAAGCATACTACCTTATGCAATAATTTGTTTGCTGTTTTCTACAAACTTATTGAAAATTAATGAAATGTGGGCAAGTTTTTCGGTTTTTTATATTCTTTTATATTCCCCCGTGACTAACGGAGGGTTAAACTAATTTTTTTAAACGTCCATAGAGTTTTTTGTTAAAGTTGTGCGAATCACGCAACTCTTACAATTTTTCTACTTTCCTGCACTTATAACCTGTTTATTAGTTTTTCGTTTACCTTATTCTCTGGCGAGTGCTGTTATGTGCTATATATTTTTTGGTTATTCTCGAATTTATAATATTTTCTTTCTTCCATCAGCGTCACTATACTACAGTCTTCTGCCATGTAGGATTTTTTAGCTTTGTTCTTGTTATGTTCCACAACATTTTCTGTAATTTCTGTAAAACAATTTTACCAATATTTTAAGCCTGTTTCACATTTTAAGTACATATTGATTAACTTGCAATGAATTGTCCTTAGAATTTTGATTTTATTTCTCCCATTTTTGAGGTATTGCATTGTGTTCTCGAATCGCATGTTATACAATGCCATACCTTCTTCAGAACAAAATTATAACAACCTCTTTTCTTTCGCATTTCGCTGACCTAGTCCGAAAACACCTGCTACACTTTTAAACATTTTTTACCAGCTTTTGCATTAAAATCCCCAATAATAGTTTTAATTTCGTAGGTGTGAATATATCTTAATATTTATTTTGGATAACCATAAAGTTAAAGACTTTCTCGAGCTAGACGTTTAGACGACTTTCTGCAATGGGGATTATACACTTAAATTATATTTATGTTTATGCGACTTACAACTAATTGAACCCGAATTATTCTATCAGACTAGTTTATAATATTCTTAACTTCTTTATATGATTTGTAATAAGTATTCCAACGCCATTGTTATGTTATAGCAAGCTTTCTAGATGCAAATAAACTGCATACATTCTAGGTTGCTATCTTTTTTAATAAATTCTTTATGCCAAGCCGGCATATTTTCGCAGCCTCCTGTGGTCATAAGGACCATTGTTTCTTGGTTTCTTGACACCTTTGAGTTATATATTAGCAATCTAACATATCTCAAGAAATATAACATATAGTTATTTATCATAGGTTCCTATTACTTTGGATGGATCTTGGGAAATTTGTGTCCTTCAATGTAGAGCAACAAAAAAATGGCATAATGTAGTGTTGTAATATGACAGCAGTTTTATGTTTACAAGAGAAATTTATCAACCAAATTTAATTTTCAAACAAAAAAAAATATTCCAAAATATAAGTAGAAACACGTCCACTAGTTTCTTATTACAGTCGAACCCGCATATTGGAATACCTGTTATAGGAATATATCGATTTAATGGATATAATATATAAAAATTTAAGGTCTCGAAACGTTTTTATTTACTCCTTAATGTATTTATCAGATTATACGAATAAGGTAATATCGATTAATTGAAGATTTTTCAAATAAACCAATTTTTCTTAACATTTTAATGATTATGTATTATGGTTTATTAGAGTCTATCAGGTAAAAATACTTTATTACTTTGTTGTCAACACCAATTCGATACTTTCCCGAAACATTCACAACTTAAAAAGCTTCAGTTTTTTTTAAACACCTATCATATTTATTGTTCTGAAGCTATTTTCTTGTAACATTTTAAATTAAATACTATTTAACTGGAAATAAGCCACAATTAAATATAAAAATACGTTTATTGACGTTTAAATTTCCACTTCGGAAATCGTTCTCAAAATACAAACAGTAAATTAAACAAATTTTGTTTTTTGTTACGTAGTGAAAAATTCTTCTAATAATTTAATTTTATCTGACTCATTTATATTGACAATTCAGACATACTTTATGCATTTTAAAGTAGACGACTTTAAAATGATATTGCCAATATTGTTGAGTTGCGCTCCTGGGACGACTTTACTTATAAGATAGTTCATTCGATTACATAAAATCAACTTTAACTTGAGAATATCCGTCAGAAACAAATCATAGCATGTAATTCGTCTTTAAAAAGACAAACACATAACATGATGACAGTAAAATTCTCCTGTTAGTGATTCCATAGTAAATTATGAGGGAAAAACTAGGAAAAAAACCTCATAATACTATCCCGACATGGTAAGTATTTGTTCGTGTATTTAGTTTACCTTCAATAAACACCAAAATTCTTATTTTATATGTTTCGTTATTTAAAAAAACATAAATGATGTATCCTCTATATGTTATTGACTTACTAATACTGGTATTTTCTTATTAATAACTTCCTCTTTCAATATTGGTAACCAAACCTACCTCAAATTTTGTAAAATATGACTAGCAATTTACGAAATAATTGATCGTTTTCAGACTTTTGGGCCGCTCTCTATATATAATATATATAGTATGTACTAGTGTTACGTATTATTCTGTTCACTTATTTGTACTAGCCATCAATAATCGGATATTAGAATATCCCGGTTATAGGAATATTATTTTCCTTGACACGAAGGCTATTTCAATAAGCGGGTTTGACTGTATTATAAAATATTGATAGATGTGAATTTTTAATATTTCATAAAATTTTATAAAAGGCAGATAATTAGATAATTTAATACCTATTTATTAATGTTATGTTTTTGATTACTATTTTGAGAACGATTTTCGATGTAAAAACCGAGTCGTTAAAATGAACATATTTTAAAGTAAAATTGTGGCATATTCCCCGTAAAAATAGTAAATTGTTTTAATATGCCATAACAAAATACCTTTCGACCAATGACATGCTTATGTCTAATGCAATGTAAACAGAACAAATGCTATTCATATGGTATAATTGTTTGTTCTCCTTAAAACAACATTCCCTTCTATGTAACTAAACATACCCTCTATTAAGCAGCTCCATCCATGTGCATCCTGTATGCAGTAGAGACATTATATAAGTGGCCAGTTAAAGCGTATCAATTTCTCATGCCATTAACGAAGCATATCTCCGCAAACATTTCTACTTAGGCCCTTAGGTTGACCTTTTGTCCCTTTGGTTGGTCGAGCTTACAGTTCTTGTAAATAGCGTTGTTCGGTTGGTGGACAGAATGGGGATTATCTCAGATTATGAGCAGTTGGGAAATGCTAAAATGAATTGGATGAGAGAGTCTATGTTTAAATATTGGATATGTTCATTAGCGGCGTATCAATAATATAGTATATTCTATATATTGAAAAAAAAAACATTTTTTTTATATTACTTATAAAAAAATTACATTCGTAGCGACTGAATTATCAACTGAAACAACAAAATAAAAAAAATGTAAATTAAATTAAAATAACTGTAGTTTTTTTCCCAACCTGTATGTAAAAATCTGAAAACTAGTAGTACGCGCAAAATAGTACTTTTAACTAGTATAGTGATTCCTGAACTTAAAATTAACCGGTATAGTAGGAAAATAGCAGCACTAAAGACAAGTGAATTTTAAGTTAAATATACGTGAAGTTTCTAAGTAGGAGTTTCATCAGATACTCTGTAAGTCAGATTATTACATTATTATTTATCAACAATAACAAAAATATCCATTTGACAACAAAAAAAGAACTACAAAATACTTCACATACAAACAAAAATTTGTCTGTTTTTTCACCGGCTTAATTACCTTGTAAAGGATTCCGCACACCGACGCGAAACTTTTGCGGCGCGAATTTTCCGTTGCGGAACATTCGCAGGCAAAGCGGTAGCGGACAAGGGTTCCCCACATTACCGCAAAAACCCGACGTGACTAATCGAGATATAAATGTGAATTATATGAAAATTATATTTTTAGTCTTATTACAATAAAATGTCCAAGGAAACTGGGTCAAATTATTTTTGCTACTTACATAAGTTTTCAATTGTCCCTATGGTCATTGTAGACGCAGATTACAATGTTATATGTGTAGATATTATTGGATATGGAAAGAATAGCGATGGGGTAATTTTGAAGCTTCTAATATGGAAAGAATGTTTGAAACGGGACATATGAATATCCCAAATGATAAACCACTTTCTGGACAAAATGTTCCTTGTTCTTATGTGTTAATCGGAGACGAAACATTTGTGTTAAAGCCATACTTGATCAGACTTTACCCATATCGACAATCACGAATGGATATTAGAAAAGAAAATTATAATAGTAGATTAGGCAAAGCCTAATAGTAGATTAGGTAAAGGGTTGTTGAAAATGCATTTGGGATTTTATCGCAGAAATAGGGAATATTTTACAGACCAATTGAGTTATCTGTAGAAACTACTATTTTAATAGTTAAAACAGCTTGTAGATTACACAAGTTTTTAAGAACAGAAAAAAGTGATGAAGTGTATTTTAAAAATTTGGACCGCCAGAACAATAAACCGCCTTTCAAGACCTAAGTTGAGATTCAAGACGTGCAATGTCTTACAGACGAAACACGTGAAAAGTTCGCTACATTTTTTAATAACTAATTTTTAAGGTACCTACCCTTAAATTTCAGGTATACTAATTTTATTTTAAAATATTTAAAATAATTATTTTAAATATTATGATTAACGTAATTTAAATATGTTATTTTAAATATGTTTACTGTGTAAAGATATGTTTAAATTAATATATACATATATAAATATATATATATATATATATATCTATCTATATATATATATATATATATATATATATATATATATATATATATATATATATATTTGATGGATTAGACCGTTACTTGATGGAAATTCATTTTATGTAACAATAAAACACTGAAAACTTCCTATTTTCAGTGTTTTCAAAACACTGTTTTCAAAACTTCCACAAAATTTATTTTTATTTCTTATCAGTACAGCGGTTTCGGCTGATTGCCTTTCTTAAATGATCTATTTTTTGCATGTGTTTACACTTTATACTCTCTAATAAAATAGGTTGAAGGGAGAACTGTTTGTCTAAAGTTGGTCATTCAGAATTATATCTGTGTTTTTTAATTTCTTGATTTTCATAGATGATTTCAATGTTGATTTCAATATATAATATATCATGAAAACTTACCAATTTTTCCTAATTCAGACCCTATATTATCCCAGACTTTATCCTTTCTTCTTATATTTTTATAATCTTCGTCCCTTAAATCATAAATTATTATAGGATATTATTTCACAATTTCAATTAGTTTTTCTGTAACATCCATTGTAATTCACGCGAAACTATAACTGCAGCGGAAAAAACCGTGCCTGCAGCGTTTCATGGAAACAACGCTTGCAGATTGCATTGCATTGCATTGCAAACAACCGTTGCAGATTCCGCCCCAACTTGTCTGAACACTAGGGATGTGTAGTTCACCATCGAAATAGTTCTAATGAACGATTCTTTCAACTGAACTAATTGAACTAGTTCATTCATTTTCATAGAACTAGTTCACTGCGAACGATTTGCATTATAAATTATGTCTCGACTTCAAAAGAAGAAAATAATGAATGAATGAATTAGAACATGCATTTATTATTTTGTGAATGGATAGACTAACTAGTTTAAAAAAAATGTCGATTAGCCTCAGATAACAGATTTCTAATTCTTATGAATGTGACAATAACATAAAGTCTTATCTTAATGTCATAATGGTTCGGATCTTATGCCCATGTATTGGCTTGGATGTTGCCATGCTCTGTTGTTTCTTGTATTTTAATTTTGAAATAAAAATTTTAGTTGTGGTTAAAATTATTGAGGCATTTACATAAAATATACTTTTATGTAAAAGTGAGAATGAAAATGTGTTATTTAATGTTCCTAGTAAATTCACTGATTTTTTTTTTGTAAAGGTTCTTTTAGAAATAACCTAATTATAAATACCTATGAGTTTAAGTATACGTAAATATAAAAATAAATCATACTTGAACCATATTTATATTTAAAACGGTTAATAAAAAGCAAATCTTATAAATTTTTTGCAAATAAAAACTAACTAATCATATAATAATTTAAACCATTTAAACCTAAACATACGATCGAAAGAAATAGTTCCGAACTACTTGTACGGTAGTGAACTAGTAAAAGACTGACTGAAAGAAAGAAATAGTTTCGATCCGAACTACTTGTACGGTAGTGAACTAGTGAAAGACTGACTGAAAACTGAAGTAAACGGGCGGCCAGCGCCGAGCTTGTGTGATGATTGAGACGAGACATCTGGCAACCAGTTCTGTTAGGGTTGGATTTCGATGTCGGTCCTACAAATAGTTCTTTCGCGAACTAGTTCACTGAACTAGTCCATTTTTGTGAATTAGTTCTGTTGAACTAGTTCGTCTAAAAGAATAATAAGCACACCTCTACTGAACACCTGCATAAGTCGCTGTGCCTTACGATTCGCCACGATTCCGCGTAGGTTGCGGCTGCGAAAGTTTCGCGTCTGTTTGAGGAATCCTTTATAGTTTTGATACAAGATCACGTTCAGTTCTAATGACTAATTACGAATTTTATTTAAATGGATATTATTAATTTCCAATATGCTCAAGAAATTGGCTGTATTTCATTACCAATACCTAAAAAACGTACTCATCAATAAACAGTACTCTTAATTTTCCTTCCAGAAAGCAAGCTACTGTATTCAGTTGATTAGAAAATTTAAAATTAGAAGATTACCTTGAATCGATGAGATCAGTTATATCTTTAAAAGATATAGTGTTTTCTTCACGTATAGCTAATAATAGGATTTGTATTTATTTATCCAAAGAATAATGTCTTCTTCATTTTGTAGTGCCTATCCGTTTCGGAAACTACAGTTTTCTCAAAATTTCCTCAATCTATTGGCAAAGATGAAACAGTTTGGTTAAAACATAAAATGACAAATATTGTTTAAAAACAATAAGACAAAATATTGTTGTTTAACTTTCAGGTGTAAAAGCAGTAGCAGTATTGTACTGTTCTGGACTTTTAAAATATTTTTCCCTGCTAATTCTCAAGACAATATCGTACATCAAATAAATAAACAACTTGCGGTTACGCAAAAATCGTATAAACTGGAAGAAGATTGTTCGGCGACAGATTTCTATGAAATAATTGTGTTTATTGAGCTTCTATATTTCGCTGAAATAAAAAAGGGGCAGCATTTGAGCACTTATAAATTGTAGGCGAACGATGAAACAGAACCTGCATATATTTTTGCTGCCACTATGATACAGAATCAAATCTGTTATGTTCATATCCTTGTGCTAGGTATTCGTTTGGATTATCGTCAAACCAGACCAGAAAGAAGAGCTAAAAGTAATTTAGCTCCTATTAGAGAGCTATTTAAAAACTTTGAACATAAATGTTTTTAATATTATACTCCAGGGCATTTATATACATTTAGGTTAATAAACCTCAGAAATATGGCATTAAAATCTATACGCTGGTTGATGCACGAACATTTTATGTCTTCAGTATGAAGATCTACGCTGGGGAACAACCAGAAGGCTCCTACGTACCGCAAAATGATGCATTGAGCGTTGCAAAAAGATTAATAAAACCCATTAATAATACTGGTCAAAATATTATAATGGACAGTTATTTAACATCTACTCCTTTGGCAAATAATCTATTTTTGAACCACACACTTACTGTTGTAGGCACAATAAGAAAAAATAAAAGGGGTCTGTATTTAGACTTTCTTACTGTAAAAAGTTGAATAGATCATAACAGCATGTTTGCATATGTCCAGACTGAAGATCACTGCACTGTAGGCTCGTACACCTAAAAAGACAAAAACGTCCTGTTATCAACAATGCACGATGACGATTCAATTGATATAGAGTCTGGTGAGAACAAAATGGAGATGATAACATATTAAAAGTTAACTAAAGGAGGCGGGGATGTTGTAGATAGTATGAAGTCAAAATACAATGTAACCAGAATTAGTAACAGATGGCCATTTGCTCTATTTTGTATTCTTCTTAATAGAGCTACTGTAAACGTCCAAATAATTTCAACTTTTTCGGTTACCCCAAACTTAAAAATTGGAAATATTCTACAGATCAGGATCAATTCAGTTTCACAACCGACAACTTCAAAGAACAAAATAAAGTGCTCATATTGTCCTTCCAAGAAAAATAGATGTAGTACACACAACACTTTTGTAGTTCTTGCACAAAAGCAATATGCAAAGACCACACTGGAAGATGGATGTTACATGTATTTCAATTCTAATATATTGTGCGTAATAAAATATTGATTACTTTTGAATAAACCTTTAAAAATTAGCCCACATAGTTTAATTTTATAAGGCCATTATTGATTTTATACTTATTTTATTTTATATTTATACTTATTTGTCTGCCAAACGTGGTTCTAATTAGCTGAATGGTTTATATTTTGTAATCAGACAATTTCTAATATAGATAAAAACAATATATTTAATTAGACCTGAAAATAGCATTTTTATGCTGATTGTAATTTTTTTAAAAAGCGAGAAAAAATCTTTATATGGGACCTATGGCGTGACGTAACTTAACAGCAAATACCCCAAATCAAAACGTTTTGAGATATTTAAATGAAGTGACAGATACTTTCGATTAGGATTTTTGGTGCGGTTATAGTGGGGTGTACATTTGGCAAATTTGTTAATGAAATCTTTTATATTTTAAATATCCCTTTTCCGTGTGTCTTATTCTTAGAACGGTTCTTGTTTTTTTTATCCAGTGGCGGAGTGATTAATTCGTCACCTCTTGATTTGTTCATTAAAGCTATCGTGAGCCTTTCATTTGAAACTTATAGAGTTTTTTTGAAAAAACATTTGCAAACAGTTACCATATTACCTGATTCTTTTGGTAATGTATAAATTCGTGTCTTAGAATGTTAATTATGGTTTTGAGTTGCTATATGTCATTCTTTATTAACAACATTTACTTGTATATTAATGTCAGAGTCTGTAGATTAAAATTGGACCTGTTGTAAAAACTTTGTAAAATAATTATTGTTTCGTGGACATCTACAAACTCCATAAAATGATTGTTTCTTAGACACAATTCTATCACGAGAATTGAAATATGATTTTTCTGAATTTCTTTCCTACTTAAACTTTGATCTGTTCCAAACTGACTTATTTTTCTTACCTTTTTACCCCTACGTGATCCAGATTTTACAAGTTCATTTTCTTTGAAGCTCTTTCTAGTTGTTAAAGACTTATCATCAGATGTTGGATGGAAGTCAATGGATGGAATCTGTTTCGAATTCACGAGTACTAAATGTATCCGACAACAGAGTTTTCAAATATTCGTATACCCAAAATATTCTCTATTAAATAGGTAAACGAAATTACAAATGATATAAAAAATCTAGTAAATTGAAATTAAATAAATAACTAATAAATACTACTTACATGCCGATACAAATATTAATATTTACGGCCAACCATCCACCAACGTGATTAAAGTGAAAATTTGATCTTAAGAAATAATTTTTACTTAAGTTTGTTGAATTTCTTTCCACCAACTAAAAGTATTTACTTAATCCATTTAAGGCAACCTTTCTTTTAAAAGACCTCGCTACAAAGACGATGGTAACTGTAGAAATCAGTAACGTGCCAGGAAATCAATTACGAGTAGAGGCAGAGATAGTCATAAATGATCCAAAAACACATATCAAATCCGATATAAATGAAGATGACGAGATCCCTTTGCCGCACTCTAAAAAGAATACGTCAAAGTCTAAAAAAATCAAGTAGCTCCTACAGTAAATCTGAAAGAACAGCACAGAAAAGCAAACGCCCCACAAACTATCGATGGACCAAGAGAGATATACGTAGCAAGATTTCAAGTTGGAGTATAACAGAAAGTCCAAAAAACATCATTCCTCGCTAGATACTTTTTTCCTATTTTTATATGATATAGTTGTTATTCACATTCTTGTTGAATTTTTAAATATGTACGCCAATTTACATAGCCGTTAAGACGATATTACAACAAACGAAATTAAATGTTTTATTAAAATTTTATGATATAGTGGAAATATGAGTGTTCCTAGGCGAGATATGTACTGGGAAAAATGTCTTGATTTTATTCACGATTTTGTAGCTAATGCAATGTCTGAAACTGTTTTAGATTTATCATACAGAATATTGACTGCTATGGCAATGCAAAACTGGATACACAGGACAAATTTTTAAAGGTTCGACTACTGATTGATTTAATAAATCAAAATTTTCTCGATTTAGCACCACAAGAAAAACACCCAGCTTGGATGAGTCAATGGTTCCGTATTATGGAAAACATGGATCCAACCAGTTTGTTGGTGGTAAACCTATATAAGTTTTGAATGGAGACTACTAGACTGGGTTATGTGAAGTGGTTTGATCCATATTCGGTATCATAATCCACAATTCAAGATAAATAAAAAACTTCTTGGTTTGGGACCTAGTGTAATCTTACCATTTTTTAATATCATAGAAGTCAAGGCTTTTAAATTACCCTATGATATATATTTTGACAACTATTTTAACATGCTGCTGCTTTTGGCGGAACTTACATTAAGGGGATGTAATGAAACAGGTACAATAACAGAAAATGGCCTAGATAAAGATTGTGATAATGAGGGTTCAGACACACTAAAAAAGTAATAAAGGGGTTCGTTTGACTGCTGAACGACAGAGAAAAGTATAATAGTAGTTTGCAAATGAATATGTCCGACAAAGCAAGTACAACGGTATTCTCAAAAAGAAAAAAAGAATGTGTTTGTTGATTAACCTAATATTATAAAACAGTATAATGAAAACATGGATGGCGTCGATCGGATAGATGAAAATATCAGCTACTACAGAGTAGCCATCCGTGAAATGAAATGGTTATTTTTCCCATAATAAGGCACATGGTGGAGCCAGCAGAACAAAATGCCTGGCAACTCCATAGAATTTGTGGTGGTAAAATGGATCATTAACGTCGCACAATTACAGAAGAAATTCTTGAATCTCTTAAAAAGATATCAAAAAGAGGACCCAGCAAACCTTCATGCAGACTTATTCGGATGGTGACGATGCGATAGAGCACCGTATTGTCGCAATTTTTGCTATAATAAATGCAATGTAGCACTACATCCAAAATCATGTTTTTATAAATATCATACAAACTAGATATTTAAGATTTTTTCATTTTAGTTTAATCTTCGATATTGATCTTTTTTTTCTGTTTTTGTTGATGTTTTTTTGTTAATTAATTTTATCGTGTCAACAGGTTAAGAGTTTTTGGCAATTTTGCAAAGTTGGTATGTTTGATAATTTTAGTTTTTTCTTAGTAAGTTAAGTTAAAACTTATATGGTCGAACTGAAATTTCAACTAATAAATTTTTTTGACTAAGCAAAATTTACGTCAAATTTTACTTAGATCACGTTACGTTCGTGGAACCGGACGTGAGTGTTTTAGAAAATATAGTTCAAACTATCCTGGTAAACTGGTGATGGGTGATCATCGGTTTTATTGTACTATTACTACTACTATCGGTTTACAGCGTTCTCCGACGCCTTCCGACTCCTCACCGCCATTCTTCTCTATTCAACCATAGGCCTGGAGGGATTTCTCTTTCCTCTAGTTCTTTTTTAATTCCCTCTCTTCAGCTTCTTCTTGGTCTTTCTCTTTTCCTTCTCCCTTGTGGTGTCCACGTCAAAATCTGTTTTGTAATCCTGTCATCTGGCATTCTCTGTACATGGCCGTACCATATTAACTGTTTTGTTTTTATGTCATCAACTATTGTATGCTTGACTCCCATCGTTTCTCGTATTCTCTCATTTGGTATCCGATCTCTTCTTGATTTGCCTGCTGCTCTTCTTCAGAACTACCATTTCTGTTGCTAGTAACAGTTTCTCTGTTCTTCGTTTATTGGCCAAACTTCACTGCCATATGTGATTACACTTTTAAGTATGATGTTGTATATGAGTTGTTTGTTTGCTTTAGATATTGTTTGTTAGCACAGAATGCCGTTCATCATGGATATGGCTTTTCTACCCTGTATGTTTCAGTCTTTTATAGCAGTATCGAGTGTTCCATCTTGAGTTATCTTTATAACCAAGTACTTGTATTTATCACAGTCTCTAATTTCTACCCCATCTTTCTTCTAATATAATAGACTGTTTTGTCCCTTCAATACACATGACTTCAGTTTTCTTAGTGTTGACTTGTAAGCCATGTAACTTAAGTCGTCATGATCCTGGGCAATCAGTATTTGGTCATCAGCGAAACATAAAATGTACAGTGTAGTCTCGTCATTGAGAGGGATTCCCATGCCATTACATTTTCTTTTTCATAGCTTGAGTGCTTGTTCCAGATAAATTTTAAAAAGGGTAGGCAAAATACAGCAACCCTGCTTTAGTCTTTTCGTGACCTTAAATCATTTAGATATCCTTGATCCAGTATTAATTTTTGCAGTCGTTCAATTATACAGACTTTTGACTGCTTTGATAAGACGATGCTCAATGTTGGTTTGCTGTAGGGTTGACCATAGTTTACTTAGGAATACACTGTAATATGCTTTTTGCAAGTGGTTTTATTGTAACTATTTATTAATTCGAGGGAAAGTTCTTGAGGAGATATATACTAACAAATAAACTAGGAAGTAGGTATTCTGTAGATTGTTTGTTGAAATGAATGTGATGTGTTATATTATTTAAAAGTTATTTACATTTATTCAATAGGTATATTTTGATAATGATAATGAAATGTTTTGAAAATGTGTGTTAATTTATTGAATTATTTATTTAGAACAGACAGCCCTATGATAATAAATTAAGATAGATGTATAATTTGTGGGTGTGCAATATCTTCAACTTGTAGTTTTCAAATTATGATAAATTGATTTGGTCTATATTAGGACAAAATTGTTCTGATGTCAAACAAATTTAAATTAAAAATTAAAAAGACTTAAGAAGACTTAGGGACAAACAGATCTCATTCAAAAAGACACAACAGACATTTTCTTAAAAGGGTGGCACTTATTGGCACTACATAACTTCTAAGGAGAGGAACTGACAAACTATTTTTTTTTGTGTCTAATTTTTAAGAGGTAAAATTAACAAGTAATTGTAGGTTAAAGTGTGATAGTTCTTCTTCTATTTATTAGTATTGTAAATAGGGTTAACAAACTTTATAATGTGAAGTAAAAATAAATGACTGAAGTAGTGAATAAATATTTAAATGGGTAGTTATGATCTAATATAAATAATATTGGCATACTGTTAACAAAGACTAGTCTTTGAGAATTATATTACCAGTCTTAAATATATTTTAGTCTGTCTACAACTTCAACGTCAAAAAGCTTCAAGTGTACAAATACCTCTGTCTATAATATTAAGAATAATCTACAATAAGTTGATACCCAATAACGAACCGCCTATGATGGTAATTTGTAAGCGTTAGTTTTAAGTCGTTAGCTATAAATAATCAACTCGGACAATCATTTGTTTTAAGGGAATTAACTTTGAGAAAGAATTATCCCGATGCCGCTTAATAAATAATCGAAACCAAAATATGTCATATGGTACAAATTTACTGTATTTAGGATCACCATTTGTCTGCTAACAAAGTTATGCTATAAAAATATTTTTGACGATACAAAAACGATAAACAAATAAATAATATCAAAATATAATTTAACCAATTTTTGTATTTAACTGTCATGAGCTTCATTTCATTCTTCTTGTAATATCCTCTTTTAAATAGTTCCACATATTAGCACTAAACCGCATGTTAGCAGTCATGCGAGATTTTTTCGTTGCATTTATAGACTATGAGAAAGCTTTCGACAAAGTTAAACATAACATTCTCATGGAATGTCTAAAGAGAAAAGGACTCGACAAAAATGACATTAACGTAGTGAGACATCTCTATTGAAACCAACAGGCTGTGGTATCGTTAGATGGACATAGCACGGATGCGCAACAGATAAGTAGAGGAGTGAGACAAGGCTGTGGACTTTCACTATAACTATTTTATATATTCTGAAGAGTTATTTACGCAAGCACTTGAAAACTGAACAGAAGGGATCAAGATAAATGATGAAAATATAAATAATATCTGTTATGCTGACGATACAGTCATTATCGCAGAAAGTGAGACAGACCCGCACACTACCTACTAGACACAATTTGTAATACGAATAGAAGTCTGGGATACGGAAGATCTAAACTCAAAATCTGAAATTCGCTCAAGAATAGACCAATCAAGAGCAGCCTTTATGAAAATGGGGAAATTTCTGAGTAACCAACAAAAGAGTCCCAGATTTTTGGGACAGGGTAATATTTACAGATAAGAAAATTGTTTAATCCTTTAAAAAGGGAAGAATTAGAGTGTATAGCCTAGATAATAATAGACTTTATTTTTCTTTATGTTGATAGATACCGAGCAACTGGCCATTTTAGCGCCAATCTATGAAGATGGATTTTATCTAGAGGAATGGGAATCGTATGGTGTATTATTGGCAGGTTTGCTGGGTAGACTTATTTGAAACGTTATGTTTTCTAGTGTATAGAGTACAATAAACCCCTCGTCCTAATTTTTGTGGATTATGAGAAAGCATTCGACACAGTAAACCACCAGAAAATGCTAGAAGCTTTAAAAGAGTGCCGAGTAGATCACCGCTACACCACTGTCATCAAAAATATCTATGATAATGCCACGGCATGCGTCAGACTTCATGAAGATACACACAAGTTCAAAATTCATCGCGGAGTTCGCCAGGGCGACACCATTTCGCCAAAACTGTTTACAACATTATTGGAATACATGTGTAAGCGTGCAAACCTAGACGAAAAGGGCATAAACATAAATGGAGAGCCGCTTAGTCACCTCAGGTTCGCGGACGATATAGTCCTGATAACAGACCGCATAGATCATGCCATCGAAATGTGCGAAAGACTCTACCATGCCTCTACACAAGTGGGTTTAAAGATCAATAACTCAAAAACACAAGTGATGACAAACCTTGTTCTGAGTGAGAACATCAACATAGCTGGAACAAGTATAGAACAAACATCAGCATACAAATATCTGGGACACGAAATTCGCTTAAGTAGAGATAACCAGACCAATGAACTATTACGTAGAATAGGGTTGACATGGGCAGCTTATGGAAAGCTAAGAGATGTTTTCCAATCAGCCCTTCCCATCTGCTTAAAGAGAAAAGTCTTCGATCAATGTGTGCTGCCAGTTCTAACCTATGGTGCGGAGACGCTAACACTTACTAAGACGTCCGCAAACAAAATTCGAACAACACAGAGGGCAATGGAACGGTCCATGTTGGGATTAACCCTGAAAGACCGAATACCCAACACAGAATTGCGCCGTAGATCGGGAGTAACCGACGCAATCAAAAGAATATCAACCTTAAAATGGAACTGGGCAGGGCACGTCGCGAGAACGAAGGACGGCAGATGGACAAAACGCATTCTTGAGTGGAGACCCAGACAAGATGCCTTTAGAAATAGAGGACGACCACCAACAAGATGGACGGATGACCTGAAACGGACACATCAAAATTGGATGCAGGCGGCTCAGGACAGAAATTTGTGGGGTGAACTACGGGAGGCCTATGTTCAGCAGTGGACGAGTATGGGCTGAATGATGATGATGATGATGTTTTCTAGTGTAGAACAGTTGTATCTAGAAAATCATTTTATCCCCCATCAAAATAATTGCCCCGTTTACACTGCAAATATAATAATAAATAAGTGGCTTCAGAATAGCAACCGTAAAACCCTAGCATAACCCAGATACAGTCCAGATTTAAACCCAATCGAGAATCTGTGGGGGTTATTATAAAACGATTGTATCGGCATAATTTTATACCTCAATATGCTAAAGAGCTGCGGCATGGTATATAACAGGTGTGGAAAGAGCTCTTTGAAGAAAACAATTTTATAGTTTTTTTCACGTAGATGGACCGATGACTACAAGCTGTTATCAATGCTGATGGAGATATTACAAAATATTGATTTTATTTTAACATACCTAAATTGAGTATGGAGATGTAATGGGATAGTAAAGCGCAACATATAGCTACTCCTATTCAAATATCAACCTCACCTGCTCGTATGATGATCTAGATCATGGTCTTCTGGTACATCCTGCTAGATAACTAATAAGGCTCTGACGTCCGAGTGTTTGCCGGGATAATTATTCCACCATTTACTGGCCAACGGCTTAGGGCGAATGAACTAGTAAGTGAAAGGACACTTTGTTGACTGAGAAATTGGTCGAAGGCTAAAGAATTAAGAAAGTGGTCAACAGCAACGAGAAACCACTGCATTAAAGGTCCCTGATGACATGCCTAGTATAAATTATAATGACTAGCACTATTTGCGCAAGAGACACTATTGATTATGGTAATCAGAGGCCAAAATCCGGCAAGGGAAGACAACCATCAGAACGCAAGGTCTTTTCGGTCGTCAACATGCGAAACCGTTGCACAAAAAATAAAAAAAAATGCTCAGCCTTCTCAGATAAAAATAACTACTTGGAATGTAAGACGTATGTATCAGACTGGAAAAACTACGTAATGTTATTAAAAAAAAAGAAAGGCTAAATATATATATATATATATATATATATATATATATATATATATATATATATATATATATATATATATATATATACTTGGGGTTAGCGATGTACAATGGTCAGGAAATGGAGAGATATAAATAAAAAACTGATCATCGATACGAAGTAGCCTTCATCATAAGCAACACTATTAGAAAATCAGTGCTAGGTGTGACTAAAATCTTCGAAAGAATAATAATGCTAAAAATTCAAGCACGTAACTGTAAGTTAATAGAATCCAAGTTTATGCTCCCACAGCTGATAAGACCGAAGATGAGATCGAAAAGTTGTATTCAGAATTTCACAATACAATCAAGTTAATAAAATCTAGAGACATTACTTACATTTTAGGAGATTTAAATGCAAAAATTGGAGTAGGCACAGTTGAAAATATAGTTGGACAGTTCGGATTACGAACTAGAAACGAGAGAGGAGAAAGGGTCATTCTACCAAGAAAAAAAATGGTAATTGCCGATACTCGGTTTCAGCTTCCTAAAAGAAGACTATATACGTGGACGTCTCCTTCACATACAGAAAACCACATTATAAGAAACCAGGTAGACTTTATAATCGTAAATAGCAGGTATAAAAACGCTATATCCTCAGTTAAAACTTATCCTGTAACAAATGTTACCTCAGACCACAATCATTTAGTTGCTGACGTAAACTTAAAATTAAAAAAAAATTGATCCTAGAAAACAACAACCAAAAATTAATGTAAGAATACTAAAAAACCAAAAAATAAAAAACGAATTAAAAAATAATGTGAATGTTAATATGCAAAAAACGCTAACTGACAAAAAACAAATTATGGATGTAAATAAAAAGTGGTATAATATAAAAAACACATTACTGAAACCAGCTCAAGAAAGTTTGATACAACTTATGTCAGAGGCTAAAAAATAGTAAATAACACAGGAAATACTATAACAGATGGAAAAAAGAAGAAAATATAAAAAAACAGTTATAAGTATAAACAAATATAACGAATAATTAAGGAAAAAAAAGTGAAGGTCTAAATACACAGCAAGAACACATAAAAGACAAAACAGGAGTACTACTAATAGATTTAGCAGAGAAATTAAGACCATGTGAGAAGTATGTTAGAGAACGTTCGAAGATGAAAGAGATGATATGCAGAAAATACAAGAATTAAATCCTTTAGAAAAACAAAAGATCACGATAGATGAGATTAAATATGCTATCAAAAACTGTAAAGACAATAAGGCAGCTGGATTAAATGCAATAACAGTAGAATTAAAAACTAGTAAAAGAGAATAACTTGGAAGTATTGGAAGATTTATTCAATACGGTGTACGATACGGAAATAATACCACAAGGGTGGCTGGAGTCAGCGTTTATAACCATCCTTAAAAAATAAGCAGCAAAAGAGTGCTTTGATTATCGAACTTTACTCTGAAACGATTTTCGATAGAGCCTTAAGTGAAACTGAAGATGGAATTAAAATCAACGGACAGACCATTAGTATTCTTTGCTATGCTGATGATACAGTCATAATGGCTGATAGCCAAGAAGCGATACAACGACTAATATATAGAATAAACACTAAATGAGAACGAGTGGGCTTGAAGATTAATATAGACAAGACAAGGTAATGGTGGTTAGTAGAACACGAAATATGCAATTGAATATAAGAGTAAACAACAAGAACATCCAAAAGGTCCCCAAGTTCAGATATCTCGGTAGTTAGATAACTGAAGATCTAGATCCAGACATAGAGATACGTAGCAGGATTGAGCAAGCCAGAACAGCATTTACTAATATGAGAACCTTGCTAAGCAACAGCAGCCTCAACTTAATGATTCAATATCGCTTTGTAAAATGTTACATTTACTTCATACTGATGTATAGTGTAGAAATCTGGACCATAAAGACCAATCTGATGAACCGATTGGAGGCCTTTGAAATACGGGTATTTAGAAGACTACTTAAAATTCCCAGGACAAATCACACAACAACTGTCGAAGTATTAAATCGAATGGGCAGAGAACGAGAATTGCTGCCAATAATAAAAAAAAACTTTTTATCTGGGTCATATGTTTCGAAATTCCAAGTACCAGTTCTTAAAGCTTATTATGGGAGGAAAGATAGAAGTAAAACGAGGCATCGGAAGAAAGAAATATTCATGGCCTAAAAACATAAGGGATTGGATAAATCTCTATGCCCATGCACTTTTTAGAGCCACACAAGATCGAAAGGAGTATTCCAGAATTGTCGCCAACATTAGTCATACTTTAAAAGTATTGCTGAAAGTAATACATAAGAGAATATACGAAAGGCTAGAGGAGGATATTAGCGAAACCCAGTTTGGGTTCCGAAATGGAATGGGTACTCGAGAAGGACCATTTGCCATCAATATATTGATTTATCGATGTCGGAATGTAAACATTGATCTACACTTTTGCTTTTTTCACTACCAAAAAGCTTTCTATAAAGTAAGATATAAAAAACTAATATCAACACTTTAAAACAAGCCCATTGACAATAAAATCATAAATATAGTGCAAACATTATATTGAAACCAAAGTGATGGAGTTTAAATTTGTGGGCAACATTCAGAAGAAATGAAGATCTGTAGAAGAGTTAGACAGGGATGTGTTTTATCGCCAATTTTGTTTAACTTGTATTCTGAAAAAAAGTTTCCAACAACTTAGGATAAGCAGACGACACTGTAATCTACAATATCATATCCAATGCTTAAGTATGAATAGTGCTTAGATGGGATTTATTATGAACGCTAAAAAAATGAAGTACACGATAATTACAAAAAGACATACATCGTCTATTGACAATCAATGATAACGTGATATAACAAGTAGAAAAATATTAGTATTTAAGAACTTTGATATATGAAATAAATTATCATGCTGCAGAAATAAACAGGTGAATAGAAATTACCAGATCAGCATCTGGCTTGTATATTTTCAATACAACTATATGGAGCTGAGACTAGGACAAAAAAAAATTAAATTTTAAAAGAATCGAGGCTTTCCATCATTGGTTATACCCCAGAGTATTAAAAATATCATGGACTGAAAGAATTACAAATAAGAAAGTACTCGAGAGGGTTGGTAAAGAAACACAACTAATCAAAACTATACAAACCAGAAAACTGAAATACCTAGGTTACGTGATGAGGGGACCAAAATAAAGGGAGACTCATTATAAAGGGAAAGATTCAAGGAAGAAGATCTGTTGGCCGAAGGCAGAGCTCATGGTTGAAAAATCAACGTGATTGGTATCAATGCAGATCGATTGATTTGTTTAGAGGAGCAAGTTCTAAAATAAAAATATCCATTATGATTGCCAACCTCAGTAGCCTAGAAGAAATTATGTATAGTTTTGGTCTTCCAGACCCTCGCTTTCTTTAGAGAGTTTCTTGTTTTCTCCATTTTTTATGAATAAAAAAACTGTGGTTTTGCTTATGTTCAAATGTTTTGCTATTTGTGATGGTGCCCAGTTATTTTTTTTTTGGTTACAACTCTTGCTTTAATATATCGTTGAGTTAAGTCGTTACTCTTTATATAATGCAGGAATTCAAAATAACATATATTTAGTCCTTAATAATTATTACATTTATGAATTAACATATGTAATCAATTGTTTTTTTGGTTGTTTGTTTATTTTATTATTTGTACCTCATAATTATTATATTATCAGATCAATCAAATACACTGCTCTAAATAATCAAATCTTACTAAGAGCCGTATTAGATTTTTTAGGAACCAGCTGTACATTAGAAATTCTAAATATGTTAATTATAAAAATATACATAATATATATATTTTGAATATATTGCATTGCTATTTGGTAATATTTCTATATTCTTAAACAAATTTAAGTCATCCATATTTCAAAGCTCAAAGTCTTTTTCACTAAAATAACGTGTCATAAAGTGGCAGTAAAGTTAAATGTAGGCGTATTAGTGGTATTTTATCTCTATGGTATTGCCGCCACAACACCTAAATTTAACCAACTACGAGAAAATGGTGAGAGGGCACGGCAAACCACCTCGAAATATATAAACTGTGAGTAATAACGGAAAATTTAACATAACATAACATACTAACCATTTCATGCAGACTTGCCTCAAATAACTCCAAGAAAGCTTATTATTATTCCAAGAAGTAGGTCCGTGATTGTATACTATACAACCCTAAACAAAGACGTACTAAAATATTTTGAGAAGGCTATTTTCATAAAGTTTCTCGACAGTTTGAACATTGTAATAAAATTTGTATTATAGTCATAAATAGAACTGGAATTATAAATTATAAGATTTTATAATTATTTAAGTTTACCTCGAAGGATAATATAAGCTAGTAAGTAACTACACACGTGATAACTTCAGGAGAGGTGAAGATTTAGGAATATGAATTAGCGATGGAATCAAATCAAACAAAATCAATGTTCAATATTTTTGAGCTAGTAAACGTTCAGAATTTGGTTGCATTTCTTATAAAGACATATTAAATAACATATTTATAATATAAAAATGTTATAGATCGCCATCCGGTAATATTAATACTTTTTTAGAAAACCTTGAATTTATTTTAAATTTCATTTTTAAATCTACCGCCTTAGCCCAGCCAGGAAACCGACAGGTGAGTAGTATGAACCTCTATAACATGAACCTATATGTTTATTGCAATTGATTTTTTAGACTTTTTCGTTAAATCTTTGTTTTTTTTTGTATATCAACAAAAATTAAAGCGTTTGAAACAAATCTGAGACGAGAAGAAACTTTTAAGTCATACATAAAACTTCAAAATAGCG
Organism: Diabrotica balteata; assembly: GCA_918026665.1. Taxonomy (NCBI): domain Eukaryota; kingdom Metazoa; phylum Arthropoda; class Insecta; order Coleoptera; family Chrysomelidae; genus Diabrotica; species Diabrotica balteata. The sequence continues at coordinate 39,237,585 of OU898282.1, read as the reverse complement.
TTTTCTAAACGTTCCTAGCATTAAAATGAAAAAGACAGCAAATATTTAATTTCACGCAAAAAGCGCCTATGTATCTGTTAATACGTATTTCAACCTAATAGGTCTCATCAGTTATTCATGGGTGTTCTCAGCGTGAAAAATCAATATTTTCTGTCTTTTAAGAAGCAACACTAAAATGGCTTCAATACGAACGCAATAGCGACATCTAATAATAAAATCCGTAAAATCTGAATTGTGTTTCGAAACTATTTTACGGATTTTATTATAAGATGTCGCTATTGCGTCCGTATTGCAGCCGTTTTAGTATTGCTTCTTAAAAGACAGAAAATATTGATTTTTCACGTTGAGAACACCTATGAATAACTATTTTGATGAGACCTATTAGGTCGAAATACGTATCAACAGATACATGGGCTCTTTTTGCATGAAATCAAATATTTGCTATATTTTTCATTTTATTGGGATATATTATGTGTGAGTACGAGAAACACAATTCGCTAAGGATTTCTGCTTAGTTGTAAAGACTTGTCGTGGAATGCAAATTTTAGATTTTGCATGTCCGTTTTAACATCTTTTATCAACGTCTGTTTGCCTTGCAATTTTTAGAAGGCTCAGATTATAAGCAGAAATCTGAATTCTGTTTCGAAACTGTTCTACGGATTTTAATATTAGATGTCACTATCGCGTCCGTATTGAAGCCATTTTAGTGTTGCTGCTTAAAAGAGAGAAAATATTGATTTTTCACGTTGAGAACACCTATCAATAATTGTTCTGATGAGACCTATTAGGTCGAAATAGGTATCAACATAGGCGCTTTTTGCGTAAAATCAAATATTTGCTGTCTTTTTCATTTTATTCGGATATACTCTGTGTGAGTACGAGAAACACAATTCGCTAAGGATTTCTGTTTAGTTGTAAAGACATGTCGTGGAATGCCAATTTTAAAATTTCCATGTCTCTTTTAACATCTTTCATCAGCGTCTGTTTGCCTTGCAATTTTTAAAAGGCTCAGATTATAAGCAGAAATCTGAATTGTGTTCCAAAACTATTTTACGGTTCCTAGCATTATTTGTTGCTCAAAAAGTTGCAAAATAAATCTTGAATTAGTGAGTACAAAAAACACAATTCGCTAAGGATTTCTGTTTAGTTGTAAAGACATGTCGTGGAATGCCAATTTTAAAATTTCCATGTCTCTTTTAACATCTTTTATCAGCGTCTGTTTGCCTTGCAATTTTTAAAAGGCTCAGATTATAAGCAGAAATCTGAATTGTGTTCCGAAACTATTTTACGGTTCCTAGCATTATCTGTTGCTCAGAAAGTTGCAAAATAAATCAAATATTTCGGTTCTATATAAATCTTAATAACATTTTTTTAAATAAACTTATAACCTTTATATTACAGACAATGCTGGGTCTTGTAATGCTTAAAATAAGAATTTTACTTGGATCGGTTAAAGAGTTTAAAATTTATTTAATTTATTTCTTCTAAATTAAATTTTTTAGCAACAATATAAGTCAGAAAATTAACGAGGCATAATTATTAATATATCTATAGATTTTAAAAAAGAAGATTTATTTTATTAATATTAATAAAAAATGTGAGAAAAAATCATTTTAAATATTGCAAAATTATTTGGCAAAAACCATATTGTAAATTTTTTGCTTATAAACAATTAAAATAACTTTTTGCATTGATTGAAAAAAACTGATTTTTCATATTTTTAAAAGACATGACTTTTTTAAAAAATTTAAAAGAACAAAAAAGGTGGCAAAGGAAGCTTTGGAAACTTTAAAGTTAGTACTAGTTTTTTTTTATAAATTGATAGCAGCTTTCTTTATAAGAATGAAGAGACCTTTCATGGCCATCTAAAAGAACATACTTTAAGGTTTTAATGTAAAAAATTCAAATAATATTGCATTTAAATGGAATCTTTTACAAATCTTTAAAATTGTGGTCCCCAAAATTTGTCGGCTTTGAAACTAGTGACAGCGCAGGAAGGGGAAGGAGGTGTTAACGGTATCTCTGATACTTGTTTATAGATTTCTACGTTTTTTTTTTTCAATGGTATGTGCTTTTTGCGTACATTACAAATATGTATTATTTAAATAATTAGGTTGATAGGCGCATTTCAAAGTTTCTCCTAAAAATTTAAATATTTAAACGATTATTTGTTAAATTCCGAACGTGTAAATACTGAATAGTAGTAAAATCAAAATCATACTCAAAATAATTAGTTGTCATTGGGCAAAAACAGTGTTCTAATCAAATTCATCTAGAATCAACGGTTGAATCTGCAGAAACCAGTAAGTAAACAAAGCTTGTTTACATATATTTAAGCATTTATTGTCAATCAAAAAACACCCATCATTTTTCGAAGTTTTGCCTAATTCAAATATCAAAACAAGTTCGTCGGGTGAACAAGAGCGCACTCACTTACAATTTAAAATATTAACGTGGCGTTCAAATAATGGATAACAAAAATCCAGGGGCCCATGTCCCCAACCCTCCTCTGAACCTTCCTATACATAGTAATTCACCTCAATACAATTCCCATCTTCCCATACAGCAAGCCATCCTATTTACTTCCATTGACGACCTAAAAATTGAAGATTATCTAATAGCCTTGGGCAGTATTGTAAATCCTAAAGATATTATTTTCGCCTCACGGATTTCGCAAAATAAAATATGCATTTACTTATCCTCGAAAGAACTAGTAGATAACTTCTTAAAAAAATTATGGTTCAATTAAAGTCAACAATCAAATTCTTACTACCCGCAAATCAATCACTCCCAGTGAAAGAATTGTTTTATCCAATGTGGGCCTCAGCATACCACATTGTATTTTAGAAGTAGAGCTAATAAATCTAGGTCTAAATCTATCATCGTCTATCTACTTGTTTAAAATAAACGCGTCTGGCCCAGAATTTAGTCATGTTCTCAGTTTTCGCTGACAAACGTATACTACTCCGTTAAAAAACAATGCAACATTACCAGCTTTTTCATAAGAAATTTCGAAAATTGGTTATATAGAATTTTCATAGCAAACGACAACCTTGAATGTTTTTCTTGTAAACAATTAGGTCACTTAGCTCTAGCATGCCCACTTTTATCACATACCGACCAAACTTCATTAGAGAATTTCACCCAATGCACAGAAGCCGCCAACACTCTACCGTCTAATAATGAATCTTGTCAAAACATCAGCGCATCTTCAGTTAACCAAAATGTTAATGTAAATACCAAAAAACGAAATAAACAGAATACGGAATAAATTAAAGCATCTGAAACGGTAGCCCAAGAAACTTCAACGATTTCCACTAAACGACAAATGTCAGAGTCTACAACACCGAATGAAGATCTCCAAAAACAACTTACATTTCAAAAACCCAAATATAAGTAATTAAAACCAGAAAAATTAATTTACGATGAAATGCAACCATTAAAACAAATGTTTGAAGACAATAAAAACAATTTTACACTGAACTATAACCAAACTTTAAATTTCTTTGAATCAGCCCCACACAACGCAGACGTATTGGATCTTCTTAAAACCAATACAGATAATGTACCAGATTTTCTTAAGGATCTGGACACTATGTACACAAAAAGCTCAAAAAAGTTAAAAACAAAAATCACGAACAACAAAAGAAAACTACAGCATTAACTCTGCAGAACATCTACATCAGTGGACAGCGAACTCTCTTCCTGTCAAGAAAACTTAAGTACTTAACATGCAGATCTATAATACAATAAAATCTCAACGGGTACAACACCTATTGCGAAATGTTACAAAAGCTAATTGCAGAACAACCGCCATCAGTTATTTGCCTTCAAGAAACTCATTTCAAAGATTCTTACCATGCAAGGTTAAAGGGTTTTAAATGCTTTTACTTGTTACCTCAGTTAACTCAGTTACCAGCTGTAGTCCGTTTGAAGAGGTTTACTCTTCGGACACTGAAACTCACTTCAAGCATGTTACCTGAAGTTAAATTTAATTCAATATTTAACATCACAGTTTTGTAACAACAATATATACAATCTTTTACAACTACATGTAATTTAAAGGGTTTTTGCCCTGGTATTTTGGTGGCTCAGGCATTTTAACCTAGCAATTTTAAACCTGATGATGGACTGTTTAATCCGAAAACGTTTGTTTTCTTGATATAGCCCTTTTAAGGGTTTTAAAATAAATATACCTATTTACGACGATTAACCTCTTTTTTTTCTATAGGCCAATATCCGTAACCTCGTCAACCTGTAAGCTTTATAGTTTATTCGTCTTCCGGGTTTGGACCGTGTCATTTGTGAGTGACCCAAAAGTGGGTTCATCTCGACGTTTCGCTACAATTGTATGTAGCTTCTTCAGGAGAACAAAAAAGAAAAAAGAAAGAAAGAAGAAAACAAAGAACAGGAAGATGGGTAGTTAGCAACGGTAACTCAGTTACTCAACGCAACCAGAGGCGAATACTAACTACCAAGATGGGCATTTGGTCACAGTAACTCAACTACTCAACGCAGCCAGAGGTGAAAACCAAATGCCAGGACAGGGATTCACGTCCAACAGCTCAGAACACTAACGCGTCGAGAGGCGGGGAGTGAATCCGACGATTACTCCGCTACCGCTCTATTTATAGTCGCGGTGCCTGTCGTGTCGGGACGTATCGGCACACTTCGTGGCGCGAACGTCAAGAAGCGCGCGCTGGCCAATCATGTGGCTGCATCGTAGTGGCGGGACCGGACGGCGGTTCTAGACTGAGATTCCAGATGGGAGACAAGTAGTATCCTTCCTCTCGATTGATATTATGGGGATTTTTTCGGATCTCTAGAGATTCGCGGATTTTCCTGGAATAAAAGAAGGGGTTTTTAGAAATAATATGGGTTTTTTCGAACAATATGGAATGACCGGTTTCTTGGCAGTGTTCTGCAACTGCAGAATGGGAGAAAAGACCTGATCGAATGCATCTTTGATGCTCTTGAATCCGAGTTTTGACGGAACGACCAGTTTCGCCAATATACACATGTCCACATGAACAAGGAATAGAATAGACACCACAGGAAGATAGGGGCGGTAATGGGTCCTTAGGAGAGGGTAGATATTGTGAGATTCTCTTGGGTGGTCGAAAAGTAGTCCTGATACCTTCTTTGCGAAGAATTTTGCCAATCCTATCAGTGACATTTCGAATATACGGAAGAAAAGCCACAGGAGTATTACCCGAAGATTCTGAATTTGTCGTCCTAGGGTGTAAAGGGGGATGTAGATGTCGGTGTGTAATATTTTGAATTGTGGACTTGGAGTAACCGTTGGCGACAAGGGTTTTTTGCAGATGGCCAAGTTCTTCTCTAAGGTTGTCGGGTTCAGAAATCGAAATGGCCCGATGGATGAGAGAGTTGATCACAGAATTCTTTTGGGCAGGATGGTGGTGTGATGAAGCATGTAGGTAACGATTCGTGTGAGTCTTTTTTCTATAAACAGAGTGACCCAATCGGCCATTGGGCTTGGAGGTGACTAACACATCGAGAAAGGGAAGGGACCGATTATTTTCTACTTCCATTGTGAATTTTATACTCGGATGTTGTGAGTTAAGATGATCTAGGAAGGGAGAAAGGGTATGTTGACCATGGGGCCAGATGATAAATGTATCATCAACGTAGCGGAACCAGACTTTTGGTTTTAAGGGGTAAGATTCTAGGGCTAAAGACTCAAAGGCTTCCATGAAAATGTCAGCAATGACAGGGGAAAGGGGAGAACCCATTGGTGTTCCAGATATTTGTTTGTAGAAATTGCCTCTAAAAGAAAAATATGTTGAAAGGAGGCATTTTTCCGCAAGATCTGCCAAAACCAAAGACTTGTTATCATTGGTCAAGTGATCTCGCAGAACGACTAGAGAGTCATGTATGGGGATATTGGTAAATAGGGATGATACATCGAAACTGACGAGAATGTCTTGGGGATCGACTGTGAGAGAGGAGATTAAGGTGATGAAATGTGTGGAATTTCGGACATAAGAAGAGGTGCGACCAGTATAGGTCTTAAACTGATTCGACAAGTACTTTGCGAGTTTGTAGGTAGGAGAGTTAATCGTAGTCACAATGGGACGAAGAGGTACGTTATCTTTATGGATTTTGGGAAGACCATAAATTCTGGGGCAGATGGAGTTTTTCGGAACTATGGACTTCTTAATATCATCGGAAAGATCGGATTGTTTGATGACATGGGCAACCTAACCTAACCTAACCTGTAAGCTATTTGAAAAGATTATAAACCGCCGTCTTAAATGGTTTCTGGACGATAAAAAATTACTTATCCCGGAGCAAAATGGCTTCCGTCAAAATAGATCAACGACGGATAACCTAGTTGATCTTAAATCCAAAGTTCACGAAGCACTGATTTACAAACAATGCTGTCTAGCTATTTTCTGCGATATAACAAAAGCCTACGATTGCACATGGAGATACAGTATAGTAGAAAAGCTCCACTTCTGGGGTATTAATGAAAAAAATCTTAAAATTATTTCAAAATTTTCTTCAGCTTAGAACATTTAAGGTACGAGCAAATGGAACACAATCATCAACTCGAATCCAGGAAAAATAGTTTTGTATTTTGAGAACGAGTTCCGAAGTGAAAATTTAAACGTCAATAAACGTATTTTTATCTTTATTTGTGGCTTATTCCCAGTTAAATAGTAATTCATTTAAAATGCCACAAGAAAATAGCTTCAGAACAATATTACTCTATTAGAACTTCAAAATGTAATTAAACAAATACCATCTCCAAAATTAATTTTGGGTGACACAAACTGACATAACATCGCATGGGGATCCCAAAAAACAGATAAAAATGGACGAATATTATTAGATGCAATTAATAACATAAAACTAGTTTTGTTAAACACAGGAACACCTACTAGATTCAATGTACATAATGGCACATTTTCTTCCATATACTTATCTATCAGTGATTTAACTCTACTCCATTTTTACTGTGAAATACATTGGGCCACCTATTACGACAGCGATCATTTTTCAATAATAATTACTCATGACAAAGATGAAAAAACCTGTACAACACCATATGAAATGTGGAAATTAAAGTCAGCTGATTGGGAAAAATACTCGAACTTAGTAAGCATACGTATACCAAAGCTCGTTATATCAGATAATATAGACACTACTCTATCATCTTTTAATGGTAAAATTTTAGACGCAGCCAGAGATTCTATAGGAAAAACCAAAAATATCACAAAAGCTCCTCTTCCTTGGTGGAACGCTGGCTAGATATAGATTTTTAATAAAAAAAGCAAAAAAAAGAGCTGGACCAATTACGTGTCGTCAATTGACTCGTCTACGCCCATAAGGGATATATGGCAAAAGATAAGGAAAATAAAAGGTTCGAAAACATTTAACCATATTGACACAATAACTACAAACGATCTAACAACTTCAGACAAACATGAAATCTCAGAAATTTTAGTAGAACACTATTAGTTGTATTCAAGCAATCAGCAGTATCACCCAAATTTCTTGGAACATAAACAAAGAATAGAAACATCAAAAATTAACACAGAAGATACTGCTGGTCCACCAAACATTTCCATAACCCTTGATGAATTAAATGAAAGTCTTCATAACCTTAAAAATACCTCACCTGGACCTGATGACATACCACCAATTTTCATCGAAAAACTACCTATTAGCGCGAAGGTTACTTTAGTAGGAATCTTCAACAAAATTTATTCGACCCATAAATTTCCATCTCTCTGGCACGAAGCAATTATAATACCATTTTTAAACGACAATAAAGCAAAAAACTTATTTTCTTCGTATCGACGAATATCTCTTACCTGTAGCATCTGCAAAATAATGGAAAAGATTTTAAGCAAAAGATTAAAATGGTACTTAGAAAAGAAAAATCTCCTTACATCCATCCAAAGTGGGTACCGATCAGAACGGTCCACAATAAATAATAGTATAGCATTAGAATCTGAAATACACGAAGCTTTTATACATAAACAAAAATTATTAGCAATTTTCTTTGACATCACAAAAGCATTTGACACCACGTAAACATATCAGATCTTAAAAACAATGAAAAGTTGGAAAATAGATGGCAAATTCTTAGCCTTTCCCAAAAACTTCCTGGAGAACAGAAGTATAAAAGTTAAAACAAACGATGTCATGTCAACTAAGAAATCACTGGAAAATGGTATCCCTCAAGGATCTGTATTAAGCCCCCTGCTGTTTTTAATAGCAATCAACAACGTATCTAACCATTTTATGCTTTCAGTAAAAGCAAACCTTTACGCCGATGATCTTGTAATCTATATGAGAAGTAAAAACCTAAAATCAGCGGCATCAATATTACAAAATACACTAAATAAATTAGAAGGGTGGTCTTTAGATATAGGCTTGAGATTTTCAGCCGACAAAACTAAAGTAATAATATTTGACAAACGAAAAACACAACATCACTTAAATTTAAAACTAAACGGAAATACTCTTATAACAATAATTAACGAAATCAAATTTTTGGGAATGACATTCGACTCTCAACTCAAATGGACATCGCACATAAATGAATTAATCAAATCATGCCAACAGAAAATAAATCTTCTAAAAGTTCTTTTCACTCACAAATAAGGCGCAGACACAACTATTCTTCTACGATTATATTAAGCTCTAATTAGAATAAACTAGATTACGGATGTATGTATATGCTACGAAACCGCTGCTAAATGTCAATTGAACAAACTGGACATCATCCAATCCACAGCATTACGCATAGTTTTCGGAGCTTCCAGACCCACACCAATTAGCAGCCTTCAAGTCCTAGCAGGAGAACTGCCATTAGCTCTCAGAAGACAATATTTTTCAATGTGTTGTGCTACTAAATATCTTAGTGCAAATGAAAACCCGTTTATAACAAGCCTAATAAGAAGTAATACTCCAAATCTGTACTCAAATAATTGCCCTAGAAACTTACCTTTCAATGAACGAATAAATCGATTTGAATTCAATATACATAAATTGAGTACCACTTCTTCAAATAGATACCAGTATCCTTTCTGGAAAGTTCAAATACCAAAAGTAGATTTTACCTTACTTAACTATCCCAAACATTCACACAATCCTTCTGAAATAAAACAACAATTCCGGTCTACCATCTCCAGATATCCTGATTTTAAACTAATTTTTACTGATGCCTCTAAAAACAGTAATGGTGTAACAGTTGCAGCTATTTTTGAAGACAACACCTCTGTCACCCTTCTAGCTAAGGAGTGTAGCATATACAGTGGAGAACTGCAAGCAACCGTCAACGCACTGAAGCAACGTACCAGCAAGGATATACAATGCTATACAATGCCCAAACACGTGGTAAAAACATAACATTTTTATGGGTTCCATCCCATGTTGGGATAAAGGGTAATGAAGCAGCTGATAAAGCAGCAACAGAAACTATCAATAACATAACAATTCATATTATGCAAAACATACCAATTTTAGACCAAAAAAACTTTAATGAAAACTTACATTAACAAAACCTGGCAAGAAAAATTGAGCCAAACAGAAGCAAAATTAAAAATTATCAAACCAGATCTTACTTCTGCTTTACTACCGTTCCCAGTCCAAAGACATGACCAAGTAGTTATTAACAGACTGCGGCTAGGTCATACACAATTTACACATGGATACATCATCTCCAAGGACCCTCAGCCGATTTGCCACACCTGTCAAATACCATTTTTAGTGCAACATATAATGATAGACTGTCCAGTGAACTCAACAGCAAGATCGACAGAAAAATAAAACACAATTTGAAAGAAACTCTAAAAGAATACATCAGTAATACAATAAATTTTATCAAAAATTGTAAACTGTATAACAAACTGTAACATAATATAAAATGTTTGTATTTTTCAAAACTATTATGTAAATTTTAATAACATGCGGTACAAAAAAAAAACTTAAAATTCAAGTAAACAAATAATAATGCGGAAAAATGCCGATTTTAGTATTTTTCGAGGCCATATTTCTCTATACATCGAATTAAAAAAACAAAAAGTATGAGGTAGAAGTTTACAAAATAGGTTCGAAATATGAAAGTCCATTTTGATTAAATATAGCATAGGTCAATCTAAAATATTCATAAAGAAATTAATATACCGTTCAGTTTCGAGATATAGACTTGACAAATATCTAATCTTTAACGTTCAGAACACATTGTTTATTTCTTAGTAATAAGCTAAATCTTATTTTAATCAAAAGAATAAATATTATGCTACGGCATTACAGTAAAAAGTTAACCTACGGGAAGCTGTTTATTTTCAACCATTTTTCAACAAATAAAACAATTTCGTTTGTGTTTTAACTATTACGTACTAACTACTAAGTACCCCTGGTATACTTTGAGTAAACTTTTTATAGTAATATTGCAACATCATATTCTTCCGATCAAAATAAGATTCAGATTATGGTAAAAAAAAACAATGTGTTTCAAACGTTAAAGTTTGGAAGGTGATCAAGTCTATATTTCAATACGCAACGGTATATCAATTCTTATTCTTCTAGTTCCATGACAGTTATCGATCGTTGGATATCATGTTGGCTACCATATTCGCTATCGTGACTTTATTGACAGCATCTTTAAATAACGATGTAGTTGATTTTCCATACCATTGCCTTAGATTTTTCAGCCATGATGTTCTTCTTCTACCAGGACCCCGATTACATTGGATCTTTTCCTGAATGATCAGATGTAAAAAATCATATTTTTCAGGGTGTCTAATAATGTGACCAAAGTATTCCAGCTCGCGTTTCTTTATTATATTGAATAGTTGTGTTGTGTCAGCTTATTTTCAGTAGTCGTCTGTATACCAATATCTCTAAAGCTGTCAAGCATTTAAGGATAGCCTCAGTTAGTCTCCACGCCTTCACTCCATATAGGAGGACAGAAAAAATATAGCAACTCTATACTCTATAGAACTCTAAGTTCAATACTAAAACCGTGACTGCAACGTACGTTTCTCATTTTTACAAAGGCACCTCAGGCTTGTTCTATTCGTCTTTTAATTTCTGCGATTAGATCCCAGCTCTCATTGATATTACTTCCGAGATACACGAGTTTCTCTACTCTGTCCAGTGTGGCATCTCCGACTTTTATACCGTCATCCTGCATATAATTTTGTTTGCTACTATCATATATTTAGTTTTCTTAACGTTTAGTTTTAATCCATACTTATCGTAAGTCTGTTTTATTTTGTTCATAAGATTTTAAAGGTCTTCTCCGCAATTAGCAAGCACTAACGTATCGTCGGCATATCTAATATTATTGATGGTTACTCCATTCACAATAATACCTTCGGTTGTCTTCATTAAGGCTTCCTTAAATATTTCCTCCGAATATAAGTTAAAAAGTAAAGGCGGCAATATACAGCCCTGTCTCACTCCTATTTTTATAATTATTTTATCTGACAGTTTTTGTTCAACCTTTATTTTTGCTTTATTCTTGATGCCATTATAGATTTGTAATTATTCGTAGATCTTTATCGTCCAATCCAGCTGTTTCTAATATTTCTAGCATTTTGTTATGTCGGACTTTGTCAAAAGCCTTTTTAAAATCGATTGCACAAATGTACACATTTTGTTTCACATCTCTGTACTAGCACTTGTATACTAAACAAGGCTTCTCTTGTACCCAAGCCACTCCTAAACCCAAATTGGGTATTGCTAAGTTTGTCCTCTAACAGCGTGTAAATTCTACTGTGTATTACTCGCAGCAAGATCTCCAAAACGTGACTCATCAGACTTATTGTCCGATAATCACCGCATATCTTTGGACGATGTTTCTTAGGTATTGTGACAGAATGTCGACTTTAACCAATCAGTTGGTAATATCATAGTGTCATAAATTCTGTTAAAGAGATTGCACAAAGCTTTAATTAAATTTTCTCCCAAAAACGTTAGTATTTCAGCACTTAATTCATCGGAGCCAAGTGATTTTCCATTTTTTGCCGTTTGTGTTGAGCATGTAACCTCACTTTTTGTTATAGATGGACCTGATCTGGCAATCGGTGTAAAGTGTTCTACTCTCTCATCTTCAAATAATTCAGAAATGTAGTTTTCCCATTCTTTTAACTGTTCATTGATGTCTAATATTCTGTGTTCGTTTCTGTCTTCTAAACTTTGGGATACTTGTTTCTGTTTGTTTACAACAAAGACGTGTTTAGTGATGCTGACTTCCTGTCAAGCTCAGTTACAGATAGAGAAAATTGTTTTTAAAAGAGCTCTGACAAAACTACTCCAGCTTGGACTACAGGCTATACCCAGGCTACGCCTGTCCCTGGTGAGAGAAACTTTCAAGAAAACCTTAAAATTTGCGGTTCTTACAAGAACACCAGTAAAGAAAGGGCTAAAGATAAAATAAAATGATTTAAAAGAAAATAGTTAATGTTAAATCTGAGTGTGATGAAGGGAATGAGGGTGATACCTTGTGTTTCATGCTTGGAGACTTAATTGAAGTCCAAACCTGATGAAGACTGGCTACAGTGTACATATGTTAAAAATGGGCTCACATTAAATGTGGCAAAGACAGTAGAATGTACACTTGTATTAATTTTACCTCCGATTTTAAAATTAGCATTTGAAAATTTTGTAACAAACACCTGGTAATTTGTGTAAACACAAACAAGACAACAAATAAATTATGTCAACAATATAGCTATAGAAAATTTTGTAAAATAATTAAGTATTGGTTCTAAGGAATATGCTGGAATACGGTGTAGACACGCACCATATGAAGCATGTTCATAATTTCTTTAAATTATTCCCTTTAGTAAATTATTTTCACACCGCCCATGCCTGCATATCTTCCAAATAACCGACACTACTAATTCGTTACGCCTTTTTTTAACAAAGAAATAACTCCGCCAAATGTTCTTCTCTGCTTTTTATCTTGTGTTGGTTCATAAAAATCTTTTCTAATAACAAAGGAAAAAGGTCCCATTGTGAACTCTCCGAGCTACCTTCTCAAAAAAACAGAAGAGTTGTTTTTCGTAGAAAGTTACTTTCCATTGGTAAAAGCTACGAAAATGAACCCCAGTAGCCCAGCAATTTAATGTCAATTTCGCATGGCATCCTTCAGCCACTACCCCCTTCCAATTTTCAACCTTCGCTTGTCTAAGTCCTTCTAAGTTCACAATCCGATGTTCATTTCCAAGTTGGTTCCTGTGGCAAGCGGTATTATCTTCGACAATCGGCGGTAAGCGGATTTTCAATTCACCCTTATTTATCTTTATACAGTGTGTCTTATATTAATTATTTTCTCTTTTGTCAAACAGACGCCTTCCAATTGAAGTCACTTCTGTTTGCCGTGCAGATTTTACCGTTCATATTCTACTCTACACCGTGCAGATTCTACATTGTTAAGATTCTACACCGTTCTTCTACTACTCTTCTCTCACCGTATTGTACTACCTTGGTCTAACTGCCACTTTTCGTCGGCCTAAGGCAATCTAAGGGATTACGTTAAGAAGACCGCAATTCTTTGTGGCTGTCATCCCAACTACCTGTTGTACGGACCGAAGTCAAGTGCCTTATTGAGGGCGTAATACCATTATTTTGAATACACCTGTTTTGTGAGTACCTATAATTTTTATTGACTAAACTGTGATAACGAAATCTTTAGAAGTTGATTTATGACTCCAGTTCAGTGTACCTTCTTATTTATGGAGGTTTAGTTTGACTGAGTATTTCATAAAAATACAGGATTATATATACGTATAAATAACGGACAATTTATTTTATATGTAGATTATATTTCTGATGAATTTTATTCTTAGATTTGAAGTATCACGATCAAAAACCTAGTAACTTCATATTCAGGTATCCTCAAGGCGTAAAATTCACTTGCTTGCCAAATAATAACGTACATATAATTATAATGTTCCTTGCTTTTTTCTAATTCTTGAGGATACTAAATTATTTATAACCATTTTTAAAGAGATATTTTTTGTTTGTAATTAATAATAAGTTGCGCAATAATCATGCCATTTAACTATCCAATAAAATTTGGTATAGTACATTTACTTTAACAAATATACCTAAATATAATTTTGTTAAAGATCTATTTGCTTTTTATTTCTTTTATATTTTTGTATATAATTTAAATTTATATTTTTGTGTTTCTCTTCCAGACATTTTTTATTAAATTATATTATTATTTGTTTGATCGTATATTTTGTGTATATGTGTCGAAATATTAGGAGTGTACCGCATAATTCCGATACCTTTTCTCTCACGGTTTACTTTATTCTCGCGTGAGTTCTCTAGCTGTACCTTACCTTTCTCGTCATCCTTTTCTATGTACCTTAGGGTTTCCCTGTTCCCCTAAAAATAGGGTGGTGCCCAAATAACTTTTCTTCTCTTATCTCTTATCTTCTCTTCTAACTTCTTGTCTCTGTGTTGTAAGTACTTTTTTAATTGATCCGTGATATTTGAGCTGTAACAAGAACCCCGACCAAGATACCTCTACCAGACTAAAGCCCGAGCCTAGTACCGTCTTTATGTAACCCCCAATCAATCATCAAGAGGGTACACATATATTTATAGACTACAAGGCAGCCTACGACTCTGTAAATTGAAAAGAATTGTTTAGAGCAATGATAGACCTGGGAGTACCAAATCAGTTGGTAAGTATAACCAAACTAACCCTTGAAAAAGTTGAATGCAGAGTACTAATCTAGGGGGAACTCTCTGAACCTTTTAATATAAATAACTACGTCTGGGAGACCCACTTTCCTGTATACTATTTAATCTAGCTCTGGAAAAAGTAATACGCACGTCACAAATTACAACTACCGGTTCAATATATAACAAATCTGTGCAAATGCTAGCATATGCCGATAATATCAATATTGTTGGGAGAACGGAAAACGCAGCACGAGAGGCGTATGTAGCACTAAAGGAAGCGGCTAAAAAAATAAGTGTAATAATAAACAGTAATAAAACGAAATACATAAAAATAGGTCCGCAACCAGAAATACGACGGCAACTTGTTATAGAAAACGACGTCATCGAAGCAGTTAACGAATTTGTATACCTGGGAACGCTCGTCAATACTGAAAATGACACTTCCGCAGAGATAAACCGTAGAATTTGCACGGCTAATAGATGCTATTTTGGCGTTAATCTCCTTTTTAAATCTACAGTTATATCAAGAAATACAAAAGTAAAACTCTACAAAACAATAATACACCCAGTCCTAACATATGGTTCAGAAACCTGGACTTTAACAAAAAACAACGAAAACATGTTTTAATGTTTCGAAAGAAAAATACTGAGGCGAATCTATGGAGCGGTAAATGAAAATGGTGTCTGGAGAAGACGATACAACTTCGAACTCTATAGAATATACCAGGAACCAGATATCATAAAACACATTAAGATAGGATGTCTGAGGTGGGTAGGCCATGTAATGCGGATGGAGCAAACTGACCCAGCTAGAAAAACGCTCCTTGATAGACCTATTGGTCAAAGAAGAAGAGGAAGACCCAGAACAAGATTTCTAGATAACATAGACCAAGATATGAGAAATATGGAAATACGTGCTTGGCGGAGGAAGGCGATGGATAGGGACGACTGGAAGAGAATTATTGGGGAGGCTAGGACCCACACAGGGTTGTAAAGCCAAAATGATGATGATGATTGGTTCTACTTGTTTCGTGAAATAACATTAATTACTTATTGTGTATAAAATAAGAGATATTATCATAGATATAAAATACAACTATAGAGTGATTGCTGCAATACCGTCGCATTTCACCAGTGCGACAAAGAAAACTGACGCAAAGCAGTGTCTGCATATTTTTCTAATCTGCCAGGTTTATCGACCACGTGACTTAAATATCCAATGAGAAAGTCACTTGGTAGATAAACCTAGTGCGTTACACAGATATGCAGGGACTGATTTGTGTCAGTTTTCTCTGTGGCACTGGGGGAACGGGCTGGTATCGACGACAATCCTGGCGACGACGGCATCCACGACGATGTGACCCACTGTTTAATATCTGCAAAAAATGTAATACAATTAATGATATAAATTCTATAAGGCAGTTATGATGTGTTAAAACACTTACACACAGGACAAGGACGGTAGGGAACAGATCGAAGAAATATAGATGGAACGGGAAAATCAACACTTGATCTGATGAAAAACGGACAGTGTGTAATCAGTACTTGAACTCAGGAGAGAATAGATGTGTCTTAGATCAATACTCCAAGACCGGGTACGGAACGGCTCCTAGATCAATACTCTAGTAGAAAAGGGGGCTTTCGGTCAATAACCTAGGACCAGTAGATTTGTTTTTAGATCAATAATTCAACGAAACTGTACTTTACCTTTTGGCGGCTGCTCTTTTATACGGTCGAAGACCTTCCATGTCCTTTAGCGCATATCGATGGAAGAGGAACTTCTGGTAGCGATGCGTGACTACGAAGCGCTGCCGGTTTTGAGGCAATGCAGATCGTTACAACCAAATATAAGAAATAGGTCTCGAATTGAACCGAAATTATCCGACAATAATTGGTAGGCATAATCTGTTAGACGATACATTAGTATAAGAGTAATTATTATTAGACGTGGGATATTTGTTTATCTGCTGTATAAAGCTGATATTTGCTGTAAAGCACATTCCTTAAATAGTGTGCTTTATGGATGATAATTATGAAAAAACAAATACGAATTGGTATGAAGAATGTGATAGTAGTGGAAGTAAAATAGGGAATGCAGAATGTGATTGTGCTATCGAAAGTGAGCAGGATACAGCATCGAAAATATCGGAAAAGACAAAAATATTGAGGAAGATCACTTATCTAATCAAAGTAATATTTTTGCAAAAATGGGCGGCACAAGAAGTTGTATCTACACGGAGGATATTGCATCTCATTTAGATTTTTGGGATTTACATTGGGAAAAATACAAAAAAGTTGAAAGAAGTTAATGTTGTGACACGGATTTGCTCAAAATGAAAGCATTGTGGGGTATGCTAATGTATACCGCCGCTAAAGATCGATTTGTGGCCCTGTTGGCATGTCTTCGTTTTAATAATACTAACGACTGAAAACAGCGTCAACAAACTGATCAAACTGCTCCAATATTAGAAATATTCAACAAGTTTGTATTAAATTGTCAAAACGTATATTCAGTTGGCCAGACTGTATGTGTCGATGAGATGCTAGTTAGTTTTCGGGGCAGATGTAAATTTAAAATGTTCATACCTAACAAACCCGACAGATATGGTCTCAAACTGATGTCTCACAGATGTAAGGAACGAATGATTTTATAATAGCTACATTAATAATTGTGGGAAGGACTAGGATGGGCGTGAACTATCAAAAGATGAAAAAAACTTTTATCTATTTAGTTGGCAACTCAATCTATTTTACGACTTTCTCGTCCATTGTTCAAAACAAACTGAAATGTTCCGCAGATAATGGATTTTTGTCAATTGAGTTTGAGGTGCAAATTTTAGGAAACAATGGTTTGACCTACGTGGGAACCACTAGAAAAAAATAAAAAAGGCATTTTGTCTTTTTTCTACCAAATAGAAGTAGGTTGTATGGAACAGATGGCATTTCCGTTATATGCAGAAAACAAAGTAAAAGCTAAAGTTCTTCTATCCCCAATGCACAATTATAAAGACACTGATTCGTAAATAAACAAGATAGAAATTGCATCGTTCTATAATACGTCTAAAGGAGGAGTCGACCCACTAGATGATAAATGTTTCAAATGTACTTGTAGAACAATTGGCAAAACAGTATAATCACAATTATAAAGATGGGAAATCATTAATAATATTCCAAAAGAAATAAACATTTGTTATAATTCGGGTGCTAAGTATTAAAGAAACAAATACGTCAGATCTTGTAGATGACGGTATATTGGAAAAAAGAAAAATATGCTAGATTTGCCTAAGTAAAAAAGGCGAATGAATAAATACCTTTGTAACAGTTGTCAAAAACAGATATGTCTCCAGTGCACAAAACTAGTGTGCATTCGATACAAATATGATGAGTAAATAGTAAAGAAAAGGATGTAATTTGAAATTTGTTATCTTATGTTTATTTTACTTTTATAAGTGTGTGTTTACTTTTTATACATGTTGATATATATCCCCTTAGAAATACTAGATCTGTATTCTAGGGGTGCAGGGTTGTGTTATAGATGTAGTACCTTTTATTGGATCGACCACATTAAGCGTCCAAGACGGAAGATGGTTCTAGATAACTGGTCCTCATAAGACACCTAACTCTCACTTATCCCTTTCAGCACGGCAACAAAAAATTTTCAACAAATATTTGGAAACGTTGTACTCTCTGTTCTTATTTCTTAAATAGCACAGAAAAAATAATAAAATAATTCTTTATACAGGGTGTTTAGAAATAAGATACCCACACAATTGTGTAGGTTGGGCTTTATTTTACTAAAACTGTATAAAATATTAATACATTAGAACACATATTCAAAATTGGAATCACTGCAGTACAGGAAACTAGATGGCTGGGAGAAGGTATCCGAGACACTAAAACTCATACTATTCTGTATAGCGGTAAAGATGAAGGAAATAAAGAACTCGGAGTAGCCTTTATCGTAGATAATACAATGAAGCACCTGATAACAGACTTTCAAGCCATCAATGAAAGAATCTGCAAGCTTAGGATGAAAACTCATTTCTTTAACGTAACCTTTATAAATGTACACTGCCCTACAAATGAACAGGAAGAAGACACTAAGGTAGCTTTTTATCAAGATCTAGAAAGAATCTATGACTCAATACCAGGAAACGACATTAAAATGGTGATAGGTGACACAAACGCCAAAATCGGAAAAGAAGAAGAGTACATAGGGGTAATAGGGAAACATAGTCTGCATAGAGAGACAAATGAGAATGGTCAGTTTCTAATAGACTTCGCAGCTGGAAAGAATATGGTTATCAGTTCGACCTGCTTCCCACATCGGGACATACATAAGGGCACTTGGATATCACCTGACGGAAACACAGTCAATCAAATAGACCACGTACTGGTTGAAAGAAGAATGGCCACAAGTATATTAGATGTAAAAAGTAGGCGTGGAGCAAGCTGTGACTCCGACCATCTACTAGTACAGATACGGTTCAGATGTAAAATCAGTCGACAAGCAAAGGAAAAATATCCGAAACAAGAAAAACTAAACTTAGATAACCTAAAAGTCTCTGAGGTACAAGAAAGATTTGAGAGAACAGTGAGTGAAAAATTACTAGAAGAAAACATAGAAGAATTCACAATAGAAAATCATTGGAACACCATAAGCACCATCATACTAAACACGGCACAAGAAGGAACAAACACTCAACGGAGAGAAGAACAGTGGTTCGATGAAGAATGCAAACAAGCAATTCACGAAAGAAATGAAGCACATAAGAATTTCATACTCAGACGAACTAGAGAGAGAAGGACAGAATTTGAGAATAAAAGACGAAGAGCTGATAAACTATGCAGACAGAAAAAGAGACGGTACGAAAACAACCGGATACTCACCATAGAGAGGGCGTTCAAGGAAAACGAAACACGCAGTGCATACTAACTTATCAAACATTTAAGACAGGGTTACAAACCGAAGACTAGCCTATGCAAAAATAGGAATGGGGAAATAATTAGCGATATGGACGAAATTAAGAGAACCTGGATGATGTATTTTAAGGAATTAATAAACGAAAGGGCACAAACACCACTACAACAGCGGCAGCAGCAGGTAGAGCAGGAAGGTCAACAACAGGAGCTGTGGGAAGATGGAGAAGATAATGAATTGGCTAGACCTTCAACGCTAGAGGAGGTTCGAACAGCAATCCAAATGCAAAAAAGCCATAAAGCGCTGGGAATAGATAAGATACCGGCAGAACTGTTCAAGCAGGGAGGAACAAATTTGACAGAACAGATGTACCAGCTTATACAAGAAATATGGAGAGAAGAAAAAATCCCACAACAATGGAAGAAGAGTATAATCTGCCCTATTCATAAAAAAGGAGACAAACTGTTATGCCAGAATTATAGAGGCATCTCTTTACTTTGTTCGGGATACAAAATACTGACAAACATTTTTAATCGAAGACTTCAACCCCTCACTGAAAAAATTATCGGGGAATATCAAGCAGGGTTCAGGCAAAATAGATCTACTATTGACCAACTATTTACAGTTAAACAAATACTAGCCAAAGCATGGGAATATGACATAGACGTCTACAATCTCTTTGTAGATTTCAAGCAAGCCTATGATTCAATAGATAGAACAATACTACCTTATATATTACAAGAATTTGGCATACCATCAAAATTAATAAGACTAGTGCAAATGACAATGACAGAAACAGAAGCACATGTATGTATTCAAGGACAGATCACTGATGCGTTTATGACAACGAAAGGACTGAAACAAGGTGACGGACTAGCTCCAACACTTTTTAATCTTGTTCTTGAATATGTAATCAGACGGTTGACGGTGAGCAGAAATAACATACTTACAAACAAATCTACCCAATTAGCAGCATAGGCAGATGACATAAACATAATGAACAGAACAAAGACTGCGGCAGAAGAAACCTACGTTCAGTTGAAACAGAGTTCAGAAGTTGTAGGGCTAACAATAAATACCTACAAATAAAACAAAACTACTCATACAAACCAGATCAACTAGACAGGCGCAACAACACAAATAATTACTCACACTCACCTATCCTCTCAACCTACAAACTTCCATTCCAATTACTCCCCACATCCTCTCCCTTCCCCCCACTCCTTAACATCATTCCCCCCCTCCACAAACCTCTCATTTCCCCACCCCCTTCTCTTCTACCCTTTCCCCCCCCACCTTTTACACCCCCCCACCACTCCCCTTCTAGCTATCATTTATATCCCTCATTTAGCACCCCCCTCCCAACCCCTCCATCTATAACCTCCCTCCCCACAATTCTCTACCATTTACCCCACCCTTCCCCACCCCATTCCCCTCCCTATCACACCCCCCTCCCACACCCTCCCCCCACCCCATTCCCCCCCACTCCCCCACCCCATTCATCCTCTCAACTCATTTCCTTTCCATATTCCCCCCATCACATCTTCCTCATACCTCCCCAAACCACACCCTCCTCCATCACATCACACTCCCATAATTCTCCCCCAACAACAGCTCTATTCATGCACTCTTACTAAATTTTCATCCCACCACACCACACAACCTCCGTACCATTCCCCTCACCACATCCTACCTATCTCTTAAAGTCTCTTATTAACAATCAGTATTCCTCTTCCCTTCCAATTATTCTTTCTATCATTTTGGATGGATGTGATAGAACACATATTATTCGGTATGAAATTTCCTAAAACAGTTTTGGTCTTTGGTGACAAATAGGTAAACATCACATTTAAAAAATCTAACACGGGTTCTGCTTTTGCAACCCGACCTTCTGCAAAATGTTGCTGTAGTTAAGTGGTCAATATTAGGCCAATGTTCGTAACCATCTAACCTTTTATCTTCAGCTGGTTGTGGAGCTCAATAATTTTGTGTCCTGATTTGTGTTTCGTCTTGTGTTTCTTCTTCCTCAACCTGTTCTTCCACTTCTTATTTGATCTTTTTCTTTTAGGTGACGCTAATAAACTTTCGCCGACTTCCATTCTAAATGTAAGAAGATCTTGTATTATAGATTTTGGAATATTATTTGACCGGCAATCTTCGCGGTATTCCATCCAAGCATTTACTACGGCTAAATCAAAAAAATGAAGTATGACTTTTAATGTTCACTTTCTGGTTTTTATCCAGGTTCTATAATATTCAAGTTGCTGGTCGCTGATGTCTACTCCACCCATATTAATATTATAAGTTCTTACTATTTCAGGGCATTTGACGCCTACGTATCGTTTTTCTGTCTTACACCACCTTCTGACACTTTGTTCTGGTTCAATCCCTGGAGCATTTGACAACATAGTAACGGATTTTGTATCCCGCCATTTAACAGCAACCATGTTTTTTTCACTGCAATAAAACTGTTTACTGTCTCCTCTTCCAAATTTCTTATCTGGTGAGAAATTCAATTTGGAAATTCGGTTTTTCATGGTAGTACCAGTTAAATAATTCATTTAGACGGAAAATTAGATTACAGGTTGTAAAATATCTATCAAAATGTAAAAACACTTCCCTGGGGCAAAGATAAACACAGTCTTAAAACAACTGCTGGTCCAAGTCCATACTTTATATCTGGCAGAGGAGTCAATCTTCCTTGATATATTTCAAAATCTAAGACTATTCCAGTGTATGAAGCAACAACGAAATTTTTCAAGTCTGTGGGCCTTGGTTTTCCCTTTACATATTGACATAAATGACAACGGCCGGTAAAGGGAATCATTTGCTCATCAATACTGTAGTTATTAACTAATCTTTCAATATTAAGAAATGCATTTCTCACACATTCGATAACGGGTTGAACTTTCCATAACTTATTTTCAGTGTAATCATCTGGTGGCTTCTCTGTATCAACAAAGTGAAGACACGTTCTAAGCAAAGTAAAACGATCCCTGGGCAAAACATCAGCAACACTCTGTAATCTTAATCCCATTTTCCAGTACCAGTGCAAACGTGGATAAGGTATACATCCAAAAACAAGATGGGCACCATAGTTTCATTATTTCAGATGGTGTTAAGTTCTGTACCTTTCTTAGACAAACAATACATATTTGTATACGTAGCTGCCTGCTGGAAATGGCTATCTGGAAAATACTTCTTAAAATAGTGCATTGGACTCTAAACAATTACATCTGTTCGATTATCTAGAAAATCTTTTTCATCTGGTTTATTCTCGATGCCCTGCAATGAACGATTGCTCCACCGAAATGAAGGCTTTTTCATTTTAAAACTACGGTTTCCAGTGGTTACTGTGTTGGTCAAATATGGGAGCTGCAGTTACACCGGAGGGACAAGGAGCCTTAATGTCATTTTGTGAACACGGGTTTTTGTTGTGAATTAGGGAATTGTCACGAGTATCTTCTCCTTCTTGGTCAGAATCCGAGGATTCGCTGTCTCCGAGGCTTTTGCGAAGGCTATTTGGCTCAATACTCCACACCGGGTCAGAATCTAAGTCATCACTAAAGCCTTCTAGTTCTGAATCTTCATAAATAATGTTCATTGCCCATTCGATATCTTATCAGTCAAAATCTGCAAAAAGAGATGAGGACAATAATGATAACCCAACCCACACAATTGCGTTGATAGTAATGTAATTGGATATTTTGATATTATTAATATATTTTTTTAAATGTGTATGTGTAGGTGCTTTCTATACAGAAGTATTAGTAATCTACATGCATTTACATTTTATTATTGACATTTTTTAATAACAAAAATTTACTTACATTTCTTACGGAAATGACGACCCGCCATTGTTGCAAGACAAGCTGTGACTGCTAAAACAAAATAAATCCAACAATCGTATCAGGCAGCGCAAAGCATAACACTGAACCTACACAACCACCGTCGTTCGTACTGAACGCTAGATTTTATGATTTGTCAGTTTTACATCCATTCAAAACCATCCCACACAGATACGGCGAAAACTTCACCGAGTAATTACCGAGTGATATCCTGATTAAGGGCAGCAGCGATCATCAGTACAAGCTTAAGGCGCTAAGAAAATGATCCTTAAACGCCTTGAAACTGGACTACCACAAGCATGACTGGAGTAGTTTAAATGGTTGTGGTACTGCAATGAGAAAGGCAACGGAAAACCACCCCATAAGAATTTCCTAGAATAGTTATCATGGCAATACACTACGATAACAAAAACATTACTGATCATGGTGATCGGATCCCAAGACCCGGCAAGGGAGGATGCACACAAACAAATAGTAGGGCCTCCCTGGTCATCAGCCAGCGATATCCCTAGGGCCTAAAAAAGGAAATACCAGTATTAGTAAGTCAGTAACATATAGAGGATACATCATTTATGTTTTTCAAATAACCAAACATATAAAATCAGAATTTTGGTGTATATTGAAGGTAAACTAAATGCACGAACAAATACTTACCATGTCGGGATAGTATTATGAGGTTTTTTTCCTGTTTTTTTTCCTCATAATTTACTATGGAATCATTAACAGGAGAACTTTACTGTCATCATGTCATGTGTTTATCTTTTTAAAGACGAATTACATGCTATGATTTTTTTCTGACGGATATTTTCAAGATAAAGTTGATTTCATGTAGTCGAATGAACTATGTTATAAGTAAAGTCGTCCCAGGTGCGCAACTCAACAATATTGGCAATATGATTTTAAATTCGTCTACTTTAAAATGCATAATGTATGTCTGAATTGTCAATATAAATGAGTCAGATAAAATTAAATTATTAGAAGAATTTTTCACTATGTAACAAAAAACAAAATTTGTTTAATTTACTGTTTGTGTTTTGAGAACGATTTCCGAAGTGGAAATTGAAACGTCAATAAACGTACTTTTTTATCTTTAATTGTGGCTTATTCCCGGTTAAATAGTAGTTAATTTACTTTATTAATAGCTTACACTTCTACTCCTTATCAGAATCATTAAATTAAATTAAAAAATTGAATCTTGTATGAGCATACTACTTCTAAAACAAATTGAGAATCATTAATATCTTGATCATGTTTTTTTAAAGTAACTAAAGTGAATAAATTTAAGTATTTAACATGTTTGTCTCCTAAGATTTAAGATACTTTTCAAACAAAAACTCTTTATTAGCAAAAACATTTATGAGCAGTCGTCAGTTTTACTAGTGTGTGATTCCTAAGATAATAAAAATAATCATTAAGATCAAAAATTCACTGGCCCTTACTAAGAGAGTAAGCGAGAAAAAGCAAGAAGTTATTCAGATTGTACTTCAGTATATACCAACAGAAAAAAATGATCTGATTAAAGATAGGATAAGAGAATAGACGGAACCAGTGGAAGAATCAAAAATAGACATGCAACAAAAAAGTGAAATATATTAATTAAGGAAGAAACAATTTCGAAACCACAAAAGTGTAGAACAATATAATCATGGTCAGATCATACTTTGCAAAAAAAAACAATGAACACAAAACTATTTGTTATTATAAACAACATTTGGTTAAAACAAAATTCATGGTCAGGCATCCATTCTATTTTTATGGCTAACAACCAAATTTTAAAGCAGAAGATAAAAAAGAAAAATATTACGTTATTTTAATTCCAATCTGGAATAAAAACCAATTTATTTATGACTTATAATTAGGAAAAACACGAAATTAATTACTTTGGAATAAATAATTTTTTTAAATATATAAGATGTAGTGAAAAAGACAGCAAATATTTGATTTCACGCAAACAGCGCCTTTGTATCTGTTGATACGTATTTCGACCTAATAGGTCTCATCAGAACAGTTATTCAAAGGTGTTCTCAACG
This sequence comes from Diabrotica balteata, assembly GCA_918026665.1. Classification (NCBI taxonomy): domain Eukaryota; kingdom Metazoa; phylum Arthropoda; class Insecta; order Coleoptera; family Chrysomelidae; genus Diabrotica; species Diabrotica balteata. The sequence goes on along the minus strand of OU898282.1, from coordinate 39,212,101 downwards.
TGAAAGATCAATATTTTCTGTCTTTTAAGAAGCAACAATAACATGGCTTCGATACGGACGCACTAGCGACATCTAATTTAACAATCGTAAAATAGTTTCGAAACACAATTCAGATTTCTGCTTTTATCTGTGCTTTCTAAAAATTGCAAAGCAAAACAGACGTTGATAAAGGTGTTAAAAGAGACGTGGGGAATCTAAAATTTGCATTCCACGACACATCTTTTCAACTAAGCAGAAATCCTTAGCGAATTGGTTTCTAGTACTCGTACAGAGTAAATCCGAAAAAAGTGAAAAAGACAGCAAATATTTGATTTCACGCAAACAGCGCCTTTGTATCTGTTGAAATAAATATCTATTAGGTCGAAATACGTATCAACAGATACAAAGGCGCTGTTTGCGTGAAATCAAATATTTGCTGTCTTTTTCACTTTTTTCGGATTTACTCTGTACGAGTACTAGAAACCAATTCGCTAAGGATTTCTGCTTAGTTGAAAAGATGTGTCGTGGAATGCAAATTTTAGATTCCCCACGTCTCTTTTAACACCTTTATCAACGTCTGTTTTGCTTTGCAATTTTTAGAAAGCACAGATAAAAGCAGAAATCTGAATTGTGTTTCGAAACTATTTTACGATTGTTAAATTAGATGTCGCTAGTGCGTCCGTATCGAAGCCATGTTATTGTTGCTTCTTAAAAGACAGAAAATATTGATCTTTCACGTTGAGAACACCTTTGAATAACTGTTCTGATGAGACCTATTAGGTCGAAATACGTATCAACAGATACAAAGGCGCTGTTTGCGTGAAATCAAATATTTGCTGTCTTTTTCACTTTTTTCGGATTTACTCTGTACGAGTACTAGAAACCAATTCGCTAAGGATTTCTGCTTAGTTGAAAAGATGTGTCGTGGAATGCAAATTTTAGATTCCCCACGTCTCTTTTAACACCTTTATCAACGTCTGTTTTGCTTTGCAATTTTTAGAAAGCACAGATAAAAGCAGAAATCTGAATTGTGTTTCGAAACTATTTTACGATTGTTAAATTAGATGTCGCTAGTGCGTCCGTATCGAAGCCATGTTATTGTTGCTTCTTAAAAGACAGAAAATATTGATCTTTCACGTTGAGAACACCTTTGAATAACTGTTCTGATGAGACCTATTAGGTCGAAATACGTATCAACAGATACAAAGGCGCTGTTTGCGTGAAATCAAATATTTGCTGTCTTTTTCACTTTTTTCGGATTTACTCTGTACGAGTACTAGAAACCAATTCGCTAAGGATTTCTGCTTAGTTGAAAGATGTGTCGTGGAATGCAAATTTTAGATTCCCCACGTCTCTTTTAACACCTTTATCAACGTCTGTTTTGCTTTGCAATTTTTAGAAAGCACAGATAAAAGCAGAAATCTGAATTGTGTTTCGAGACTATTTTACGATATAAGATGTAATATTAACAAAATACGTATTTTTATGCAACAATCAAACTACGATATTTCAAATCTTATTTAATACAAATAAACCTTACTTACTTTAAGACACCAATTATTCGTAAGTTTTACTACTTTGTAAAAACAATTAGCGTTCGCAAATATGAAGCCTCTTTTCAGAAGTCAAATCATTTGATACCAAAATATCCGACATCAAATGATATGTATTTTCTACGTTACGTATATACGAAGTCGAGTAGGGTAAAGGCTACAGTGATTGGCCACTTAAGCACTAGAGTTTGATAAATGTGTAAGACATTAATTTTTATTGAAAACCATATATTTAAATAATACACTAAATGTTAGACTAAAGTGTCCTCTTTATGACTCAGTAAGTCATTTATTGATTAAAAATGTTTAATATTTATAAAAAAAAGTTTTATTCTTGCAGAAGCATATTTTACAGTGATTGGCCTAATTCGTATAGTAATTGGCATAGTAAAGTAGATAGTAATTGGCCACCACTAAGAAGCTGAGGTACCCTACACATTTTTTTCATGTATTTTATAATAGTACCGTAACTGCGTAATTTTAATTTTGGTTAAAGAACTACAAAAAATTATATATATAATTTTAGTGATCAAAGAATAATTTGGTTTCAAAAATTTTTAATAAATGGAAGAAATTACAAACCAATTACAATGTTATCTTATCAAAACAAACGTTGCACCAAAAGTTCTCCATTTCGGCGGATTTCATCTTATTTTTGGAAATACATTTTATATGGTATGTTCTGGAACAATTTGAACATTTTACTCCATATTGACTACGTGTTATATTATTAACACACGTATAGCACAGTCCAGTGTATATAGTTTTGTTCTTAAATGGATTAGGAGCAGATGGTTTAATAATAACCATATTCGTGTTAATTATTTTTTTAGTATTATCTAATTCATCTTCACTGTTGTCACTAAACAGTTTTCTTTTTATTTTTTCTGGCACAACAGTAAGATAACTTTTGATGTTTTCAGGGCTATGTTGGAAGTCCATTTTTGGCAAGGTTTCCGTTACGTTGAGTAAAGCATCACCATCGTTTACATTTACAGAAAATTTCATATTGGGATCATTGTTTTCTTTATCACCTGTTCTGCTCGTTACGGTTTCTGGATCTGTATTATTTTTAAAAACAAGTTTAACGTCAGTGTCGCTTGGTGATCCTTCTGTATCATTATGTTTAAGTTTTCTTTTGATTGGTGCTTTTTTTTATTGGTTTGTTTTCCTTTTAGTTGTTTTTTGTTCAACCTTTCAGTCTTACGTTTCTCTTTCTGCGCCTCCAGTTCTTTTTTTATAGCTATTTTTTCCTTAATTGCATTTTTCCTAACGGAAGAAGTCAGAACAAAGGGTAGTTTCTCCGTCTCCCTTTTTCCTTTCCTTTCGGGAGTTTTCGGCCAAATAATATAATCGCTGATTGAGGAAGATGATTTATTTAATAAGACGTGTTCAGAGGCGAGCGATGAAGTGCTAGGCATTTGGTTGTCTAAGCTAGTAGTTTCTTCTATTACAACAGGAATATTTTCAATGTCAAACATTTGCTCATTTACGATAATTTCCGAAGTATCCTTAATAAAATCCTCATTTTTGTCGTCCTGGAAATTTCCGATTTCAAGATTTATTTCTGGCTCACAGATTTTAGATTGGATCCTCCTATGGAGTTGGTCCATTCCTCTCTGCTGATCTGTATCTTCGTGTTTATCCATATCTTCCATTTGATCAGTATTCACGGATGGACTTGCCTTCAAAAAATTATTATAAAGATAAAACAAGGTCAAAAAATCGGAATTATGTGCATCACTTTCAACAAAGTTTTTAAGCCTTTCCATTTTTTCTTCTCCAACAACTTTTTTAAATGTTTCGAATGAAATTTCACCGACATCCGTGTCTTTATCTTTCTCTTTTGCCTTGCCAGTGCATTTGGAATAATCAATTGCGTATACATTCCAAGGGAAAAGCCCACAGGCACGAAAACCATTTCTAATATTTTCTTGTTTTATATTATCAACCACTGTTTTTAAAACTGCAGCAAAATTGTCCTTTGTTACTACTTCAGTAGGGTGCTCTCTCCGAAACGTTAATACAGCACTTTTCCATCCTTCTTTTAAGGGCTTAAAGACAGCCACATCTGCAGGTTGCATAATTCGAGTCGAGTTAGGGTATAGAGCAATTAGAATTATCTGTAGTTTTGTGCATAATTCGCTTATTTCATAGGTTAAATGTGTACTGTGACCATCAACGAACAAGACTATTGGAAATTTGATGTTATTTTTTCTTAAGTAAGGATAAAGAACGTTTCCTATATATTCGTAGAATAGCTGATTTTTCATCCAACCGTTATCACTGCACCCAATTCCCCAGGTGTCAGGTACAGATTTAACAATTTCGGCTGGCAGTCTTTTGTAAGCATAGATAATCATCGGTGGGGTCACAACACCACAAGCTGAAAATGTAAACATCACTGTGATGTTGTTTTTTGAATGATGTTGTATTTCATAAACATTTTTCGCTCCTCTTGGTGCAAGAACTTTTTTGTTCTTTGGGCAAAGCCAAAAACAGGTTTCGTCTCCATTGTAGATTCTGCTGGGATCTTCAAGAACCTCAAATAATTGTTTTTCCTTTAAATAGTCTTCCACATTATTAAACCAGTTTCTTATGTCTGCTTCGGCTACAACTGAGCTAGCTGCTGTTATTCCTTCTGAGGTTCTTAGAGTTATATTTGGGTGACGTTTTAGGAAGGCGTGATACCATCCTTTTCCTGGACGGTTATCTTTAAACGGATTTTCTCTAGGGGTTGCGTCAAGGAAATATTTCACAGAAGCCTGAATGTCTTCCATTCTACGCGGAAATCCTTTCTTGTATGAGGTCAAAATCCATCTTTCTAGAACTGCTTCTTCTTCTGAAGTTAATACTGGGTTAGGTCCAAGAGAAACTTTATTATTAAATCTGACACTTGACCGGAACTGAAGTGTTGCTCGAGGAATCTGATATAACTTAGAAGCTTCTCTTTGACTCATACCATTTTCAATAGACTCTAAAGCCTTAATTATATCTTCTTCTTTATATTTTTTTTCGGTTAAGGAAATACCTGCAGAGACCTTTGGCATATTGTAACTGAAAAAAAAAGCATTGCGATAGTGATTGGCCACGTTGAAATAGAGTAATTGGCCTACGGCCAACGACTGTTTACTCTTAGAATAGGTAAAGGCAACAATAAGAATAATGTAACTTATAGAGTCCACTTTTATGAAAAACAAATTATATCTGAAAACTTATTTTAAAAATTTAACACAGTAATTGGCCGGCTGGCCAATAACTGTTTATATACCTAAATTATTGATACAGTTATTGGCATAGTAAATTCGCGCGTTTTTTGTTATATAAAAATGTTTCGGGCCTAAAATTGGATCAGTTACAACCTTAGTTTAATAACTCATGCTAAATTATATCTGTATCTATAACGATTAAGTTTATAATGGATCAAAAACAGGTGTACAATCCTTAAGAAATTCGTTAGTTTTTACCTGTGAACAACTAAACTGGCGACAACAAGAAGTGACTACACCCTTTAAGCACTCTATTGTTACTGTAGCAAGACGAAACTGTAGGTGAACATTAAGCGACGTTGCCAAAATTATCCCGTAAATTTGATTTATTTCAGTAACAGCAGAAACTCTTAATATTTATAAATTTATGTTAACATGGCCAATCACTATATCATGGCCAACGACTGTATCATTTACCCTATACTCTACTCCGTATCTAGTAGACTTTTTAAAGTTCCTCTAAGAAAGCTTGAGTCCATGGAGATGAGGTGGTACACACGCCTCTTAAAAATTTCATGGGTGAATCTTGTAATTAGTGTTGAGGTCATGTGTAAAATGGGCAAGTTATGCGAAAAAAATTACATAATCAACGGACGGAAATTATGTTATCTTGCCAATATTATGGGAAATGAACAGAGATGTGGCTCGTTGTAACTAATTTTGTAGTTGTAACGAGTTGCAAAGTATTTCAAAGGATAAAATCAGGAAAAAAAGAAGAATATCTTGGCTTTAAAAACTGAGAAATAAAATTATTACATCTACCACCGAATTATTTCGAATGGCTGCAAGCAAAGTTAGGATAACCATGCTGATCGCCAACATCATAAGTGAATAGGCACCATAAGAAGAAGTAGTTAAAAAAAAAAAACATAATTAAAAAATCAAGACACACATAAAGTAAATCCCAACTCCAGAAAGAACGAGATTTTTGGAATAAAGTGTTCTTATTTCCGAAGATCAAAAATGTCAAGCCACGTAAAGACGGAACTCCCTTACATCCAAGCTAGAAGTTAGTTTTTAGGCATAACTTGCTATTTATTCTTGATAAATTCCACTACTCATCATCATCATCATTACAGTCATTAACATCTTAGTAGATGTGTTGTGGTTCATAATTGGGCTTCAGCAGCTCGGACAGTTTGATTGATAATATTGACAGGCATAAATTAGGCATAACTTGCTATTTATTCTTGATAAATTCCACTACTATATGAAGATATATTCAAAAGCTACAACAGTACAAAAATAATTAGAATTGCAGAGATAAATGAGACAACTAACGTAGGTATTAAATTCTGTGAAAAACTTTTAGAACTCTTTTAAAATTTAAACACGTGTAAATAACACTGTTTGTTGGTATAAACATTGTTTGATACTCTTTTTCCTTACATGACGTATCAATCACGCAGGGTTATTAGCGTGTATGGATTGTGATACAGAGTTAAAACTTAACAATAAAATATTTTTGATGATTAATATCAACTTTGAACAGCTTGGTTGGAGAGGTCTTCCATGTATCCTGCCATACTAAATTAATCTTTTTTTAAAGGATGCTTGCAGGTCGATGTGAAAAAATTTCGTATTCTCTTTGCGTACTAACCCAAGTATGGGCATTTTTTTCTATTTTGTCGACAACCTCGTTTCCTTCGATTCCAGTATGTAACCCATATAAAATTAACTTTAATGTTCATATTTTCTGCATGTTTTAGTTCCTTTTTAATAAGAAGGGGGTGATAGTAGACAGTAGAGTTGGTTTAATGCCATTATTGAGCTGAGAGAATTTGTAATAATGATATTTCTCTTTTTATTTTTGTTAACTATCAGAACTAGTGCTTTTAGTATCACAAACAGTTTAGCAGATAATGTTGTTGTATATGAAGTTAATTTGTCAGCTTCTGTTTAATCTGATGGGTAGATTGCTTCTCCAGATTGGTCTTTGTTTTTGGAGGCATCGGTGTAAACTTTTAAATAGCTACCATATTTGCTAAATATTTTAAGAAATTTTTGATTATCTTAACTTGCTGGCGTTTCTGATTTGTTTAGGCGCAATAAGCTGGTGTCAGTAAAGGGAAGTCGAATTATCCAAGGAGGAGGTTTGAATTGAGAAGATATCGTAGGTGTCTGGAAAATGGATTTCTATTGTCAACAAGTAGGTCTTTAGGCGGTAATAGAAAGAGTGATCAGTTCGATTTGAAATTTGGAAACAACTTTTGAAGTGGTCATCAAATACGTTGTACATAACTGGATTATCTTAATTAGACGATACTGCCGCGACATAAGAAATACTTAGATATTGTCTTCTAAATGCGAGTGGAATCTCTCCAGTTTCGCAGTATAGGGTTTGTATTGAACTGTGTGGTGTGCTCCTAAGGAAATTCGAAGAACTGTATTTTGAATAACATCTATTATTTTTAAGTACGTTTTTTTGGGGGAGTTGTAAACAATTGAACTGTAGTAGTCCAATTTGGAACGTACTAGTACCTTGTAGATATGTAGCAATGTACAAGAGTCAGCGTCCCTTTTTTTTCGTTTGCGGGTGATCGTAACAAATTTATTCCAGGCTGATATGTCTTTTTTAAATATTCTAAATGTACCTTTCAGTTTTTGGTTAAAGATCATACCAAAGAATCTAACCTCGTCTATATTTTTAAGCTGGCCTTCATTTAAATATAAGTTATTGGGTAGTTTTTGGTGACTTTTCGTAAAATATACTGCTTTGATTTTGAGGGTATTGTACTGAAGACCACTTGTGAATGATCTTTCTTCAATATAATTTATGGCTTTTTGTACATGGTTATGGATGGTTTTTAGGTTCTTTCCTCTGCAAAGTATAGCTTAATCATCTGTATATAGCCTAGATTTTACAGGATGTTTCATAGCTACAAGAAACAGAGCAGCGCTAAGGTTCGAGCCCTGTGGTACACCATTTTCTTGATTTTTTATTGAGGAATATACGCCACCTACTCTGACTTTAAATTGTCTATTTTTCAATAAGTTTAATATATATTTAAGTATTATTACCTCTTATTTTCCATTCGCTAAGCGTTTTGTATGTCGAAAAACATTCTAATATAGTGTTGTTTAATTGCAAAAGCCTTATGTATTTCCAATTCTACATCAGTAAGGTTGTCTGCAGTAGAAAGACGCTTTCAAAAGCAACTTTGTTATGGTATAATTAGTTTCTTTGATACCACATGAGTCTGTTAGTTATTATCTTCTTAGCATTTTGCCCATACTACATGTAAGAGATATTGTACTATATATGTATCGGGATCTGATTTCAATTTACATTGTTTGGGAATAGGAACTATTATTGAATTTCTCCAGGATTCTGAAAATGGATTTTTCGAGAACGTTAGGTTGTACATGCTGAGTAAGTATTCTTTAGATGGATAGGTGAAATTTTTTAGAAAAATAGTGGGTATATTATCGAGTTCTTAAACGATAGTGTCTCTTTTGGTTTCTCTTCTTGTTTTAATTTAGTCTTTTTGTCTTTGTTTTTTAATAATTCAAAGATGAGTTCTGATAAAAGAGTTGGAAACGGTGTAAAACGTTCAGAAATTGTGCGTTTTTGTAGTACTGAATATGTTTCTATTTTATTAGTTAGGAGTTTTGTACTTGGTGTTTCATGTTGCACAGTTTGTTCGTTCAGTTGGGTTTGCTTTTGTTAGATGGCACTAGTTACTTCTTTGGTCACCTGATTTTTACTATTGACAATATGATTCTATACTGTGAGGTAGAGAAGTTTTATCACCTGATACAGACACCTCTCCTGGGCAGTCTTTTGCTAAGTGCTTGGTGTTTTTGCATATTTGGCAAGTCTGGTTATCTAAGGATAAGTATATTATATATGATGTTTCCTCATGAGTAGTAACAAAAGAATCGAGTAAGGTATAGTTGGTTCAATGGGATATGCTGGAATTCAGGACTGGAAATCCCTAATCGTAGAAACTATAGGGGTGATAAACGTTTGACACCAAGTGCATGCAGTTCAGATTCTAAGATTAAGTGGGAAATCAAAGGACATACGTTAGAAAGTTCTAGTCGTTGTCTAGGGGTGATTAGTCGACGTGCTTGTAAGATTTGTTAATTAATGTTGATTTCTCCGTGGTTGATAATAAAATCATTGACCAATTTTTCATTTGCTAAGTAAATGCATATTCTGTTGTTGGATAGTCTTGAGCAGAAAATAATATTGATTGGTCGAATTATTAGGCTTAAACCGTGAAGGAAATCTTTAATTTAAGTGTTATCTATTACATCAAATACGAATGCTTAATTTCTTGAGACGGAAAAACACTAGCAGTTGGTGGTCTGGTTACGGAAGACTGAACTTTTAGATTGCAGAGGTTGTTTGTTTTGTACAGACCTATAATAATAGTCAGAACTAAATGCAGATTAAGTTGTTTAAATAAAAAAAAATGTTTTAGATGTTTAGATGTAAAATTTAGTAAAGGTTAAAACCGTTTAGTTAAAATAAGTTGCCAGTCGTAATCTGAGCTCTTTACACAGCCTTTTCAATTTTTATGGGTAATCAAAATTTAAACGAAAAAAACCACAAAGCAAAAATATTACTTTAAGTAGTTTTCTATTAAGGAAAAACATGAAGTTTACTTTGATATTAATATCTTTTTTGTGAAAGTTACTAATAAAATATAGCAAAGTTGCATATTTTCGCGCAAAATTAAAATGACGAAGTTCACTTTAAGTGGCTTTCGTTAGGATGTAAACATCAATTGTTTCATACATTAGTGTTAAGAAAGATCCAACATGAAGGGTACATTGTTTAATTTTTTAAGACGGAAAAACACTAGCAGTTGGTCGTCTGGTTACGGAAGAGTAACTTTTAGATTGCAGAGCTTGTTTGTTTCGTACAGACCTATAATAGTAGTCAGAATTAAATGCAGATTAAGTTGTTTAAATAAAAAGAAATGTTTTAGATGTTTAGATGTAGAATTTAGTAAAGGTTAAAACCGTTTAGTTAAAATAAGTTGCCAGTCGTAATCTGAGCTCTTCACACAGCCTTTTCAATTTTTATGGGTAATCAAAATTTAAAAGAAAAAAAACCACAAAGCAAAAATATTACTTTAAGGCCGTTCCTTGCGTTTCTGGGCATACCTAAGTTCCAATGTAAAAGTTTATATCAAATAACGCAAAAACTATGGCAGATATTGAGATGATTCTTTTTTTATATGAAAGGTCTTAAAAAGTTCTAGTGCACTATTTAGTTGTAAATTAATAAATTGTTTAAACAATATTTTTTTTTCAAATATTTTTGGTTAAAATAAACGTAAAAAACTATTATTTATTTATTTTTCCGCACAATAGGCCGTTAAGGCCTAAAGCATGTTTTTTTATAACATAATTCTAATATTAACTAATTACAATTATTTTAAACAAAACTTTAACGTAAATATGTATATATAACATTCTTAACTACTCTGAAGGACCTGGTGTACAATATTTTTCCATTCGCTTCTATTTTGTGCTTTTTTTTTCATTCCCTCACCTTCACGTGTTTAAGGTCTTCCTCCGCTTTACTAATCCACCTCGTTCTGGGTCTACCTCTTCTTTTGGGGTCGATTAATTTTCTGGTTATTACTAGTTTAGGAATTCTGTTTGCTGCCATTCTTTCCACATGTCCCAACCATCTGATTCTTTGTGCCTTGACGAACTTGGTAATAGTAGGTTCTTTGTATAAAGCCATTAATTCATTGTTGGTTCTTCTTTCCCAACCATCTTCTGCCTTTCGTCCTCTGAATATGCATCTCAATATTTTCCTTTCCCATCTTTCCAGAGTATCCTCTTCCTTCTTATTTAATGTCCAGGCTCACCGGCATATGTTACTGTGGGTCGAATTACTGTTTTATATATTCTGAGTTTTCCTTGTCTAGAAACGTATTTTGAGTTCAGTAGGGCTCTTAAACTACCTAATTTTTTATTCCCTTTTGCTATTCTGGCTACGAGCTCCCATTTATCTTTTCCATTTTCATCGAAAACTACACCTAGGTATTCAAATTTGTCCACCCTTTTAAAACTATAGCTTTTACCACTTACTGACCTCATACTAAAGTCTTCTTTTTTCCCTTCTGTTCCTTCTATGATCATATTTATTTAGTTTTGTCTTCATTTAGTTCCAGTCCAAATTTCTGTGCTTCTTCGATGATTTTCTTCACAACTCTTCTTAATTCTTACTCGGTTTTTGCTAGGATCGTTAGATCATCAGCAAATGCCAAGCACTGGTGCTCATGTTTCATGATCGTTTCTTCCATCTTCATGCTGCATTTTCTGATTACAGTTTCTAATTTGAATAATGTAGTGGATAAAGGATCTCCCAGTCTCAAGCCTTTTGCCACCGTAAATTGATCTGATATGTGACCCTGCCAAGCAGGGTGCTAACAGGTGAAGATGCTAACAGAGTAATGCCTCTATAGTTCTTACAATCCAGTTAATCGTCCTTTTTATGCAACGTATATTATTTCATTTAGCCACTCTTCTGGAACAAATTCATTTTGCCATATAAGTACTATTAGTTTATGGGTTACTGCAAAAAGCTGATCATCACCTTTTTTTATATATTTTCCAACAGACTTAATCGATTCCTGTGGCTTTATTGTCTTTGAGTTTTAGGACGGCATTTGACACTTCTATTATTGTTGGGTGTTCACTGTGTAGTTGTCGATGTAGATTTTGTTGATTGTCTATGTTGTAACCTCTTTCAATATCGTTTATATCATATATTATATATATAATATATATATATATATATATATAATATGATATAATAATAATGTACTTATTCTTCTTCTTCAAGTTCCACTCCTATCGGAGATTGGAAATCATTCTGGCAATTATCATTTTGTTGGATATGCGCCTGAATAGTTCAGTTGAATTGCATCCAAACCATTCACGGAGATTACGTAACCACTAGATTTTACGTCTTGATGTGTGATGTATGATGTGCCCCAAGTATTCTAATTTCCTGATTTTTATGGAATTTAAAACTTCGCATTGTTTTCCTAGTTGTTCGAGAACTTGTTCGGTTGTTTTGCGATCCGTGACCAAGCTTGAATCCATATAAAAGGGTAAAGAAAATATAACATCAAAGCATTCTTATCCGGAGCGATATATTGATATCTCGATTACAAAAAAGTTTTCTCGTTCTATTAAAAGTTGACCGTGCAATTCCAATGCGGCATCTTATTTCTTTTGTCTAATCAGTATCTTCTGTGATCCATGCTCCAAGGTATTTGTACAAAGATATTTGTTCAATTTCTGTATTATCTAGTACTAGCTTAACTTTGATGCTTTGTGCTTTTGTAAATACCATGAACTTGGTTTTCTTCAAATTTATTTTTAGTCCAAAAAATGTACCTATAATATGATATAATCCTTATAAAATGTCTTCCGACGTTCATTTTTCATTCAATTCGGTTGTTCCATTGTTCTTTAGGTTCTTTCGAGCTCATTAAGTTTCTTATTCCTTCCATCCGTATTTTCTAAGGTAATCCTCTCTTCTGGATTACGGTAGGTGTTCATACAGGTACTTGTTTTAGGAGTCTCTTGTCTTTCATTTATTGGACCTGTACCCATTTGAGCTGCTTTCGTTGTATGCCATCCATGACTGTACCTTCTATTCTCATACTTTATTGCATTAAGTTCGACGAGATATCTTTCTTCGATATTAATCTGTCTCTGTTAATCGTCGTGTTTCACAACCGTATAAATAAAGCATGCTTTTTACCACAGTTTCATGGGTTGTAGTACTAGAGAGAGCATGTCAGCTGTGCCAAAACGAAAAATAATCCTCCTTATTGCTTCCACTGGAATAAGCTTGACCATTTAACTGGGCCCGGGCTACCTCTTTCTAATTCTTTAAACTCATGTTTTGAAATTAATAATTATTTTGTCTAATTACCTATTTAGTTGTCAAAACAGATACATTGTTAACTAAAGAAGTGAAAGTGGTTCAATTTAGAAATTATATAGTAAATAATAAATATTTGAAAACTGATGCACATATTCCTCCCGCGATTTATGCTTCAAGTAGGTACTAATTTTATAAATCGCACTTCTACTAATAGACGTAAATTCTTTCATTTTAATTTCATGAATGTTTTTATTCAACATTATTTCAAAACCACACTGAATAGAAGGCCGCCCAGTCGTTTATTGTATAGACCCAAGACTTTACACAATAGGGGGTTGTATAAGGTAGGTATAAAGCTTACCTCTAGTACAAGATGACGTTTAGAATATTCTTCGTGAATGGATTTTGTTTTTGTAAAGAAAGATATTTTTGAAATGGACATCTCTCTGAATTTTACCGTTACAATTATCGAGGATAAGCCTTAAGTAGTTTTCTATTTAGGGTAAAAATCGATTAATTTAACCTTAAATTAAGGAAAAACATGAAGTTTACTTTGATATTAATATCTTTTTTGTGAGAGTTACTAATAAAATGTAGCAAAGTTGCATATTTTCGCGCAAAACTAAAATTACGAAGTTCACTTTAAGTGGCTTTCCTTAGAATGGAAACATCAATTATTCCATACATTAGTGTAAAGAAAGATCCAACATGAAGGGTATATTGTTTAATTTTAATTGTTGCTTTTTGGTTAAAATCCAATGTTTTTTTAATATTTTTTTATTGTATTCCTGGTTAGTCGGAGAAAATATGTGCAACTAATGATAAAACTACGAAATTCTGTATTATCTATGAATTATTAATTAATAAGAAAATATATTAGATCGGCGTTGAGTTTACTACTAAGAAAATTATCATAAATTAGTAACAACGATACGCTACTGTTAAGAGGGTATGTTTGTATAAACATGTTTTGCACAAAATGTCAAGATTTATCGTCGGTATACCAAGTGAGACACAGATACCGGCCGCAATTAGTTAGCTCCTTGACTTTTGGGCTAACTTTCAGCCTTCGGTAAACTTTGTGGTAATCTGCGACGTTTCCTTAACTAACGACGTACCTGACGTCTAACCAGAATCCTAAATTAGCGTTTGCTTATAGTTAGTCCACTCAAATAAATTATATTCTAACGTAAGCACGCTAGTATATTAAAACATAAATAAAAAATATGTATGTATGTACTGAGAATTACTGCAGCTCTACCGACTGAAAAATCATTACATCATGTTTCAATTGTATTAAAACATTTCATTTATTGGTGTTTAAAGATTATTGTTGAAGAAGTTTAAGTTAGGTTAAGTTATGTTAAGTTAATTTTTGGTAGTTAAAAATATAAGTCTTGAAATTTCTATTCAAATAAAATTTCTTATATAGGGTAAACCATACAGTTATTGGACACTTAGGAAAATTTTAACTTTAAAAATTCGTAATTCACATTATTCTCTGGATATTGAATTGAAATTTACAAAAAACGTAGTCTAAAGAGTTTATTACAATATGGCTAAACAATTAAAAGAAAGTGTTAAATTTTTTTTGTCGATATATATTTATTAAAAATGGTTACAAAAATTATAGTTATTGGACAGTTTATTTAGTTCCAGGACACTCAAAATTAGTTATTGGACAACTGCTTTAACACAATAAAAACTAGAAACAAATGATAATTACAAGAAAAGCCAAACATTTCTATACGGTATGGGGTACTTATATACAGTTGACAAAACTAAATTTTATAATTGCTTTTGTGCTTCGTTGTATTGAATGAAAAGTTCGTCAATATCTTCATCCTCACTGTCTTGGTAACCGTTATTAGCATCGGATACACTATCCTGCAGATTGAAGTAGTAGTGACTTATAAATAGATCACTATCGTTAGTTATATGCTGTCTATGCTTAACAAGAATACAACATTCGTGATAATAAAGACTACAGTAATCGCATTTTAATTTATTCGATTGAATCTCATTTAAAGAAATGAAATATTTGACTTTTTTTTAATTCTTTTTGTTGCTACACTAGTTTTTTGTTCATTTTTCTTCTCTTTTCGGTCTACATTCTCTTTTTTGTTTTTCCAGCTCTTCTTTTAACCCCTCTTTTTTTTCGTAACATTTCTTTGTATCGTGCAGACATAATAGCAAAAGAAAGTCGTTCAGTGTTACGTTATTTTTTCTTTCCTGTACAGTAGAAGTTAAAAATTCCCAACAATTCGTGTTTACCAATAATTTTACTTGTAGAGGATAAGTCATAAACATTAGTTTTATATTGTTGAATATGGATATCACTGGTACTACTACTCTTATAAATATTTACATTTTCAATACCACTTTGTTCTGTTGTTTTGGGGTGTAGA
The DNA here is from genome assembly GCA_918026665.1 of Diabrotica balteata. NCBI lineage: Eukaryota > Metazoa > Arthropoda > Insecta > Coleoptera > Chrysomelidae > Diabrotica > Diabrotica balteata. The sequence continues at coordinate 39,197,022 of OU898282.1, read as the reverse complement.
GCTAGTTCGCGCCCGTAGTAGAATACTACACGTGCACCCTGGGAAACGCTTAATGAACTAGCACATACAGGCAGTCAGACAATCCTTATGATCTCCAGATCAAACAACACTTCCAACGAAAGATGATGAACAAAATAAACGGCCCTTGTGAGGACCGCACAACCAGACTAATCGGACCTATAGTTCGAATTTGCCACATAAACATAGAAGGCATAAGCTATGCTAAAAGCCAGTTTTTATTACAACTATTAAAATATGACAACATTGAATTAGTTGCTCTATAGGAAACCCACTGCGAAATAGAGGAGCAACTACAAAAAAGGGCAAAATTCCGGGCTATGAACTCTTAGGCGCAACTTACCACCGAACATACGGCACAGCCACATATGTCAAAGAAGATATTGAAAATGCTTCGCTAATCTCTACTTCCACTGATGACTGTATTTATAATGTGGTCAGAAAAATCGCTAGCATTACCGTGTCCAACATTTATAAGCCACCTGCTACTTCTTGGCCAGCCCAAGCAATTCACGTACAGCCTCACCCTGCTGTATATGTTGGAGATAACAATAGCCATCATGAACAGTGGAAGTACAAAAATAGTGATGCAAATGGGAATGCTTTAATAAAATGGGCAGAAGACGAACGCCTATACCTTTTGTTTGATGCCAAAGATCGACCAACCTTCAGATCTGCGACATAAAGGCGGTATCAGCGCTTTCTTGAAACAGGCGACCAAGAAATAGCGGATGATCTACTGTACAGCCTAGACGCCGCTAGAAGCCAAAAGTGGACCGAAACAGTAGAAAGTCTAAACTTTCAGAAATCAAGCAGACAGACATGGTCATTACTAAGAAAATTAGGGAGTGGTGTCCGTACGAAATGCCGAGAGGCAGCCGTAAAGCCAGATGCCGTAGCATCACATATAGTAAAAATATCCAGAGCACCAAAGGATAAAGCACACATTATCTACGTAAGGAGAGAACTTAAAACTTTAAAACATGTAGCCACAGAAACGGAGCATTCCCTCCCCTTCACCAGCGAAGACATATCAGAGGCTCTAAAAGACGTTAAGCCAGCAAAAGCACCAGGACTTGATAATATTTACCCTAAATACCTACTAAATTGTGACAAGTATACAAAAGTTTGGCTGGCTCGATTTTTCACAGATATCATGAAAACTGGAAATATCCCACAAGAACTAAAGCGCTCTTAGTAGCCATACTAAAGCCAGGCAAACCCGCTGACAACCCAAAAAACTACAGATCAATTGCGCTTCTCTCTGCCATCTACAAACTATTAAAGAGGTTTATATATAATATAATCAGTATAGAACTGTTTCAGGTGATCCTAGTCGAACAAGCGGGTTTTCGACCAGAACGAAGCTGCGTGGACCAGGTAATGTCACCCACCACCTACATCGAAGCGGGTTTCCAAAGAAGACTTAAAACTTCAGCGGCATTTATTGATCTCTCGGTAGCTTAAAATAGAGTATGGAGAAAGGGCCTTATATACAAAATTATCCGTGCAATTCCCTGTAAACAAATATCACGTTTAATAGATAGCTTGCTCAACGACCAAATGTTTCAAGTAGTGATGGGCACATATATCAGCCCACCAAAAAAAACTTAAGAATAGCCTACCACAAGGATCAGTGCTCTCTCCATTACTATTTAGCTTATATTTAGCAGATATGCCAGAAACACAATCAAGAAAGTTCGAATACGCCGTTGACTGGGCCCTCGCTACACGATGCAGAACACTAGAAATTTCTGAAGAAGTTCTGACGGCAGACTTATATTATATTGAGCAAATATTTTCGCAAGTGGCGGCTTCAACCAAATGTATCCAAAACAGAAGTAAGTTGCTTTCACCTGAACAATAAACTTGCTGGAAAGAAACTCAACATACGGTTTGAAAATACCACACTTTCCCACAACAAAACACCGAAGTACCTGGGCGTAACACTAGACAGAACGCTATCATTTAAAGAGCATTTAACATAAACTACCCAAAAGTTGAGTACAAGAAATAACATTATACAGAAGCTCTGCGGTACCACCTAGAAAGCATCGACTTCCACTCTCCGCTCTACTGCTTAAGCCCTTGTTTTTTAAACCGATGAATATTGTACCCCAGTTTGGCTACACACGTAGTGGTTCACACGTAAAAAAGGTTGACACTCAGCTGCAGAGCACTATGAGGATAATAGCTGGTACAATTAAATCAACTCCCACCCAATGGATTCCAGTATTAAGTCACATTCCACCTCCACATTTACGACGAGTTGACGTACTTACACGTGAATATAAAAAGATCATAAACAATATAAACCTGCCGATCCACCAAGATACCGAGGATGTACGAAATACCCGTCTACATTCTAGAAAACCACCAATGAAAACGGCAAAAATGATACATGAGGAGTTCAACATCACAAATGCATGGTCCCAGGAATGGAATGCATGACAAAATAACATGACCTGCATTACCCATAAGCCACCAGGTTTTGATCTTCCACGTAAAACATGGCTCACTTTAAACAGGATCCGAACCAGACATGGCAGATATGCATACATGCTACATAAATGGGGAAAGAATCCGTCTCCTCAATGTGACTGTGGGAAGAACCAAACGATCGATCACATTATTGAAGAGTGTTCCTCAAGATCCTACAATGTTAGCCCTGAATACCTCTTGTTTGCAACTTCAGAGTGAATTGATTATGTTAATACACTTGATGTTTGTTTGTAACTATTTAAAGTTTGTCATATACCTATTTGTAATAAATAAATAAATAAATCTTATGATTTTATTTTAGTATTTATAATGAAAGATGTGATAGCTATCTGTTAAATAATATTAATGTTTGTGTCTCTATTTTCTAGAACCATTGGGTTATCTAAATGTTTTGGACCATGTTTAAAAAAATTCCAAATTTTGAACATCAAATTCAACTGATCGCCGCTAGGTAAATTATTCTTTAAATTTTCTTTTAAATTCTCTAAGTTATGGACTTTTTCAGGACCTAAAATATTTACAAAAGTATTATATCTGTGGTTTGTTTGGATGATCTAAAATAATTAAATTGTTTACTACTTCTTTACCTAAACATTTTGTGTATTCAATAGCATACGCTTTAAATGGAAACAATCCGCGAACCTTGAAACCATTTACTACTGTTTTAGTTTTACAGCTTTTTCTTGTAGCTTGCTCCAATATAGAAGGAAATAAAACCTTATTTACTGCCCCACCTGGATGCTGTTTTTCCCATTCTCTCACTGCCAAGCTTCTTTCAGTGGACGGAAAATAGAAACGTCACATGTTTATACAATTTTTGTGTCGTTAGGATAAAGTGCAATTACTTCAATCTGCAGTTCATTACACAATTAATTGGTATTCACAACATTAATTGGTAACTAAAGTGACTTTTGTCTCCATCTACAAAAAGAATAACTGGAAGCTTAATAATATTTTCAATTAGGTGGGGGTAAAAACATTCCAATATACTGATAAAACGTCTTTGTCGTCATCCAACCATTATTGCTTCTGCCCACTAGCCATTTAGGATTAATATCTTTAGCAACTTTTTCTGCATTACGTTGGTAAGGATAAATAACTATAGGCACGCAAATTTTACCATCTGCTGAAACATAAACATTACAGTGACGTTTTCTTATAAACAGATTTTTTCAACATTATAAACATTTTTTGAACCTTTCATAGCAAATACTTTTCTAGTAGACGGACATATTTGAAATGTTCACTCATTTAAAAACTCTATTAAAAATTCTTGATTGATCATTCAGATCTTATTCTAGATGTTTTTCTGTACCATATTTTTCATTATTTTTAAACCAGCTTTTGATGTCTCGTTCAAATACCAAAGCGTTGGCTGCCGCCACACCTTCACTTGTCCTAGAAACCTCTGGATCTCGCTTCAAAAATCCCTAAAAAAAATCAAATGATAAATACAGATTAAAATATATTTTTTTGGTCACTTACTTTTAACCATCCATCTGCAGGACGATTATCTTTAAAGGTATTGGGGCTTGAATTTTCGTTTAAAAATTTTTGCACGTTGCTTTTTAAATCGTTAGCCTTTTTCTAGAAACCCTTTGAAGCTGTTTCTTGAATGTAAGATCAAATAATGCTATGGATTAAAATAAATTTAATAAACGTACCTAACCAGAGTATTCTCCTCCTCGCAAGTTAAAATAGGAGACCGACCAAGTGTATCTTTATGTTCCGGATGTTTTAATTTAAATTCTATAGTAGGCATCGGAGAATTACACATTTTTTTAGCTGTTCTATACGATTCGATGCCATTTTGGAGATCGTTAACAGCTTCTATAAGTTTTATCTTATGCTAATTTCTAAGTTTAGGCATTTTACTACAATCCTAAAAAATCAATTTGGTGATTGGACGGTCAAATTTAGTTATTGGACAGCTATCCAATAACTGTCAAATCGATTACTAAATTAATTTAACTGCTCTCTATAGTTAATTACACGTAAACCCGTTGAAAATTCTAGAAATATATGGTCAGTATAATAGTGATCGGACAAGTGTTCCATAAGATAATTTAGCAAGTTCTCTAGTTTAGGTATTGAACAGGCGTAATTAAATCTGAATTAAAATCCCTATTACTGTACGCGATCTATCTTAGGTATAAGTACCTTTATTACACCATTTTAAATAAAAATACAATCTTAACTTAAAAATAACACGTAGTTTTAAAAAAAAGTCAGAGCAGATGCTTAAAACAATGCTTACATATCACTTCACTCACATAACCTAAACATATTTATCACCAAAAACACAAAACCCGTTAAAGGCAGAACATAGACATAAGAATGTACGTAATAGAGTACGCAGTAGAGCCACGTAGTAAAATATATTCTTGTTAGCACTTGCAGAAATCTTATAATCGTATGTTAATACTTTAATGTACAATAACTGTCTCGTGTCCAATAACTGGCGTTTTACCCTACCAAAGTTGTTTAATAGCAGTATTTTCTTTCATTATACTTCCACTAAAAGCAATTTTACTTAAAGCGCGTATTTTTTTCTCAGATTTAATAGCAAATGAAAATACGCAATAAATACAATTTAAATTTAGTGAAAAGTGAAAAAAATCTTTTTCAATATAATGGAAGGATGCTAGAATCAACGTATAATAATCATAAATAACCACTGCGAAAAATTAAGAGTTGTCGCACATCTAATGGCAAAAGATATGCTAAGACTCTGCCTGTCATCACTCAAGAAGAGGTATATCATGCAATCCTATTACAGAACGATATTAATTCCCTAAGAGCTAAGACGAAGGTCATCCCAAAACTCTTAAGCTTCTGATATGTAAGACGGTTTGAGAATAAGTCTTTTGACATATTTGTTAAACACTAATTATAGAGTTGAAAAATACCTATAGATTGACTGAAATTAGCTTTTGTCGACTAATCCAAAAACGCTTCTCCTTATAGTGCCGTGCACCTACAGTGTGTTGACGAATTATCTTAAGGCCAGACGTCTGTCTTTTGCGGCATGCAAAAGGTCGCTAGTGTTATTTATGCCTATCCATTTCTTTACATTTTGTAGCCACGACATTTTTTTGTGACCTACTACTCTCTTATCTTCTTATCCTCAATTTTTTATGAGAGTAATTAGTTGAGGCATTTCGTATTTTTTTTTCTCAAGATATGGCCCGAATATTCAATTTGTCATACCTTGATCAAATTGAGTAATTTTTTCTTAGTAGCTGTCTTTCTTAAGCCTTCCTTATTTCTTACCCTATCTTTTCCTGGTATGTGGAATATTTCTTGCAAGGTCCAATACGGTCCACATGAGCAATACATAGCATTTACTGCATTCCATGTTCGTTGCCTGTGATTATCGCGGTGTCGTTGACGTAATGAATGTTATTTATTGGGTACCAGTTTAACTTTATATCTCACTCAGAGACTTTAAGTGCCTCTGCAAAAACATTCTCTACATAAAAGCTGAAGAGAACGGGAAACAAAATCCACCCCTATCCTACACCTCTTAAAATTTCGAATCCCTTTTTGTTCATTGATTTGTTCAGCCTCACTACTGTTTTTGATTCCAATAGAGATTCTGGATTCCTAGTATATCTTTCTCATCAATGTTGGCGTCGTGTAATATTTTTATCATTGCATTGTGTGTTGCAGAATCAAACGCTTTTTAATAATCAAGGAATGTGATGAATATATTCTTTTGTTACTTCATGCAGTTTTGTACAGCTAGTTTCTAAAAAAACTGATACGATTCTTAATAAGATTTGATCATTTAAGCAGTGTATTTGATTGCTCTGACATTATATTATATTTATTATGACAGACAAATAATAAAATAAACAAACAAGAACAATCAATTAATTACATATGTTAATTCATAAATTGTAATAATTATTAAGGTCTAAATTTTGATATTCTTTTGATTTCCTTGATTGATGATATTCCTCATTTTATAGAGTATATAAATGATAGTTTTTACATAACATAGGATTGTTGTTATTATTCTTATTATTATTAAGGAATAAAACAAACGACAAATGAATAAAATTGGACAATATCTAAAAACAAGAATTGTAATTAAACTCAAAGATAACTGGGCATTATCAGAGGCAGTAAAACATTTTAACATAAACATAACCACAGTTTTTCTATTAATAAACAATGGAATAAACAAGAAACTCTTGAAAGAAAGTGAGGGTCTGGAAGACCAAAACTATACTAAATTTAAGTATGTAAAAATAAATTAATATTTTGTAGTATCTTCATCAGTATTGATAACAGTTTTTAGTCTTCGGTATACCTGCGTGAAAGGAACTATGAAATTTTCTTCTTCAGAGGCCTCTTCCCAAACTTGTTGAAAAGCGTGCCACAGCTCTTCAGCATTTTGAGGTATAAAATTACGCCGATACAACCGTTTTATAATAACTTCCCACTTATTCTCGATTGGGTTTAAATCTGGACTGTAGTTGAGCCATGGCAAGGTTTTGATATTGTTATTTTGAAGCCAGTGGTTTATTATAGTTGCAGTGTGAAGAGGACAATTATATTGTTGGAAGATAAAATTATTTTCTGGGTAGAACTGTTCCACACTCGGAAATATATTTCCTACAATATTCAGATAAGTCTGCCCAACAAACCTGCCCTCAATACGCTATACCATTTTCATTCCTCTTAATGAAGTCTATCCGTATAAGTTGGCGCTAAAATAACCAGCTGCTCGATTTCTAACAACATACAGACGATTAAATCTATTATTATCTCGTCTATACACCTCTCAATTTTGCCCTTGTTAGAAAATTAAAAAATTTTCCCATCTGTAAATATTTATCATCATCATCATCCAGCCTCAAGAGTCCTCTGCTGAACATAGGCCTCTTCCTTATGTTTCCAACCCCGTCTATCTTGCGCCGCTCTTATCCTGTTTTTATTGAGTTTGCTTAAATCGTCACTCCATCTTGTAGATGGTCGAGCGATGCTTCTCTTGTCTTCCTTTGGCCTCAAATTCCAATAACCTCTTTGTCCATCGCCCATCTGTTATTCTGGCTATGTGTCCTGTCCATCTCCATTTTAGTCTGGCTATCTTCTCGATGATGTCAGTCACTCCGATTCTTCTCCTGATGTCTTCGTTGGTTATTCTGTCTCGTTGAGTTATTCCTAACATGGACCGCTCCATTCTTCTCTGCGTGACTTTCAGTTTGGTAGCTGCTGCTTTTGTTAAGGTAAGTGTTTCTGCTCCGTACGTCAAAACTAGGAGGACGCACTGATCAAATACCTTTCTCCTTAGGCATGTGGGCAGCTCACTTATAAAGTTTCTCTCAGTTTTCCAAATGCTGCCTATCTAAGGCCCATTCTTCTCTTCAGTTCATGAGTCTGGTTATCCCTGCCAATCATAATTTCATGTCCCAGGTATTTATATCTATCTACGAGTTCTATTTCTTTCCCACCAATACTGATATTCTGGTTGAGTACCAAATTGGTCATGATTTTTGTTTTCGAGATATTTATATTTAAACCTACATTTTCTGTAGCCACAACGAGTTCCTGTACCATACCTAGATCTTCAGCTATTATAAGAATATCATCGGCTAAACGTAAGTTGTTTAAATATTCTCCATCTATTTTTTCACTCATAAGCATTGGACCTTTCTAAAAATATATTTCTTAGAAAATAATTTAATTAATAATTATAACAAAAATTATTTAAAACTGACTAACAACGTTAAAGGTCCAGATTTAAAATAACAGGTGTACTTTGTGACCCAGTTAATACTACTCTGCAACCACAGATATCCTGCTTAAGTCCACATATGTTTTATTAGTATATTAGGAACCATAAAATTTAAATCCACCATGACAAATACATGACAAAGTGATGACACGAGAGTCAGCTTACATTAATTTATCGTCACCATAAATTTATTTTTTTATTTCAATGTGTTTATATTGGCACGTGGTGTTAAGAGTGTTGTGCTCTTTTTAAATAGAAATCATAATTTCTTATTTTGGTATGTGAGTTGTGTATTTTTATGTAATAATGTTATTAGTTATTGAAGACGTCGAAAATTGTTGTAAATTTTTTAACGATTTTTTTAGGTTTATGGTGTTTCTTAAATATATTATTTATTTAATTAATATTCTTTAACTTTAAAATTATGTCTAGCAGGAGACTGCCATTTACGCGAGGAGAAGAGGGAAGTCAGTTATACAACATAAACTTTTTCAATTTTTTTTTGTTTTATATAAATCTTAACAAAAATCAAAGTTGAGTTAAATGTGCCAATGCATTATTCTGTTTTAGCTAAAGTGGTTTATATTGTTCTGAAGCTATTTTCTTGTGGCATTGTAAGTTAATTACTATTAAACTGGGAATAAGCCACAATTAAAGATAAAAATACATTTATTGACGTTTCAATTTCCACTTCGGAAATCGTTCTCAAAATACAAACAGTAAATTAAACAAATTTTGTTTTTTGTTACATAGTGAAAAATTCTTCTAATAATTTAATTTTATCTGACTCATTTATATTGACAATTCAGACATACATTATGCATTTTAAAGTAGACGACTTTAAAATGATATTGCCAATATTGTTGAGTTGCGCTCCTGGGACGACTTTACTTATAAGATAGTTCATTCGATTACATGAAATCAACTTTAACTTGAGAATATCCGTCAGAAAAAATCATAGCATGTAATTCGTCTTTAAAAAGACAAACACATGACATGATGACAGTAAAATTCTCCTGTTAGTGATTCCATAGTAAATTATGAGGGAAAACCAGGAAAAAACCTCATAATACTATCCCGACATTGTAAGTATTTGTTCGTGAATTTAGTTTACCTTCAACAAACATCAAAATTCTGATTTTATATGTTACGTTATTTAAAAAACATAAATGATGTATCCTCTATATGTTACTGACTTACTAATACTGGTATTTTCTTATTAATAACTTCCTCTTTCAATATTGGTAACCAGATCCTACTACATTCTGCCGAAGAATTTGCGACACAATTGGCCTCATTTAACATAATTAGAGCCGCTTCTTTGATTTTTCTTTTTTTACCATCCGTTTCTTTTAGGACTACATTTGAATTACTCCATTGAACCCTATGTTCATTATCCCATGCGTGTTTACAGATTTGAGATCTATCAAATTCTTTATTTTTAATATAAGATTGATGTTCACTTATTCTAACATTTAATGGCCTTGATGATTCACCTAAATAAATGCGATCAGTTTTATTTAGGTGAATCATCAAGGCCATTAAATGTTAGAATAAGTGAACATCAATCTTATATTAAAAATAAAGAATTTGATAGATCTCAAATCTGTAAACACGCATGGGATAATGAACATAGGGTTCAATGGAGTAATTCAAATGTAGTCCTAAAAGAAACGGATGGTAAAAAAAGAAAAATCAAAGAAGCGGCTCTAATTATGTTAAATGAGGCCAATTGTGTCGCAAATTCTTCGGCAGAATGTAGTAGGATCTGGTTACCAATATTGAAAGAGGAAGTTATTAATAAGAAAATACCAGTATTAGTAAGTCAGTAACATATAGAGGATACATCATTTATGTTTTTTAAATAACGTAACATATAAAATCAGAATTTTGATGTTTGTTGAAGGTAAACTAAATTCACGAACAAATACTTACAATGTCGGGATAGTATTATGAGGTTTTTTCCTGGTTTTCCCTCATAATTTACTATGGAATCACTAACAGGAGAATTTTACTGTCATCATGTCATGTGTTTGTCTTTTTAAAGACGAATTACATGCTATGATTTTTTCTGACGGATATTCTCAAGTTAAAGTTGATTTCATGTAATCGAATGAACTATCTTATAAGTAAAGTCGTCCCAGGAGCGCAACTCAACAATATTGGCAATATCATTTTAAAGTCGTCTACTTTAAAATGCATAATGTATGTCTGAATTGTCAATATAAATGAGTCAGATAAAATTAAATTATTAGAAGAATTTTTCACTATGTAACAAAAAACAAAATTTGTTTAATTTACTGTTTGTATTTTGAGAACGATTTCCGAAGTGGAAATTGAAACGTCAATAAATGTATTTTTATCTTTAATTGTGGCTTATTCCCAGTTTAATAGTAATTAAAGTGGTTTATTCTATCTAATTAATACAAAAAAAATTATTTCCAATGGTAACAGCAATATAAAAAACACCTTACCATACAATTTTCGCTGTACTGGTCCATGCAAATCAGCTTATTTCCAACCAACCAATAGAAACGCTGTACCTGCCAGTCAGCTGACCCAGTGAGCCTTGCAAATTTGAAGTTATGTAATGGATAGAATAATAAACAAATTGTTTATTATTCTGTGTTATAAGTATAAGTCACAGAAAGTAGCCTCTTAAGCAAAGACTAAGCAGGACTTTTCATGACAGATGTAACTTATCTGAGAGCATCACTAAAAAGAGACAACTTTCTTTTCAACGACCATATTAGCATATAAAATTATGTTAATTTTTATGTATAAAGAAAACATAAAAATAAATCCAGGACTTGATACGCCAAAATCGACATCAGTCAATAAAAAGATATTATATTGTCATAACTCGTTTGTAAACGTCTGTTTTTTTTTTCATTTTAATTTCTAAAATCAACTTAAATTATGGCAAATAGCAAGAGTTCGGAAGAAAAACTTATAGACTTGTCCAACATCGTTGCTGGCAAAACGTATCCTGTAGAATTTTCCGATTGCCTTGCTTTAACACTTCATTATATGCTATCAGATCCCAGAGAAGAAAATCCCGTTGATTTTGCAGTAGATTTTTTTAATAGACTGCAAGCGGAACGAACATTAAAAACTCTAGAAGGTAATTTAAACAAATTATATATATATATATATATATATATATATATATATATATATATATATATATATATATATATATATCGTCGCCTCAAAGCAACAGTAGGATATGTTAAATAATGTAGTTTCGAGAAAAACGCAATTGAAATTTTTACGAAACTTCATTACTTAATAACTTTTTTATATTTGAATGGATTTACATGGAATTTTGTTTGAGTATATAACTTAACAGCCCTTACATAAATATTTATAGTAATTTATAAAAAAGTGAAAAATAATTGGAAAAAAAGTTACTTGTCCTACTGTTGCCCTAAAAGTTAATCTGTTTTTTAACGATATCCGTAAATGTGTGTTATATAAACTTATATTGTATTGAAGTTTTGTTTAAAATTTTACACATTTTATTAAAAAAGACAAAACAATTTTGTTGTTAAATCGTTTTATTAGATAAATTATATACTAAACATACATCTTTTCCGACAATTTTAAAACTTGACAACGAAAATGACAAACAAAAAGAATGAAAAATTAATCATATTCAGTTGTGGTCACATTGGATGCAGAGAACGATCTGAAAAAGTCATGGAGCCTCTTTGGTATTAAATTATCGTTGCATAAACTCATTAAATCATTTTTTTTTAATCGGAATGGGTGGTGCTTGCTCATAGGAAAGAATTAAAGTTGGCTTTTCTCTTTGGCTTCCTAACTTTTTGTTAATATTGATAACATCAAATTCTTCCTCTTTGAATGAAGTCTTATAGATAATTTATCCAGGTTCGCTTTTCTTGATTTTATTCTATTTAATGTCATTGATTAAAACTTTTCAATCGTTTTGATTAACATTAAAATTCGCTTCCTTGGCTATTTTTTTCCAATCAAAAAAATTCTCAGTAACGTTATATGGCTTACCTTGCTTTTTAGCTGACTTTGCAAAGGTGACCAATTCAGATGGAACATAAATTGGACCATATTAAAGTATTCTTGTTTTTTCTTTTCAATACATAAGTGTATTGAGTAACCTTCGCTTTCTGTGTGACCAACAATAAGGTATTTATGATCTACTTCCTTTATATTATACTTTTCTACAGTGTATAAATACATACACATAAGAAATTTATTTTTATTTTGAGCTATACAGTTGCGTAGAATACCACTTTTTGCCAATGCATATTTTTTAGGAACTGAAAAACACAAGTTGATATTTCATTAGCTCCTCGTTTGGCTTCTCCTTCAGGCCACATGTAACAGAATCCAGATTTTTCTTTTATATTATTGATTGTAAAATTAAAAACGTTCAATTTACTTTTATAATAAAATATTGCAACATTACCATTTGGCAGTGGAGTAACAGCCTGTTTATTATATGAACCTAACAAAATACAATTATCTTTATCTTGCAAGGCCAAATTTTTTTATCTTGTTCCTTTTCCGTACGAGACAAAACTTTTTCTTCTTGATGCTTCTCAAAATTTTCTCTTTTAATTTCTTTTTCGTCACCACTTGCATTTTTATACTCCTCACAGATAGAACAAAAATCTTTATTCTAAAAAAAAGTTAAATTTAGTATTATAAATTTAGAGTAAATGGGTTGTTTAACAAACGGCCTATTATCATTTAAACATTACTCCTTGTACAACCTATGTATACATAACGCTTAAATTAAGAGATCCCTCCAGAAATTCTCTTTTTGTGAAAATCCTACAATAATGTGACTCTTTTCTCGGAAAGCTATTTACTTATGTATTTTATTACAGCATTAACTAAATTTTGATATGTTTTATTAGCAGGATTCAAATGTGTGCATCTTTTTTCTCACCATTCTACTTTTGATATGAATGTAATAGTAGAACTGTGGTAAGATTTCTGAAGATAATAAATATTGTGACTGCAAGCCGTATAATATAATCAAAGACAAATATTCACAATTCGGCAATAACTACATTCAGTTTGATGTGCGTAAGATAACTAAGTGTAGCATTAATATTTTGTGACCAAAATGAGTCAACGACAAAATACAACAGTAGAATATGTATGTTGTCTTAGTGTTGCATTATAACATAATGAGTTAAAGAGAATTAAGCTACACACAAGGATATGTAATATTGTGAAAAAAGTATTTTACCTTTTATTTATCTTAGTATTACACTCAATAGAAGGGTAAACAGGGGTTTTTACAATGTAAAAAAAGTCATTTTTTTACGTATCCTACTGTTGCTTTGAGGCGACGAGATATATATATATATATATATATATATATATATATATATATATATATATATATATATATATACATATATATAAGTATATATATATATATATACATATATATATATATATATATATATATATATATATATATATATATATATATATATATATATATATAAGGTCATGAAGAAAGCTGTACTACTTTTGAGGTGCAGATGCGTGCGATAATCGTTGGGAGATACACCGACGTACCAAGTCACCTACAACAATGAAGAGTTGAGATCGCGGATAGTTTATTTTTGGGTCACTGTATACCGGAAATCTACGTGGTAGAATATTAGAGCAATGGTGCTTAATTCGCAAAACGAGTGGTGATATTTTTCCCTGTGTGACCTGTATGGCGTAGTAATAATTTCTATTTAATATTTAATTTAACAATTAATGAAAAGATGCGAAACTGCAACACAGTGAACACTGTAATAGTGAAGTAATGTAGTGCTTGAGCCAAAAACAATGTTTTATTTAATTGGAAATGATTTTTACTTTTGTTCTATTTAAATTATATTTCTATATTTGAATGCTACAAAGAAAAAAACTAAAAGGTAAACTTTGCGAAACCGATCACAACTTGACAATAAAATACGTAGGGTATATTCTATTGACTTTGACGAAGGTCAAAGCCAACTAGTGAAAAAAATTAAGTTTAACTTTCATAACTAAAAACGAAAAATGTTCAAATAGATTCTTCTGGATAACGGTGTATCCTATCGACTTTGAATAATAGTACCTTTTATTACTAGAATACTTGTTAGTATTATAATCTCGTATTACGAATGTTTAAAAGGTAAAGACAACAAAGGTATGCGTTAGAATAATCGTTGACATACCTAAAACTGACTCCAATGATTCGTTCTAAAAATTAGCAATTTATGAAATCGATTCAACTCTAGAGGATAAGTTTTCGTTTTTCTTAATAAAAGCATTCTGGAGGAATTAAAAAAAAAACTAATAACAAGGCTCCATCTTATAAAGGGCTCTAGCTCCTTTAGGAAGTATTTTCGGAATAGGGGAATTGGATTAAATTGTCCTAAAGTTATCTGAGGAGTCTCCAGTCTTCGTTTTTCAGGAAAGTTTCTGGACACCCAATATATGGTCTGTAGCCCCCAGTGTCCTCTTCATAAGACATGGTACCACTGTAAATAATCATTTAAATCATTTTATATTTATTTTAGATGCAAATGGTTCATCATCCGATAGTTCAAACAGTCGTTTGGAATTGAATGCTGAAGACAAATAAATGTCAATACAAAAATTTTAACCGAAAACAAAAATATTATGCTTTTTTGTAAAACGTGATAGCAACAATAATTAAAAGATTGATTGTAATAAATTTTTTGGTAAATATATTTGAAATATCTTTAATTTGTTAAAGTACAATAAAGGTTTCAATATCATTAACAATAACCCACTTAATACCAAAACAATGAGAAATACTTTCTTCAGGAATAAAGTCATATTTAAATTCAATTAATCCGTCAAAGGTCTGAGATCAAGTATGTACCAAGGACAAAATAGTAGACAAATTAAAGACATAAAGACGTGAATTTAATAATGGGAGAAACAGCTTTAAAATAATAATAGTATAGTTTCAAAATTGTAAGCAACACGTTCTGAAAAATGACAATTGAGTTTTAACGATATGGCTGTTGCTAGGTTGAGATTATAGATACTAGTCAAAATATTATATGATTAACTTGAATTTGTAAGGGCCAACGACTGCGAGCGGTAGGTTCTGGTTCTAGGACAGGTTAAAAAACTGATGTGGTATGGTCACGTTCAGAAAATCGGATAAGATGGATTACTGCAGCAGATACTAGACTGGACAGCACAGGGAAGACGTAGAAGAGGTAGAGCACGAAAAAGTTGAGGCTCTTTTCTCCTAGATGGTAACATTGGTTTGATCGGCAAGCGAAGCCATCCATAGCGTAGGTAAGTTATGATGTAAGTCTGGCTTACGCCAATTTTGTATTAGTCAAGTGGCAGTTTTTGTGGATGTTGTTATTGATCTGTTTAATATGGGTGACGCAGTTTCCATTGTGTAAGGTAAAAATATTAGTGAACCTAATGTTTATGCATACTCAGGATCGGATGAATGACTACCATTGTACTCTTAAAAAACAGGTATATAAGTGGCATTATATTTACGTATACTAATGAAAAGTGTGTCATAGTGATAGATAACATCCGAAACGAATAGGCACTACAAGAAGAAGAAGAAAAAGACGAAGAAAAAGATGAAAAGTGTAACATAACCACAAAATTTGTATTTAAACTTAAGTTCTATAGTTTGTGCGGTAGTAGACGCATTGTTTTTTGATTGACGCAAAATTACGTCTGAAAGATATTGTCGGTTGTCACTAAAAATGTTTACTTATTTTATTTCAGAGACCGATGTCGAGAACAGTGTACCTAATACACCTATAATACAAGATACACCGAAGGCAAACCAAGAAAAAGAAAAATCGCCTTGAACTCGGAAAAGGCAGATCAGTGGTATTGTAAAAAACAAGCAATACTAAGAACTAAAGGCAAGGAATACACGACGAAACGTGGTAATATAGCAAAGTAATTTGCTAACAGTAACTGTTTTTGCAAAAATAAATATTTGTAACAAATACTAGAGCAAGCACATACTTATGCTTTTAGACCATTTTGGATATTAGATTCCTGTATAAATGGTTTTATAAAACAAAGGATTCCTCAACGAAGATGTTTCATAGATCAATCACGTCTTGCAAACTCAATTAGTAATCGATACTACATACAAGCACATAGATTCCAATATGAAAACGACACTGACCTGATAATACAGGTCGTCACATTTCTGTCAAAGAATTTCCATGGAACGCATGAACATAGTTTGAGAATACGTCACAATATCAGTAAAATTACACGAAATCTAAAAATTACAACGATAAATATTTAGTACTCTTATGTATAATTTGTGCAAGGAATCCTGTGACGACAGAAATATCGTTCCTGTATCTATCGACATTTATCATAAGATATCTGACAATGAATTTAGTCTTCATTTCCGTAGTCCTTTATGTACCACATACAGATACCTGTAGTAAATGTGATATCTATTAAACTAGAAAGCCTATTGTGACGATTTAAAATTACGTAATTTGAAAATTCAACATAAACTCTGTCTACGGCAAGCAAAGTGTAATGTAGTCTCAAAAAAATATCCCAGAAGGATGAATTATATTACCATTTTACCTAATTTGTCCTAAAAAAGTCTCTTTCTTTTTTTAAGCTCAGCACGTTTATATCATAGTATAAACGCAAAATGTACGTTTAAAACTTCGGCTGGTACCAACATTTTAACTGGTTTAGGCTTTCTGTCTAATCGCATCGTGTATGGTTAAGCACATTGATACTGTTGAGTTTATATAGTTCTAATTTATTTGTCTTTATTCTAATTTATTGTCTATATTCTAATTTATTAAAACTCACGATAACTAATTACTAATTTATTAAATAGCTGTACAAATGTATTTATTTCACGTTTCGTTACAAGTAAACCGCGTTTCCCGATCTTCTTATGACTGACTGCCCCTCAATGAGGATCACCGTTATTTATACATCAAAATGCCGTTATCTAGAGAAATCTGGCTAGGCATCGATCTTTCCATCCATTAGGTGAGTCATTCTCGGCCGTCGACTGCATTCATGGTTACCTGAATACTCGACCTTTCTTGTAGAAGGGTCTAGATATTTCTGTAAATAACTGGTATCGAAGCTCAGGTAGATTTTGACCTACAAATTACGAGAATCAATAAAAAAAGAATTAGTCATAAAATATTTACAGTTCTATATGCCATAACATTTAAAATCGTAACATTGCCCCCCTCTTAAAAGATGGTTCCTCCTGGAACCTTGTCGGGACTGGAACTGGAACGACATGCTGATATCGGCAACTGGACCCTCTTTTACAACTTCCAGTTGTATAGAAATGACAAGGGACGGTTTTCTCTCCGCACCAGTAACTATGCGGATTGCAACAGACTAACACCTGGACTTCGGTGTCTTTAAAGATTTCCTCCACCATGTTTCGTATAACCCTCCAATCTAATTGGCGGCACTCCAACTTTGGCATGGCTAACTTTTGCACGTCGGACTCTAGTACGTGCTCTCTCAACTGAAGTAAGGCTTCCCATACATCTCGGTAGGTAGGTTGGTCACGGGCAGTGTCTTTTGTTACCAGGTAGAAAAGGTAACGTGATGCATCTTGAAGTTTCAAGGTTTTACCAAGAGCTGGCACTTGGCATTGAAGTTCTGCAACTCGACCAAACTTCCTTCGAAAGACGGATGCCAACCCTGGTGCATCTTTGATACTGGCCGGGATGGTAAGGGCCAGTGAGTAGTCATTGGGAAGCGCGAGTAGATCTTGCCTTTCTTCAGTGGTAACACCATGTCTTGCTTTACCGGTACCTCCATAGGCACCCATGAATTCCTCAAACGTGAGGTCAGACACATCTTGGACTTGGTAGGCGTCCAGTCGTCGTGGACCACCGTCGTTCTTAGCACTGCTGCTTCGTTGGATTCCGTTTTGTTGCAGTGAGAACACTCTGCTGGGCATGGCCTTCTGGAAAGAGAATCGGCGTTTCGGTGGCTAACTCCGGCCCGGTGCTCAATCTTAAAATCATATTCTTGGAGTCGTTCGATCCACCTGGCTATCTGACCCTCTTGATTCTTAAACTGCATCAACCACTTAAGGGCGGCATGGTCGGTTCGGATTAAAAACTTCCTTCCATAGAGGTATTGATAGAAGTGCTCTACTGATTTCACTACTGCCAGAAGTTCTCTTCTCGTGACGCAATAATTTCGCTCAGGTTTTGAGAGAACTTTACTAAAATATCCAAGGACTCTTTCCTGTCCTCCTTGAATCTGAGACAGCACTCCTCCAATTCCCACATTACTTGCATCTGTATCTAAGATGAACTCTCCTTCTGGCAGTGGATACCCTAAAATTGGTGCTGTGATTAAATGCTTTTTTAAGGTTTCAAAGGCATTCTGGCAGTCTACATCCCAGCGGTATTCTCTTGCTTCCTCTGTAAGTCGCGTTAATGGTTTAGCGATATCTGCAAACTTCTTAATAAACCTCCGGTAGTAAGTACACAGTCCCAGAAAACTTCTCACTTGATGTTTGTCAGTTGGTTTTGGCCATTCCTTAATAGAATCAATTTTTCCCTTATCCACGGCCACTCCTTCTTTACTGACTATATGACCCAGATAATTGACTTTACCTTGAAATAGCTGGCACTTCTTGGGGTTTAACATCAATTGGGCAGCTTTAAGTCGATTAAAAACGTTTTCTAAATTCTTCAGATGGTCTTCAAATGTCTTCCCCAAGACGATTATGTCGTCTAGATAAACTAGGCATGTTTTCCAAGATAACCCTCTCAACACATTTTCCATAAGCCTCTCAAATGTCGCAGGAGCGTTACAAAGTCCAAATGGCATAACGTTGAATTGCCATAATCCAGATCCTGTGGTGAAGGCTGTCTTTTCTTTATCTACCGGGTCCATTTCTACCTGCCAGTATCCAGACTTCAAGTCCAAAGTAGAAAATAATTTACTTCCAGCCAATGTGTCTAATGTGTCATCGATCCGAGGCAGAGGATAACTATCTTTCTTGGTAACGTTGTTCAGCAAACGGTAATCCACACAGAACCTCGTTGTTCCGTCTTTCTTCTTAACCAGGACCACCAGAGAGACCCATGGGCTCGTAGAAGGTTCTATCACCCCGTCTTTCTTCATTTCCTGAACAATCGTTTCAGCTTCCTCTCTTTTCGCCTGTGGTAATCGTCGAGCTGTTTGACGAATTGGCTTAGCATTACCAGTATCAATTTTATGCTTAACAACGGTAGTTCTTCCCGTCTTTCCTCCTTTCGGTACGAAAATATCACGATACTGCCGAAGAAATTCCCTTAATTTCCTTTTCTCAATCTGATTCAGAGACTGTCCAGCAACCGCAACCATTTGATCAAATTTATCGTTGGAATTATCAGACGTTGTTGTCTGACGGATTATGGATGTGACAGGTACACAAGTTCCTACTTTTGTCTCTTTCTTGATGGTCACTGGGTAGTCATTGACATTAATAAGTCTCACAGGAATTTCTTTAGCCGAAGTCACTAATTCTTTTCCAATTATGATTCCACGGCCAACTTCGTCGTCATGATTCCAAGGCTCCATCATAACAGGTGTTCCTTCGTCCACAATTCCCTGTAGCCGCGCTACTATTGTCGTTTCACTTCTCGCAGGCACGACTGTATCTTCTTTAACGGCTGCTTGCATAGTGTTGTCATCATGTGGATGGAGAAATACCTCCTCGTTACCAACTTTGATTACCTTATTCTTAAAATCCAATTGGAATCCATGCGTATTCATTACGTCCATTCCTAATATAACATCCTCTTCGATGTCAGCAACTATAACAGTATGGACGAACTTTTCTGCTCCAATTCCTAATTGTACCTGGATTTCTCCATGAATGTTGGCATTTTCACCTGTGGCGGTCCGAAGTCGCAACCTCGTTGGTAACAGTTTTTTTTGGCTGTTTATAACTGTCGGGCGAATAATGGTTCTTGTCGCTCCGGTATCCACCAACAACGTATGCTTTTTACCATTTATTTCTCCATCTACATATACACTATCTTCACGACATTTCAAAGAAGCTATTAGTATGAGAGGGTCTTTGGAAAAGTTCTGGGTCGAAGCTGCCCCCCTAAGGCCGACCCGTTCTAGTTTTCCTGATGGTGAGTTTCTTGATTTGTGTCGTACCTAGGATGCTTACATGAACTTCGTACGTGTCCTATTTCGCCACAATTCCAGCATCTTATGGTCTTCGTCTTCTTGTATGTCATGCTTTTCATCATATTAACGAGCTGGTCCAGTTTATCTTCATCTTCTTCCTCTTTTACAGTAATAACTTTACTGTAACCGCCAGAGGCCTGCGTAGCTGACTCGTATTCGAGGGCGGCGGATAAGACATCAACCAGCGTCTTGTGACGAGCTAATCGTATTGTTCTTTGCATCTCATGATCACGAAGACCATCAATAAACGTTTGAACGGCCAACTTTTCCATCATGTCTTCGGTAGCTGTTGGATAAGCATATCGCACTAATCTGGCGATATCTACTTCATATTCTTGAAGAGCCTCATCTTTCTTTTGTCTTCGATTTTTGAGCTGCGACTGATATACATGCTCCAAGTGTTCGTGGCCATATCGCATATTTAACCTCTTCTTCAGTTGTTCGAAATCATCCGTCTCCTCTACGGCTATGGTCTGGAGCACATCTAAGGCATCTCCTCGAAGAGCGATAGTCAGGTTTACAGCCTTTTCTTTTTCAGACCATCCATTCGCTCTTGCAGCTGATTCGAACTGTTTCATGTAGTTGTTCCATGATGATTTTCCGTCGAAAGTTGGGACTTTGACATGAACGGAACTTCCACTTCCTTCAAATTTCGGCCGTGTTTCCAACTTACATTTTGTCTCGTCTTCTTTTATCTCTACCGGATCTAAAGCTACCGTATTAATTGGTGGTAGCACTCTCGTGTTAGTTATCATGGTCTCTAACTGTTTGATTTTCTCTTCTACTTTTTCAAATGTTTTGGAAACTTCTTCAAATTTCTCATTATTCTTTTTCGAAGTTTCTTCCATCATTTGAGAAACATTTTCAAATTTCTCGTCGAATCTTTTTGACACATTTTCGAGTTTCTCGTCGTTTTGTCTAGCTACTTCTTTAATAATTTGAGACGTTTCATTGAATGTTTTGGAAACATTCTCATCATTTTTTCTAGAACTCTCTTCGATCATTTGTGAGACATTCTCAAATTTTCCATCGATTATTTTAGTTAAAACGGCTTCTTCTGCTGACTGGAACTGGAATGTCTCTGGGTCGTCTCCATTTTTGTTGAGAACAGTCTTCAATCGTTCTTGGAGGATCTTCTTGGACCCGCTGCAGTCTTCATCGCGTTCTTCTAGTTGCTAACGCAACTGTTTCACTGAAAGTTCTACTAGCAGCATCTTTGGTCAGGCACACACGTACTTTTTAAATGTTCTTTCGTACAACGATCACTACTGAACTACGCGGATGTTGCCGACGAACAATACCTTTCAAAAGTTCAAAAGTCTTTTTCAAAAATCAAATTAAATTTATCTACGATCCCACTTCTGCACCACTGTTGAGTTTATATAGTTCTAATTTATTTGTCTTTATTCTAATTTATTGTCTATATTCTAATTTATTAAAACTCACGATAACTAATTACTAATTTATTAAATAGCTGTACAAATGTATTTATTTCACGTTTCCTTACAAGTAAACCGCGTTTCCCCATCTTCTTATGACTGACTGCCCCTCAATGAGGATCACCGTTATTTATACATCAAAATGCCGTTATCTAGAGAAATCTGGCTAGGCATCGATCTTTCCATCCATTAGGTGAGTCATTCTCGGCCGTCGACTGCATTCATGGTTACCTGAATACTCGACCTTTCTTGTAGAAGGGTCTAGATATTTCTGTAAATAACTGGTATCGAAGCTCAGGTAGATTTTGACCTACAAATTACGAGAATCAATAAAAAAAGAATTAGTCATAAAATATTTACAGTTCTATATGCCATAACATTTAAAATCGTAACAATACACGCGCAGTTCAATTCAAGCGTATTGATGCCTAGACCATACCTGCATCGGCAAACTAGGAACTGGAACATTGCCTTATCGTTATTAAAGATAGTACTTATTAACACCAATCAGGTGAAAACAATGGATGTAAAGTTTATGGTGAGTGGTCATTCCAACCTTCCCAGTGATTTAGACTTTGAACTAATAGAGGCATACTCCAGAGAAAAAGCAATTTATGTCCCAAACGATTGTTATTCTTGTATAATGAAGTCACGAGAACATAAGTTGTTACACTTTACACAGATGGTTAACAAAAATTTGTAAAAAATGTCTGAAACCTAAACAAAGCAGGCATACAAAGAAAAGTAAATTGCGATGAAAAGCCACTAATGTATTTAAAAATACAGCGAGACGAACCCTTTCAGTTGTTTTATAAAGAATCACTAAATGGATAATAGGATTTTCCCAGCATCAATATTCTGCCAAGTGCTCAAAAAGGAATGCCGAGTTTATCAAAAAAACATTCTACAAGTCCGATTTTATAACAGTTCTCGACTAGTAACGAGATATGTCTGACTTGCTGCCATTTACTCTACTTGTGCATTAAAAGTATTTCAATAATCTTATTACATATGATTATCTTGCACGCATTGACGATTCAACACCAGTGAGAGATGACGAGTTTATAACCAGTAACAAATTTGGGTCGTAAAATCTGCAAAGTTTTTGTGCATGATGTTGATCTAATTTTCTCTATATTTCTCTGTTCAATAAACTTTTGATGCGTAGTATAAGTCATTTTATCCTTTATTCTAAATCCTCGCTGTATAAATTAGTTCAATATACCTCAATAAAGATTTTCACGTACGTATTACTGACACACTAAGATAAGATGTAATTAACATAAGTTGTTTTTCATGGAGCAGTGGACGCCCACCAACTAGATGAACTGACGACCTGAAGCGAGTTAGCCATAACTGGATGCAAGCCGCATAAGACAGAGACAGATGGAAAGACTGAGGGAGACCTATATCCAGCAGTGGGCATATACTGGTTGATGATGGTGATGATGATGTTTTTCATGGATTTAATGATAGTGATCTTAGTAAAAGCTTTAATTTTTTAAAATGATGTTAAACTGACATATACCACTGTTATTGTTACCGCCTCATTTAAATATTATGTTGATATTTCTGATGTACATGAACTTTTTTTTTATCACTTTAATACCTGATGACTGCCGCTGACGCTTTAAATGACCAATGTAACAAGCTCTTTTTAGACTAATATTTTATTTTTTACTGTTTGTAATACAGACAAAAAGGTATGTTTAATATCTGTAATAAAAAAGGATGGTTCTTCAGGTCGACTAACCATTTTCGGATGGCAGCGGACGTGTTGAATATCAATAATTATCCCTGTATAGACAGTAAAAAAAATTTTGAAAGACAGTTAAGATAAAAAACACTATTCTACAAAGTTATTTCATGGTGTACGTTGAACCGTGCATATCGAATTTTATTTTGGAGTAAAAATAGAAAACAACACTGATTTGTAATTTAATACGGCATTTAGGGAGGTGGACTGAAGTGCATAATACGCTTAATTATCACGGGTTTTATTGTGCGTTTAATATAGTAAACAAGAGATACTGCATTTAACCTCAATTTTTATGTTGGATTACACCATAGAAATGAGTGGTATGTACTTTTATTACAAATTTTTGGACATTAGCCTTGTGATTTTGTTTTATTTTAATTGAAGGGTCCAATGCATAAACCGGTCAAGTCAAGTCAAGTCAAGTCTTGAGCGAAAACTGTGAAACCCTGATAAATTTTGTATTTTCTAACATTTGAAGTTCATCTTCTTAACATTATTTTTTTAAATAATAAGTTGTAAGTTAAAAAACAAAAAAGTTATGGGTGAAAAATAATTGGACTTGACTGGTTTATGCAAAGTATTCATCTTTTTTTGCGGGAAAAATAAAACAAAATAGAATTTTATATTTAAAAAATTGTTTTCTAGCAATTTATTAAATGAAATAAACAAGAACATAGTTTCAACTAAATGTTAGTACAGAGTTGATATATTTTTCTTTACTCACTGTCACTGAATTCTGATACCGAAGTTTTCTTATTGTCTGGTAAGACGTTCTGATGGTAATTTCGGATTGCTTCATAAAACCATTGATCACACTGTGGCACATAATTTGTTGCCAAAGACATAAAAAGCTCGAATTTGTTCTTTTTCAGCTTTCTCATTTCAGTGTACAACTTATGGTCATGGTTTGGTAAGGTCAGGGGCTACAAGAACCTCTTATCTCTTATTTCAAAAGTATTGAATACAGTAAAGTTGACGGTTTCGCTACATTTAAACGTCATTTCACTATCTAATTTTTCATATCGCATGACACGATATTTTGAGATGGTCAATTGGTTATTCTTCCGTGAAGGATTTTTCACAAAAAATTGTTGGAAATGGGTCTTAAAGTTCAGAAACATATCTTGAGTCACATTAATAACTTGAAACTTTTTGTTACTATTTTTAATAATTTTTGAGTATTCTTGGGGTAAATATATCTTGTCATGTTTCCGTTTTTGTCTATCTATTTCTCCAAAGCTTCTGTCATACGGAAGGAAACTATGTCCGGATTTAGGGTATCTGTCCACTATCAGTCTAAGCTTCTCAGTATTTGACAAAATGGTATAAAAAAACTGTACCAGTACAAAATTTTTGTTTTGGGACGAACAGTTATCAGAAAATATGTAAATAGTGGTTACGTCTTGATTAATATGATTATTTAAAAAATGATGTAGTATACTTGCTACATCGTTTTGTCCTTTTGCAGCTTTTGTCTCATCATAAACATAAAAATAATTTTTTCCAGTACTTCCCACATGAATACAAAAATTGTTTACCCAAAGTTGAATTTTGTAGAAAACTTCACTACTCGAGGACACTGGAAGTGGCAAATTTTGCTGAAAATCGAATGTTAAAACTTTTACTTGTAAATCATTCTTAGCTAAATCTGTTTTTTCTTTCATGTCTTGATAAAAAGTTTTAGCTTTTGTAATATGTAGTTTTTTCTCTGTTTCCACTATTCTTTTTTGGTCATTATTATCGGCGGCATTAATTTGATTTTGTAACTTATCACCCTTCTGACAAGTATCTGACTTTGGTTTACCGAAGGATATTTTAAAGTTTTCTGTAAAAGTTTTCTATAATATTAATACTTTACAATCGGTTTCATATTTTCATTTTGTAGAAGTAATTGCTCAGGTTCGTATTGTTCTAAGTACATGTGATTTTTGCATTTTTGCAATATTTAAAAGAGGCGAGAGGTAATAGTGCTGCAAGTTATCTTTCAAACTGTAATGCGATTTGTATCTTGAGTAACTAAGTATATGCTGACGTATCTTATCATCAGTGCCGACGGATAGTTTATTAGGTCTTATTACGTGTTTTCCTCTCCCATCCACAGGAGGAGTTCCATGTCCCATATGTAAGTAATTCTGTAAACTTTCGAGTCTTACTTTCGAAATACAATGTAATGAAAGAAATGCGTATTTGCAAATTTTCCGTGTCGCCCCATCGCAGCGAACCTGGAATAATAAAACATTTTAAATACTTGGTTAGACTTTTAGCTCAAACAATTTATATTGCATATTTCAACCAGTAATATTACCTTGTAAGTAAATGATGATTTCTTTTTCATTCGTTAGCCAGAACGTAATCTTACTCGTTTAACTTCTAATTTGTCAATATTTCCATATAAATAAGCATCTTGGAGATCTTTTCTTCCCATGGCACAAAAATCGGGAAATGTTTTGGTACAGTTTTCATGCACAATTTCTTCAAAACACTTTAGCTTAATGTTGCAGTTAGTACTAATATGTTTTCCGAGTTTATATACACCAGCAATGGTCAAATGAGGCTCACCCTTAACTCGTTTATTTTTTCGTATGTTTCTTTTTCATGATTCTGTACGTAAAAGCCGCTTTTTTCCTTTTTGTGTCGTATTATTAAGACATATCAGGAACATCTGACGTATTAAAAATGGCTTAAGGTTCTTTATTTTCTTCATCAGAGCTTAAAGAATCATCGGATGTACTATAGTTTGTAAGGGACTGAATTTTGTGGTTATGTTTATTTTTAATTAGCACATAATCTCCGTCACTGGATGTATGGGTGCCTTCAAAATTATCACTGACACTTTCACTATCCGAAGACATTATTTTTAACTTTAAAATTATTAATAAACACTGTGAATTATTCAAAATAACAACACCTTGATGCAACAATGCCAACAACAATAGGACTTTGACTGAGGACTAAGAACACTGTGCATTAACCGGTAAAGTCCTGGACTGCACTGGTTTATACAGTGTCTACTAATATATTTGATACTAGTATCAAAATGCAGGCAACACATTATATGCTCTAGTATTGATATTTTTAATCCTATCGAGATGCTTTATGCACTGGAAGATATCAAAGTCGAAAAAACAAAGCACCTCACCAACCTAACACTTAGTTCCAATTTTAAATCCCTTGTACATAGCACTCCTCACATTTTGTTAAAATTTGCTCGAGCCTTTTGTATTCTCATTTTGATCTCCTGGGTGTAATTATTTGTGGAGATAATCATTCTTCCCAGATATGCATATTGTTTACTTGTTCGACGTTGGTTCCGTATATTCGAAGATTCTCGTTATTTTTTTGAGTTTTCGATATTCTCATAAATTTCGTCTTCTTCACGTCAATGCCGAAAAAATCGTCCAATTTTTGTTTTGAGCAGAACAATATTGTATGACCAAAAAATAAATTTTGTAAAATCACGTTCTATATTTATACCTGTAAAAATGGAATCAACGATGATGGGTGCCTTTCGACCAGCCATTCTCTCGTGCCAAACTACGCTGTAGCCATTTAATGCAGATTCCTTATAGATAGAAGCAAATATTACGTTAAAACATACTAATCTTTTGGCAAAATAGGTATCTTTAAACCCTGGCATTATGGGAAGCCAAATTACTTTTTGTAAGTCCATTGAGAAAAACTTGACATGCGCTGGTGAGGTTTTTGCAAGAACAACATCGGATTTATAAAATTCGTTAGCATTTTTGCTTTAAAAATGTAAATTTTATAATTGTCTAGACTTTCCGAAGGTATTTCTTTATTTTACTTTTCTGTTTCCTTTTCTACTCACTCTAGATAAATATCTAGAGTGTAGACATTTGTCTAATTTTGGCATTTTTTTTAAATGTCCATTTGCTTAATAGTAAACCTATATATTTAGAGAGTACAAAATGAAATTAAGTCCAGAAAGTGGGGTTGAATCGGTCACACACTCCGAAAAAATAGTTCCAGTATCGCAAAGACTGCCCTAGAGTGGAATCCCCAAGGGAAAAGAAAAAGAGGTCGCCCAGTACAAACTTGGAGAAGATCTATCATGGACGAGATAAGAGACCAAGGAAAGTCTTGGAATGAGGTGAAGGCCTTAGCGCAAAATAGAACCCGATTGCGCGTTTTCACTGATGCTCTATGCTTTACTTAGGAGTTCAAGAACCTTATATATAGACCTATATATTGTTATCAAACAATAGCCAGGATGATTGTCTAAACAGTTTGATTGAGTTTCTGGGTAAATATCTTATACCCGGTGAGTTATATCGTCTATAATGACTTACAATTGGATGAATGCTTTTAATGTGTGCTTTAATTATATCTTAGTCTAATTTCTTTTTTGCTACTTGCCTCTATTTTCTTTCACTTCTGCACCCGAAGAAGCTCGTTTCATTGCATTGCAAAATTGGGTAATAACAGAATCGTGTGTATAACCCAAAGTGCGTAATAAAAAATTACGACAAACTTTAACAGTGTTTCCATCGCCTTTGGGCAAATAAAAATTGACGCGTTGTATTTTTATTCGTATATATTGTCTGTAGAAGTGACACTGCGTCTATTAGCTGTTTTAAGACAACCATGTTTCGAGAGCCATAGTCGTGCTGGTTCATACTCTTCGTCAGAATTTGCCAAAACTATTTCAGATTCCGCGTTTATATGATGTATGGCTCCTTCAGCTGTTTCCATCCCCGACTAGTCATAATTTTCATTAGTCATGCTAGATTATTCAGTTTCCATTTCCAAGATGTCAATATTAATATTTTTATTGGCCACGTCAAGTCCTTGAAAAACATGTACAGTAGAACTTTTCTCTGTAGCCTTCTATCTATTATTAATTTCCCAGTCGTAGTTTTCAATATTTTGATTCGTCACGTTAGGTTCTGTAAAACTCTTGGAAGCTCAGTTTCATTGGGAAGAAAATCTGGATGAGCTATGCGGTCGTTATCATCATCATCGCTTTCAAATTCATTATTTAATTCTTGCATTAAATCCTTTGGGATCCTAAAACAAAAGAATTGTATCTAGTTTATTTATAAAAGTGACAATATTTGTATTCGAATCCATTATGATTATGTAGGCCATGATCCTATTTTTGATTTAAATTTATTGCTTATATTTGGTGAAAAATTTTAACTTTTAATTTAGCTAAGAACTACCAAAAGCTTTAAGGTTTTTTAAATTTATTCTAGTAAAAGTAGATAAAATTATAGCAGTGTAATAATTTTAACTAATTTTTATGTAAGGTTAATATTAATGGGTGTAATTAACAGCAAAATATACTACAATAAAACTAAGGGTTTTAGTACATAATGTGAAGTAAAAATTGTATGTTACTGAATTATTTTAATAACAATCGTTTATTCTGCAAGCCTAACCTTGGTCATGCACAAAACAAACTTACCGTGAACAACTGTTTACCATATACAATATGAGACAGGTACAATAACTTGGATAACTATGCGACTTATTTCAATACTCTTTAACACTTGAAAAAATTAATTTAAAACACATATGTACTCATAAAACTTTTTTGAGGCTATGCGTTGGTTTCTTGATCTAAGAGACATAGCATCTACCATACACATGTACTCAAACAACTTTTTTGAAGGTTAGGCGTTGGATTCTTGAACTGAAAATCACAGTATCTGCCATATACTGTATTTGTAACAACACTTTTAATTGAAGATATTGTAAAAATAAAATAAAAAATACAGTATCTGGCATATATTTTCTTTTACACTTCTATAATGAGAGAGACTGTGTTTTTTATTTTAAATTTAGAAAATTAACGGTAGATACTGTGTTGTACTCTTTGAATAGAGTGGGCCTAATTATCAATAATAAAATCGCCAGTTGTGTCAGTCACTTTGTACCTGTATCAGAAAGGATACTCTTAGTTCAGCTAAACACAACTCCCATAAAAACAAACATTATTCAAGTATACGCTCCTACAGCGGACGCCTCAGAAGAAATTATAAAAGAATTTTACAATGACCTTACTAATATTGTTAAAAGGATTCGGAAAACGAAATAATACTAATAATGGGATACAGATAATAATGCCAAAGTTGGCAAAGGACAAAGTGGAAATTTAGTGGGATCCTTTGGTCTAGGGAAACGTAATGAACGCGGAGACCGTTTGATGGAATTTGCAACTGAAGAACAGCTTGTAGTGACAAACACCTTTTATGATCTTCCTCCAAGACGACTATACGTAGAAATCTCCTCAGGATACTCCAGATCACACAGTACGAAATCAAATAAACTATATTCTTATTAACAAACTATTTAGAAACTCTATAATATCTGTTAAAGCGTACCCGGGATCCGACATAAATTCGGACCACAATCCACTTATCGCCAAAATGAAACTTAGTTTAAAGAAAGTTCAAAGACCAAAAATTACGAAGTACGATATTAACCAACTGAAAAATAAAACAGTAGAGGAACAGGTACAAAAACGCCTAAAAGAAAAAACGTGGGCTCGTACAGAAAAACCATGGGCTCGTACAGAAATAGATAACACAGATGTAGAACTAGAAAATTTGCACAAAGTAAGTCAAGAAATAACAGAGAAATACTTAAAACCTGAAAGAACAAAGAAAAAGGAATGGATGGCGAAGGAGATTCTATGTATGATGGAAGACAGAAGAAACGATAAAGGTAATAAGAATTTCTACAACAACATAAATAACGAAATAAAAAGGGCTATTAAAATAGCAAAAAAAATGGCATAGCTCAAAGTGTACAGAGATAGAGTCATTAAAATTTAAACATGATTCATTTAACCTTCATAAAAAGATTAAAGAAGTGGCAGGCTTATATAAACACAAAAAGACTGGATTCCTGACAGATAATCAGGGAAACATAGTACTGGAGATAGAGCGTAAAAGGGATATTTGGATTAAATACGTGGAAAAAACATTTGAAGATGTACGAAGTAACACTGGTATTACAACAAACACCAATTCCGAATCTGGACCACCATTTACAGTCAAAGAAGTAAAATATGGCATCAAAAGCACCAAAGATGGTAAAGCAGTAGGCTCTAATAATTTTCACTCAGAATTCTTAAAACTTATGGACTATGATGGCATAAAATGGTTGACAAATATATTTAACATTATATATTATGATACAGACATAATTCCCCAAAAATGGTTAGTGTCAACTTTTATAAATCTTGCTAAAAAAACCCAATGCGAGAAAGTGCGAAGACTATAGAATTATAAGCCTTATGAGCCAGTTACTTACAACATTTCTAAAGGTCATTCACAAAAGAATATATACAAAATATGAGGAACAACTAACAAGAACACAATTCGGATTTCGTGAGCTCTGGGAACTCATGAGGCTCTTTTTGCTGTACAGGTGCTATTTCAGAGATGAATGTGAATTGTGACATATACGTATGCTTTATAGATTACCAGAAGGCATTTGACAGAGTAAAACATGACTAGTTAATGACTCTAATGCAAGAAATTGGAATTGACAACAAAGATCTTAGAATTATCAGAAACATTTACTACAATCAAAGGGCCAAAATCAAAATAGAAGACCAGTTAATTAATAAAATTATAATAGAACATGGAGTACGACAGGACTGTATTTTGTCTCCATTGTTGTTCAATATTCATTCTGAATGGGTATTTAAGCAAGCTTTAGACAGTTGTGCGAAAGGAATACTAATCAACAGCGAATGGTTGAATAACATTAGATATGCAAATGACACTATAGTTTTTGCCAAAAATCTGAATGACTTACATGTATTAACAAATCGCAGATTAGAAGTTAGCAACAGATACGGACTAGCTCTTAACATAAAGAAAATCAAATTTATGACAATTAGTAAAAAACCAATACTACACGCTCAACTTACAATCAACCAACAGAATATTGAAAGAGTCGAGCAATATACATATCTAGGCACCAATTTAAATAGCCAATGGGACCACTCAACAGAAATTAAAGAGCGAATAATCAAAGCAAAAGCAGCATTCGTGACAATGAGAACCATTTTTTCCTGTCGAGACATATCATTAAAAACAAAATGCTGTCTATTGAACTGCTATATCCTGGGTTGACAGAGTTACTAATGTGGAGGTCCTGCGGTGAATAGGGAAAGAATGTGAAATTCTCATGACTGTCAAAACCAAAAAATTGGAATATCTAGGACATGTAATGAGAAATCAAGAAGGTTACGGCCTTCACTAGCTGATTCTCCAATGGAAGGTAAATGGTAAGAGAGGACCATGAAGAAGACGCATTTCCTGGCTCCTGGCTTCAAAGTTACGAAAGTGGTATAACACGACTACCACTGAACTGTTCCGCGCTGCAGTAAACAAAGTATAGATAGCCGTGATGATCGCCAACAAGCGGAACGGATAGGCACTATAAGAAGAAGACTATTTGAATATCTTCAAAACCAAGTGATTTACGGGGATTTTAAACATAAGATGTAATAAACAATATTAAGTTATACCACAGCCACCTTTACTTTCAAGCCATGAAGTAAAAAAGGCAACACCGCATTCTATGACGTCGGTAGTCCGATAATCAGCTGTAAGGTCTACCAGAAAATAAACTAATTTGAATTTTAGGAAACTGATATTTTGAAAACTTCAATTCATTACAGAAATATTTTTAGGGACATTAAATAATAAAACCTTATATTTGCCCAATAAATATATATAAAGTTTTATTATTATTTAGGTTATATTATCAATAAAATAATCACTAGAGTAAAATTTATTGCACTTAAAGTACAGTGTCAAACACTTACAATCAAATGCAGTCAAGAATCTCTAGAAATTTTAAATATTAAGTACTTAAGCATATAAATAACACAATACATTAACAGGGCATTTAAAAAGATTATTAAATATACAAAAGATATAAAATTTGTTCAGTAAAAACTTAGTGTAACTATTATGATTAGAAAATTCATCCTAACAAATCAGCCACAATATAAATATGGTTCTAAATTAATCTAATTGAAAATTAAATATTTTACTATTTACTTATGCCTTTTGTTGAATTTTCATACTTAGGTATACGAAAGTAGCAATTTTAAATATGAATAGGTTTTTTGTCGTATAGACCAAGTTAAGAGAGGTACGAATGAAAAATGTGTTGAATGTAACATACCATTTATAACTTATATATCGATTTAAAATAGCCTATATTCTCAAAAGATTTTTGAATGTAATACTCAAATTTATCACTTATTTAAAAAGCAGATCTGAATGAGAAAGTAAGTTCTCTAATTGTGACCATCTTGTTAATTTACTATATTGTAAAATCCATTTCAAATCATTACTACTTAATCTATTCTTACCTACATTGACGATTACACTAAAATTACTGCTAACTATTACACTATGTATTACACAAATATTATCACACTTGAGTCCCAACTGATTAATGTTTAATACATAGAAATATACACAGTCACTTGTAATTTTACTTGTCCAGTTTTTTAATGGGATATTATTGTCTAAGTCTAATTGTCATAATTATGTTATCTCTTGTTCCCTCTTCTTATGCAAAAAGTTTCTTCTGTCTTCGGGATTCCTTCTTTCTTTAGTATGATGAACAGTTACATATGATGATACTTCAGGAAATATATTAGGAACTGCATTGCCTTTTAATTTGGGAACTATTAACTTTTCAATGTGTACATTTCCATCTTTATCTTCTCATTGTTCAGTCCGCTGAAGGAAGTTGGAGGTTATGGCTTATTTTTATTGTGGCACACACATTAGTTTATATTGTTTTATTACACAATGTAACAAAATACTGTATTTTCTAGGTAATGGTTCGTTTCTGGTGGAGTTAATAAATGATACAATTATAGAAGATAATAATGAAGACACTGACAGCTACGAAAATATCTTATTGATTTATAGACCGTTTAGCTTGGTGGTTAATATTTTTAAAGATTTAATTTTAGGTTTATTCATACTTGCTGCTGACTGTACGATACTGTATCTATTTTGTGGCTTCAGTAAATTGCGAAGAAAGTACAATGTCTATATTTTTAATTTTGTTATTTTGGATGTATTTGCACAGATAAAATCGATCCTTGATTTTATCTTTTTATATACTTTATCTTTAGATCAATTCTATAAGTTTAACCGCGTATTTATTGTAACAGTTCATTTGTATAAGTACAGTCTAGCATTGTATTTTATTTTGTCTTTTTTATTAGCACTAGAATGGTTTGTGACATCTTACCGACCACACCTGCTCGATATTCCAGATTATGTGAGAAATGTTTTTTTATTCGTTTTAAATTGTATAGTTATAGTATTAAGTATATTTACTTTATTGTCTAATATTGTGAAAAGGGATGATATAGTCATCTTTATTATATATTTCACAACTTCTATTTGCATGTTAGTTTTAAATTTACTAGCTCGTCGTGTGAATTTAACAAGAGCTTATGTTAACACCTCGTATATTCTTGATGTGGCAAATATTGTTTTTTTGTCATATTTCTTTTTACTTTTATATCATGTACTGCTTCTTTTTTCAGACGTAAATTTCGTTTGTGATATGATTTTAATATTTACGTTGTTTATTCCTCAGCTTATAGCACACGGACATTTTGCTGTAATATTGTGGGTTTTTTATAAGAATAATGTTGATATAAGAAACGTTGTAAATCGGCATTTTAAGGTGTTGGAAGATTTCAACGACGACCGAACGTTGACTGAAAATCTGGAGGTTGAAGAAAACACGTACATTCACGCAGATAATTTTGGCAGTGTGGATGATACTAGAAGAATAAGCAGTTTTATATAAAATGTAGATTGATAAGGCTTTATAAATCAAAATAAAGTATCAAATACCGTCTACCTTTTCCTAATCGTTCCTAATCTTTTTATTTAAGTAAATGCATAAATTAAATACCCCGGGTTAACCATGAATTTTTACCGGTGGAACAATATATTTAAATAATATATCATTATAAGTATTTATATATATATATATATATATATATATATACAGTGTGGAAACCACCTAAAAAAGATATCTGTTGAGATATCTAAACTTCTAAAGCCGGATTTATAAACGGGCATAAACATAATATTAGTCTTTAACCATAATCTTATTATATAAGCATAATGTTGAAAGTTAATAAATAAATGTACCCATTTAAAAGCATTCATAATACATAAAACATAAATTTAGTCCTTAAAACGTGACCTTCAAAGTTGGTAACTTTCAACATTTATGAGTTAAGTATTAAACAGTGTGGAATTGTTGGAATATGCGCATGTGTAATCCAACGTAAAAAATTAAAGAACTGTTCCTCATCCCATTCCTTATCACGCTTTCTATTTATGGGTCCTTACACTATACCTTCTTACTCTTCTTTGCTTGTTAAGAACTCTGGCAGATATAGTCGCTACAATTGTTAAATAAAGTGGTACTGCTGCCATGGCCAAAGCAACTTTTCAATTAATCTTCATATTTATTTAAACTTATTTCACTTTTCTACGAATCTAAAGACCAGAAAAAATTCTTCAAGATCTATAAAAATTTGGTTAGGTTTGTATTTTCTGAAGTAGTTTTTAAATATTATGGTTAGGTATTATGTCTAGTTATAAACCAATCTTAAGTCTTGTGAATTATGATTGTGGTTAAAGTTATGTTTATGACTTATGATTATGTAGTATGTCCGTTTATAAACCTGGCTTAAATTTAAATGAAATGTGAGCTTTTTAGACATAAATTTGAATATCCACGCAAGTCTGCTGGCATAGTCTAGAATCTGTATGTTAAATGAAATACCCTGTATATTTTTATGTTTTTAAAAGCTCCTTAACAACCTGTACTCAATGAAGTATATCATGTAGGGTCTATTATTAAGGTGAAATTTTAAAATTAAGTATAATTTTCTTCTAGATAATTAGTTCATAGAATACCTGAGGTAATGGATTGGATTACATTAAAATAAATGCTCAAAATGTTCTTCACCTTGTTGTTGGCAATAACACAGTCTCCTATAAAACTCATCCCGAACTTTGTTTAAAGTTTGAGGTGAAATATTCCGTTTTTTTGTAGGTATCCTTTCTTTAAGGTCTTCAATGCTGGTTGGTTGTGTTGCAAAGGCGTAAGATCTGGCGACCTAGCTGGCCACTCAATAGTACCCCTTCGTCCAATCCATTTATTGAAGAAGATTTCATTCAAGTAATTTCTCACTGTTAAAGCATAATGGGGTGTTGCACCGTCCTGCTGAAACCAACAGTTTCATGCGGTAAAGTCGGATCTATTGGATTTGGATATAAGTTAGCCAACTGAGGCAGAACATCATCTCTTAGGATGCTTAAATAGTTTTCCGCTGTCAAATTACCATCTACAAATATAGGACCAATAATATATATATATATATATATATATATATATATATATATATATATATATATATTTGGTTTTATAACGTCTTACGCCGTTGTCCGACTCCCAAACGCCACTGTATCTTGAGTTAGGTCTTCGTCCAGATTTCGAGCGCTAATCGCTTTCCTAACTCCCAGGTTCCAGCTCTGTGGTGGTTTTCGTCGTTTCCTCTTCTTTGGGGGTTGCCACATCATCGTTTTTTTAGGCAGTCTTTCGTCCCCCATTCGGCTTACATGTCCATACCATAATATGAGCTGTTTTCTCTCAATATCCTCAACTATAGTGCCCTCTATACCCATTTGTTGTTTTATCACTTCATTCCGTATTCTGTCGGCTCTTGATATTCTCATCGATCTTTTAATGGCATCCATTTCCGTGGCTTCGACCAATAATATGATCTCCTATAATACCTGCCCAAACATTCAACTTTTGGGGATACTGAGTGTGTGTCTCACGCATCCAATGAGGATTCTCCGCTGACCAATATCTACAGTTTTGTCAGTTTACCTCTCCGTTCAATGTAAATGTTGATTCATCAGAAAAAAAATTGTGCCAAGAGTTATTTCATTTGTGTTATTTTATCCACCATTATTTCGCAGAAATCCATTCTACGATCTGGATCGTCTTCTGTTAGCTCCTGTATAAAGGTTAATTTAAATGGATGACGTTTTTCTTCATAAAGACACCTTAGGACAGTTGTGTGACTCACATTATTTTGAAGTGCAATTTGATGTGAACTTGACGCTGGATTCTCTGCGA
This sequence comes from Diabrotica balteata, assembly GCA_918026665.1. Classification (NCBI taxonomy): domain Eukaryota; kingdom Metazoa; phylum Arthropoda; class Insecta; order Coleoptera; family Chrysomelidae; genus Diabrotica; species Diabrotica balteata. The sequence continues at coordinate 39,160,154 of OU898282.1, read as the reverse complement.
CACTTAACAAAATATCCACTTTCACCTCATCTTCAATGAAATTCGGTTTTCTTTTTAACGGTTTGACATGTCCAAGTTCTCTGAATTGTGCATAAATTATAGACACAGTACCTTGTGAAATATTAGGTAACCGACGATACGTCTGATTAAATAATTTTGCTACTTCAACTTGACTTATCATCATTACAATCTCAATTCGGAATGTCTCAGTTAAATATTTCATTTTTTTTTTTGCAAGAACTTAGCTTTTAATTAGGAATTTATTATTTTAGTGTAAAATGTCAACACACCAACAAGAGAATGATAACAAACCGCATTATTTACCGATTTAGTTTAGTTAGCAGACTATCTAGACAGTTTTTGCCTATTTATGACACGGATGTTAACACGGATACTAAAAAGAAATTTTTCCCAATATACCAACACTTATAGTAGAAGTATGTTGTCTGTATTTAGCTAATTTAAAATAATACCATAACACGTGATACAGTATTAATTTCAAAATTTCACCTTGTATTATGTATTATAGACCCTATATGATATAGTTTGTTGAAATCAGGTTGTTGAGAATATTTTAAAAATATAAAAATATACAGGGTGTTTCTTTTAAAATAAGGATTATGGACTATGCCAGACTTGCGTGGATCACCCTATACATTTAAATTTATGTTTAAAAAGCGCACATTTAAATTTAAAGGTTAACGTGTCCCAGAATTCCTATAATAAGGACACAAACAATTTTATTCCATAAGTGGTTTCCACACTGTGTATATATAACTCAAATTTGGGAATTTCAAAAAGAATTTATTTGATCAGATCTGTTCACAGACCTAAAGGAGGAATTTTTATGTTCTGGAGAAGTAATATGGGCAATGAAAATCTTCAACTAACTATAATAGCTCGAAGGTATGTCGATTCTTATAAATTTAAAAAACTTGGAATATCGACACAGATAAACTTAAATCTAATACAGAACAATATAAAAGCAAGTTAAAACCCGGTGAAATATTCAATCCAGTTAACCTTACCTTTAATGAAGTCATAACAAAAGAATGCAATTTGGTTTCGAAAATTAGTTTACGGATTTTAATATCAGATGTCACTAGTTGCGTCTATACCAAGCCATGTTAGAGTTGCTTCCTAAAACAGAAAAGATTTATTTTAACGTTTAGAACGACTGTAAATAGCTGTTCTGTCGAGCCCTATTAGGGTGAAATACGTATAAGCAGATACACAAACGCACTATACGTGAAATCAAATCTTGACTGTGTTTTTCTTTTCATTCCGATATACTCTGTACGAGTACAAGAAACCAATTCGGTAGCTAAGGACTTTTGCTTATTTGAGGAGATATGTCGTGGAATGCAAATTTTAGATTCCCCGTGTCTCTAATAGCATCTTTATTAACATCTGTCATGCCTTGCAATTCTTAGAAGGCACAGATTAAAGCAAAAATCTAAATTTGGTTTCGAAAATTAGTTTACGGATATTCATATCAGATGTCGCTAGTTGCGTTTATACCAAGCCATGTTATAGTTGCTTCCTAAAACAGAAAAGATTTATTTTCACTTTCAGAACGACTGTGAATAGCTGTTCTGACGAGCCCTATTAGGGCGAAATACGTATAAGCAGATACACAGACGCACTATACGTGAAATTAAATTTTAACTGTGTTTTTCTTTTTATTAAAGTGGCAATCGCTAACAGAAAACGGAAATTCAAAATAATTGTACAAAGTGAATTACAAAACATGCTGAAACAAAGAAATAATCTTCTGAGAACAAACAAAAGAGACACTGTAGAATTTAAGAAACTTAATCGAATAATTGGAGGGGAAGAAAACATTGGAGGTGAAAACAACAATAGAACTCTTCAGAAATGCTACAGACAAAGTAAATTGGAGCGTGATAATGTCATTAACCAGTTACATTAGTTTAAGTTAGTTACGTTACTATTATTAATGCTAAGTATAATTTGGGTCTGTTTTGGATTGGTATCGGAATTAAATTGATTTCTGATAATGCAACTTATTTTTTAATTAGACGGTTGGAAAATTCTGCTGAATAATTATTTTTTTCTAAGATATCTTTAAAACTTAATTTATATTTTCGGGATGGCATTGTAGCCTAGATATTTTAATAATAATTGTTCTTTTAGTGAGACTGAATACAACACTTCTTTTATGAGTTGTAGGTGCATTGGTATTAAAATTAGGATATCTTGGCAAACGGAATTTCCGTTCGTCTTTCCGGGATGAACAAATAAAATATCTAATAATCCATTTGGTCGATATCTTTTTTTAGCACATTTTAATACAGCATAAATTTTTAAAATTTTAAATGGCTACATTACACGTCCCTATGCAACAATTATTATAAATTACTGCAAAATAGGGGCATTTTGCAGTCATCTCAGTCAATTGTCATAAATTTTAATTCAAAAACTCTCAAGATTAAAGGGCTTTAAGATCTAGCAGCAATATCAGCTCAACGTCTTCACGGATGTCATCGCCTACCATAATATACCTTTTAGAACCTTTAAATATCTGTATAAGATTTTTACGTAAAATGGATAATTTTTTCACAAATAGACTGAACTAAGAAATCGTAAACCTTATCAAAATAATGTATATAATTATAATTTACGGTTTTGTTTCTACAAATACCAATCCTAATGGTAAATTATCATTAATTATATAAAAAATGTCAATAATAAATAGAACACGTATTTAATATTTAAAATGGTGTAAATTAATTTTGTTTATATTGTTTCTAGTTTATTGTTTGTAGTTTTATTTCAGCAAATATTTCAATTGGCGGACAGCCTGTTTACCTCCCACTAGTTATAGCAAAACAATTATAAAACAATATATTAACTTAAACAAGAGTTTTTGGTTAAATATTTGATATCGGATTAAAATAAATTTGAATATAATGAGAATTACATTTTAAATAATTACATCAACAATTACATTTGTTTTGACGTTTCGATTTCCAATCCAGAAACCGTTTTAAAAAGTTTTAATTTAAATATGTGCACAATAATTTATACAGTCATGGATCCTGATGATGACATATATAATTTTAAAGTTATACTATAAGTAATGAAAGCAATTATTATTTTATAATTCCGACAATTTTCCATTAACGGTGAATAATCTACCAATTAAACTAAGAGTAAACGTCAACCGTGGTAAATGTCAAAAGTAAATTCTTACCGGGGTCATCTTTATTGTGTTTGATTTGCCATGTAAATAAGTGAAAAAGTAAGATCGTTCCATATAACTTGACCCCGAAACAATATAAATTGGTGCGATTTACGAGCGTATAGTTAGACAAGTTTATTGAATAGTTTGAAATGTCGGTAAACTTATTAACATTTCGCTGGTTTATATATATATATATATATATATATATATATATATATATATATATATTATATGTATTATATGTTCTTAAAAAGAATGGAATTAAGAGAAATATGATATTTTAGTTTATTCGTTCCTAATTATATATGTGCATAGGCGTAGTGTGGTCTATTTCTTAAAAATACATTTATTAAATAGACTTTAAAATAGTTATTGAGGTAAGTTTATTCTGTTTATAGTATTAACCCATTAACGGGCTATACTATAAACACAAAAACATTTGACAATTAATTTATTGGTTGGATTAAAAACACACAAATTAAGATTTTTCCTTATTTTCAAGCAAAAACAGTTTAATTTTTAGTAAAGGAACATATTGTATCTTTAATGTACATTAAATTTTAAGGTGGAAATTTTCGGGGTGTAGATACACTCTACACATTTTACATAAATAAATAGTATTACTTTTGCACATCTGACATTCTTTCATTATCGTGTCTTTTTGTAATGTGGCCAATATTGTCGAATCTGGTTTCATCGGGTAAAGCAAATTTAGATTGATGTCCATATACAAAGTTTGACATAATGTAGCGGTTTCTTGACTATTATAAATGATAAATATAAATCTATGTCGGCTTAGACTTTCTCTTATAATGTGCAATTCTTTATCCTCATCCTTCGACCAATACATATCAACTTGAAGAAGACTGGAAACCAGATAATATACATGTGTCAATAAATTTTTTTAAATCTATGTCATTAATTTTAAAATCGTGACGGTTAATCTGCGATGCATACATATTTGTAAAACATAGAATGCTTTCAACTACTTGTTTATCAAAAGAGTGAAAAAACTTCAATAAATAACTTGCCTTCATGGTGGGCTTATATATTGTCTAAATATTAATCATTAGAATAACCAAAGACAACCAAACCGGCGAGCTAAATAAACGAATCACGTTGGGATGGGCGGCATATGGAAGGATGAGAGGCACTTTTAAAATAAATATCCCAATTCACCTGAAAAGGAAGGCATTTAACCAATGTATCTCACCAGTCTTGACCTACTGAGCAGAGACCCTAACTTTAACGAAATCTACTGCCGTAAAACTGAGGGTAACACAAAGGCAAATGGAGAGATCAATGCTGGGCCTGACCTTGAAATATCGCGTGAGAAATGAGGAGATACGCCAGCGAACTAGCGTAGACGATATTATACTGCGAATTAATAAACAAAAATGGAGGTACTTTGAACATGTTGCTAGAATGGAAGACGGAAGATGGACGAAGAGATTATTGGAGTGGAAAACAAGAGCCGACGAGGCAGACCACCCACCCGATGGACCGATGACCTAAGGAGAATAGAAACAAACTGGATTGCAGCAGCTAGAGATAGAGAGACGTTTGGAGGAGGCTTTTATCCAACAATGTCCAATCCAACTTATCTTTAAGTGCTTCGGTACTGCGATGTTGCCAATTGATCAACTTCAATTAAAAATTGTTTACAAATCAACAGTATACGTTGTAACTGAAAATAAACCACTATGAGTCACGAGTTGGACTTTCTTGCAAACTGACGTCTTTTAATTAAATTTCAGTAATACGTGTTTTTGTTGAGTTGACAATTAGCCTATATTTTGTACTGTTTAGTGACAAGAAACAATAATAGGCCAGTAGTAAGAAAACTTTTGTCCAGCAAATATTGGTATAATGTCTATAAAATATTAATAATGTCTGTTATTTTGACGTTTCGGCAAGTTCGCCATTGCCAAGTCAGATAAGAGCACTTCTTGATGATGCTTGAAGTTACCTTTAAGTTATCCTTATACACAGACTTAACTTCGCAGCAAAAATAATTTTATTGTGTACTAACAGCCGTTATATCCCAAATTTTGTTGACAAAAGCCTCACTTCAATGACCTTGGAAAATCCTCATCCTTTTTAACCAAAAACCATTAGTCATCCTAATTCAAATACTCTTACTTCCTCTAAAGCTATTACTTCACCAATTATACAAAAACCACTCAAAAAAAAAACTAAAAAATCCAATTCACAAGTACCTAAAACTCTAATAATAAGCAATATAACTCTTCATTTTCTCTTGAAGAAATGCAAATAATTATTTTTTTGAGAACACTTTCAGTAATTCTCGCCTTTTAGTGGAAGCGTACAAATTTACTACAGATATTTCCTCTCTTCTGTAAAATTTAAATAAGCTTTTACTTTTGCTTTTGTTAGGGTGCTAATAAGAATGTACTTCTTATAGTCTACAATGCTTTGATACTGTGCAAAATAGATTACGGCTGCTTTATTTATACGTCCGCCTCCAAATTTAATCTTAAATTATTAGATTCTATCCAAAATATTACTCTTTTTCTATGCTTCAAAGCTCAGTCCGCAGGAAAGTCTTTACTACGAAAGTGACGAGCTTCCTCTAACTCGTAGAAGACCATATCTGTTTTTAAATAGATACGGTACGTAAAGTAATCTTTCCAACCCCATTTAACATCTTACTATTCCTGTACCTGATTACTGCATCAAGAACAGTTTTTGTACAGTTATAAAACCATTTCTCAATAACTCGCCAGTTTATTAAAGAACACTGACCTATCTCTTCTTGCCCATCTTTTTTGTAGTCACCCCTTTCTGGACCAAATACCGCCATTCATTTAAAACCTTCCTCACCATTTACAACAAATATGACAAACACCCTACTCTTATAAAGGAAGCCCTGCTATAAATACTAGACAAAACATCTTTGTTTCAATTCTTTACACTGATGCTTCCACATTTATACAATAAAGCTATTTAGCATCTTCTAAGCCTTTAAATTAATTTCCATCTCATTAAAAAATGTAGCAATTTGCACCTATTTCCTTTTCTCCTAATAAACCAATACTAATCATTGACTAGTTCTGAGTATAAACGACGTAAACCAGTCTTCTCTTGCTCGAGAAACAAAAGTCTCACTTATCTGGCTCTCATTGCACATTGGCGTTGTCGGTAACAAAACTACTGATTGACATGTTAAGGAAACTGTTACTTCTTTAATTATCCATACAACGATTCAACTAATCAAAGATCTTACAGCTAAGTTTAAAAAAACAATCCTAGAATCTTGGCAATCTCGCTGGAATAATTGTGATACAGGCTTACTTAAAATTTAACCTAAAATAATTAATGGACTGCCAACAGTACACCAGCTATGCCCGGAAAAATAACTTAAAGACATCGCTTGCAGATATTCTAAACTATCCAAGTGAATAATATATTAAGACTACAGTTCCCCAAAGAGTCTAATCTTTTTAATAAAGATTAATAATATATTTTTTCTAATTTCTTAGAATAAATCAACTGCACCGTAACACTGGCTTTAGTTGTCAAGGAACTTAAGCTAAATAAAAAAACTTTACATTCTCATAAAAGCAAAAATGATAATAACAACGAATAGAAACCAATAAAATTTTATCAAAAATCGATTTGTTGAGTTATTTTCCAGCACATTGTAAGACTAGGGCTATGTAGTATTGTTAAAAATATTATGATTTATCTCATGCCAATTACTTACGTAACATATTAATAATTTAAACTAATTCGTACTTAAACACGGACGTGATACATTAAGCAAAATTAATTACGGATATTACCTGAACATGTGGTGAAATGTCCGTCATCTCAAGATTTGATATTTGATTCTCGTAGACTGACAAGCAGATCTTTGTCGTCAGCTGGCAGATGGCCTCAGATATGTTAATATTTACATTAATTTGATTAGATCTATATCAGCTTTGCACACAAATATACACACACATAGACACGCGTACATGCGTAGGACAAATGACATTGCAAAGAAACGATATATTCAGTCGAGAAAAACCATTGACATTTTTCTGTTAAGCAGTCAATATTTAAATTTTATATTTGTTAGCACTTAACCCGAAGTATGTATTTATCAGGTGTGTATTTTAGACGTGAACTAAAGATTATAGAATAAAATTAAAATGTGTTTTAGAGCCACTGAAAATTATATAATTTTATGGACGAAGCTTACAAAAAGATAGAAAAATAACAATTATAATTTTAAATTTACTGAAATTACATAAATTTTTTATTATCAAAAAAAAATAAGGTCATCAAATACATATCCATTACAAAATTTAAATAGAGTTACGAACCAATCAATTTAATTTGCTGCATGTGATATCAAAATACAGTGATGAGTGCCTTACCACCAGGCTTTTTAACGTAAGAGATAGAAAACACAGTTACCTTGTGAAATAAAAAGAGATGAAACTCGTAGAGGTAAGAAATAATCAATAGAAACCTATAATTTACATTACATTACATTACCACTATCGATAGTCTCACACCTTTAGACGTTAGACGTGGCTATTTGACTTCAGTGATAATTATACGGATAACCTCGAAAATATTTTATTTTAATCATTTTTGATGTTAGAATAAATAATTAAATAAATTAAGATATATTATAGTAAAAAACATTAATTAGTAGCGATTTTAAATTATAAATCTTTAAGTTTGTTTAATAATAAAAATAACTCAACTGAAATATTTGACTAAAATAAAGGTAGGCATGTTCTGTCTGAAAAAAATTAATGTATATGGAATTGGTGTAATAGTTAGAGACGTGGTCTATTGACAAGAAGATTAAAAAATAATAGAAAATATGATAAGTATTAAGTAACAAGTTTTCGAAAAACTCATTATTTACAATTTAGTCTTATTCCAATGTTATAAAACAGAAATACAAAATAATTCAAATTTAATTCCAGTTTTACTGTCTTCAGTTGTGAATGCAAAATAATCCTGTGAAGACTGTTTATGTCAAATCCATCACTAAACTCTCAGTGTTAATATCAATTCTTCTGTACAGATAATGGTTTTTAAAACAATTGACAATATTGTAAATACGTTTATTTACAATATTTTTTTTATTTTTGTAGAATTTTTACTTATGTAAACATTCTTTAAATGTTTTTTGAATTTTGAAGAATTTTAACTTTATTTTCGAAAGTACGACGACACTTTTTTCAATAAGATATTTATGTTTAACTTTAAACACATTTAAAGTAACGACTGACTTAAATGTTCAAAAGCAAAACGATATCTGCATAATTTCAAATTATTAAAAAAAAAAAAGAAAACACATGTGGGTTTTGAACTCTAATCGTCTGCATCGCAGCGTCGAATTCTTACCACTAAACCATGAAGGATTGATAATTATTCCGTGACAAGAGTGTATCAAACTTCTCAAATTATAGTAGAAATTATTCTTGGTTAATAATTTAACACTTTAGATTAAATAATCACTATTAATTAAATTATTTTATTCACATTTTTGCTTTATTGTGGTCAATCAGTTTTTACTTTATGCGAAATTATAAAATGGAAATACGTCACACATACGACGTCAAACATAATAATTATGACCGAGGTGATTTAGCTCGAAGCTAACGTCTAAAGGTGTGACACTATCGATAGTGGTAATGTAATGTAATATAAATTATAGGTTTCTATCGATTATTTCCCACCTCTACTAGTTTCAACTCTTTTTATTTCACAAGGTAACTGTGTTTTATATATCTTACGTTAAAAAGCCGGGTGGTAAAGCACTTATCAGTGTATATAAATACTTTTGACACTTGTAGATAAAGGAACTGTAATTTTTTATCTATTCGTTAAGAAACTCTATTACTGAATAATTTCAGATATATAGGCTTTTGTCATTTTACAGAACTTAAGGCAAGAAATTGCAAATTTAAGTTGCAAAGGTAGATGTTTGTATAATTTTTTGTCAAATATAATATAGATTTCTAACTAACTCAGTGGACGGGATCGGTAAATACACATCAAAGATTGACTTACTGATGGAGTAGTAATGTTTCTAAAATATAGTTAAAATATTTCTAGCAGTTTCTAAAATATATAAAGAGAGAAAAGTTAAAATCCCGTGATTTTTGAAGTAGCTTCTGCAATATGATATTCTACCGAGGCCAAAAAGATACCATATTGCTCTTTTTTGTAGTTTATAAATAACATCAGCTTGAGCAACTGTACTACAACCCCAAAAAGGAATACCATATCAAAGATGAGACTCGAACAAAGAAAAATATGTTATTTTGGAAGATGCTAAATTGATTACCTTCAATACATATCTTATTGCATAACAGGTTGAGGTTAGATTTTGACTTAACAAATTAATACAAATGGGCCATTTAAGGTTGCTGTCTATAAAAAAACCAAGAAATTTTATAAAATCGACGATACTGACCTGGTTGTTATTAAAAAGCAAGGCTTGAAGAGCTCATTTAAAGGATAATGCTACTGTAATCATCATTATCTTCATCAACGAGCCTCTAACGTCTACTGCTGAACATAGGCCTCTCGCATGCGTTTCCACTTGGTACGATATTGCGCCATCTAAATCCAATTTGTATTCACTCTTTTAATGTCATCTGTCCATCTCGATGGGGGTCGACCTCTATTTCTGTAACCTTGTATTGGGGGTCTACATTCCCAAATTCTTTTTGTCCACCGGTCATCAACTGATCTTACTACATGACCTGTCCAGTTACACTTTAGTGTTGTTATCGTTTCAATAACGTTTGCTACTTCTGATCTTTTGCGTATAGTAGCATTGGGTATTCTATCACGTAAAGAAATCCCTAACATTATTCTCTCCATTGCCCTTTCCGCAACTTGTAGTTTACTCACTGTTGTTCTTGTAAGTGTTAGGGTTTCTGCGCCGTTGCCGTAGGTTAACACTGGCAAAATACACTTATTTATATCATATCCATGTTAAAACAGAATAGATTAGAGTCGAACCAGGTTTTTATTTTTTTATATTAAAACTTATAGTTGGATGAGTTGAAATATTGGAGTTCCATTAGATGATACTGGTATCATTAGCAAAAAGAAAATTTTCTCCATCGATTTGTAAGGTAGTGATCTCATTTATAAGGATAAAGAGAAGGAGACAACCCAATACTAAACCTTGTGGTAATTTACATATAATGCTTTTCTGACTGGAGTCAGTATCATTTGCTCTAACTACTTGTTTTCTATTCCCCAAGTAAGATTGGAACCAATTCAAAGAAATACATCGAATTCCGTAGAGATTTAGTTTTTTTTTTATTAAAATATCCTGATTAACAATCAAAAGCTTTGGCATAGTCACAGAAAACAGTAGCAGTGTAAAGATTATTGCTTAGTTCTTAATAGACATGAAGTAGTACAAAAAACAGCATGACTGGTCCAATTGTTAGATAAAAGCCAAACTGACTTTGTGATAAAATGTTATTTTCAACGAGAAATGATATAAGTCGGAATTTAATGTCTCAAGAATTTTGGATAGGACTGGTCGTAAGGCAATATGTCTATAGTTGCAGACATTTGATTTTTCACCACTTGTATATTTAATTTTATAAAGAGGAATATTAATGGCTGTCTTAAGGTACTTTGAAACAACATCGTTGAAAATTTTTATGGATAGCCCATCAGTGCTACCTAAAGTTTTGCTTTTGATACTATTGGTTGTTTGTGTCAGTTTAGATTTATCAACTGGTCTTATAGGACCCTTTTTTTTTAAGACTACTTAGAATGCGAGTTTGATGTAGTCAAACCTGCTACCCTGTACAAAGTAGTCACTTTGAGACAATAATACTCTATATAAAGAGTACATCTAAATTAAAGAAAGAAAGTTAAGATTTTATTTCTCGTAAAGTGCCTCTGTATATTCGCTTATACCTATTTCATCATAACAAGACTCATCAGAACGACTGTTACAGAAGCTCTGAACATGGAAACATATCTTTCTTGTCGAAAAGATGCATGGATGAATGGATTCAGTACGGAGGGTATAGCGGCTCTAATAATAAATCACGAAAGTAGATAGTAGTGTCCATACTGAAGCCATTTCATTGTTGCTTCTTTTCGAAAGAAAAGATTAGTTTCGATCTTCAGACCTTTTGTAACAGTCGTTCTGATGAGTTCTATCAGGATGAAATACATATACGCAAATATACAGAGGCACGATATGTAAAATCAAATCTTAACTGTCTTTCTGATAGTTTTTTATGTACAGCAATGCCTATATCTATACCCTCTTGAAAACAAGTTATGGAGCATAAAATAAAAATCGTTTGTTCCTGTTTTCTTTGCTTTGTTTTTTGAATATATTTTTGTCGAACAAAAAAATTTTATTTAACATAAAAAGGTAAGATTTCGATAGGAACCTAAATTTTAAACAACTTTTTTGTTGATGTATATGTACCAAATATGAGATAGATATTGCAGTATACAAGACACTAAACAAAAAGAAAATTTCATCATGGATGTGGGAAACTACGTATTTTTCAACAGTGGAGGCAATAAACGTGTATTTGGGGTGGGATTTTTTATAAAGAAAACATTTGCCAATCTGGTGATAGATTTTGAGGCAGTCACAAGCAGATTATGTATAATAAGAATTAGAGGAAAATATAGAAAAGTAACCCTTATAAATGTGCATGCACCAACAAAAATACAGATTAAACGTTAAAGATAGCTTTTATGAACAATTAGAGCATAAGTCTTACAAAATACCATCATATGACATAAAAATAATTGTAGAAGATTTGAATGCCAAGATTGGCAGGGAGGATGTATACAAACAAATAACAGGGGGAAATAGTAATCATAGAGACAGTAATCTGAATGGCAAAAGAGTAATAGAATTTGCTTTCGAACATAATATGCGAATTATGAGCACTTATTTTGATCACAAAGAAATTCATTAAGGTACCTGGGTATCACCATATGGACAAACTGTAAACCAAATAGATCATTTACTAATAGAAACCAAACATATGAGATCCATAAAAGATAGCCGAAGTTACAGAGGTGCTGATGCAAATTCGGACCACTTTTTGGTCAAAGTTAAAATGGAGCAAATAATACCAACAATTAATAACACTAGTTGTAAAAAAATAAAAAGATATAACGATGCACTACTTCAGGGGGAAAAGTTCAGAACAAAAGATTCAGGCAGCAAATTAAAGAGAAACTGAAAAGCCAGACAACAGGTAATAATACAGAAAGCAGATAGGTACAACTAGAAGAAAAAATTCAAAAAGCAGCCGATTCAGTATTATCAAGAAACAGACAATGTAAACAAAATGATTGGTATGATGAGGATTGTAAGAAAGCCATTAGTGACGGAAATAAAGCTAGAATAAATAGCATAATAAGAAATAATGAAGAGCGTAAAAAAGCTTATGCAGCAAAAAGACGGGAAGCAAAGAAGATCTGTAGAAGGAAGAAGCGGTCAAGTTTAGAGCAGAAACTAGTTCGTATTAAAGAAGATTTTTTACATAAACAAGTCAGGAATTTCTAGCAAGAAATAAAACGAGACCGAACCCACTACAAACCCACATCAAGATATTATAAAGATGAAGAGGGGAATCTGTTAGGTGGAACAGATGGAACTTTAAAAAGGTGGGCCAATTATTTCGAGAACATATTATGTATGGACGACCAAGATGAAAGAGAACAAATCGCTGAGTTAATACACGAAGTGTGGATCAAAGAAAAAATACCCAATCAGTGGAAAAAAGCAATCTTATGTCCAGTGCATAAAAAAGGAGACGTTACAGAATGTAAAACTTACAGGGAAATAGCTCTACAAGATACAGTGTATAAGATTCTGGCCATATCAATTAGAAATAAAATTAAAACAAAAGTTGATAATTGTCTAGGTGAACATCAAGCAGGTTTCAGAGCAAACAAATCGGTAACAGACCAAATTTTTACAATGAAACAAATTTTAGCTAGCTCATATGAATTCAACCTAACATTACACATGCTGTTTACTAATTTTAGACAAGCATATGATACTATATAAAGAAATAAAGTATATGAAGCACTAGAATATTTTGAATTTCCACCAAAAATAGTAAGACTGATACTCAACTGCATACTCAATGATACTAAAAGTAAAGTCATGTTAGAAGGACGGGTTTCGGATAGCTTTATCACCAATAAAGGTCTGCGACAAAGTGATCCGTTATCAACAGATTTTTCCAATTTGATCTTAGAGAAGATTTTACAAGAATGTAACATCTACACTAGAGGCACAATATATCATCACAGGCATCAATGCGTAGCATATGCAGATGATGTTACCTTAATAACAAGGAGACCTGCAGAATTAAGAGAAATCTTTACTAGAATAGAGAGAATAGCCAGGGAATATGGTTTAGAAATAAACGAAGAAAAAACAAAATATATGGTGATGAGGGGAAACGAAAATCATCTAGGAGAGTCCTTTAAGATACAAAGCCCAAGTAAAGAATATAACTTTGAAGTTGTTAGCCAATTCGATTACTTGGGAGTGACACTAACAAATTTTAATGAAGAGAACTAAGAAATCATAAATAGAATGGACAAAGGTAGTAAGAGTGCTGGGACCCTGACTAAGATACTGAGGTCGAAGATAATATCCAGAACAGCAAAAAAACGAATATATACAACAGTTATCCGACCTACAGTACTCTATGCTAGCGAGACCTGGACACTAAATAAAGATATGGAAGCAAAATTAGACAGATGGGAACGAAAAATTCTTAGAAGAATATACAAAGGTGTAAAAGAGGGAAATATTTGGCGAAGAAGAACGAATGAAGAAATAATGCAAATATATGGGCAACCAAAAATAACAAGACTCGCTAAAATTCAAAGATTAAGATGGCTCGGACATATAGCAAGAATGAAGGAAGGAAGAGTTCATAATGAATTAATAAACATGGAGGCTGGTACAAAAAGAAAAAGAGGCCGCCCCCGAAGAAAATGGCTGGAGTCGACAAAAGAAGATCTGAAGTCGCTGCGGGTACAAGATTGGAAAAACTTAGCACAAGATATAAAGAAATGGAAGAAAACCGTTGAAGCCTTGGGCCTTTGAGGTCTGTTGAGCTGAACTATATATATATATATATATATATATATATATATATATATATATATATATATATATATATATATATATATGGAAACATGGATGTCCATTAAATGTCAAGAAATCGAGGAATGTGAGGCAAGGTATGACACTTTCAACGCCCATAAGAAGGTTAAAGAAATGATTTCAGGAAATCGTAACAAACCAATCGGGATATTAAAAAATGCAGATGGTACCACTATAACTGAAACGCAAGACAAACTACGTAGATGGAAAGAATACATTGAACAACTATTTTATGATCAAAAAGTAGAACAATTATTTGAAGTTAACGGAGAAACCACGGGACCAGAAATAATGGAAGAGGAAGTTGTGTATGCTATAAAACACACAAAAGGCAGAAAAGTTCCAGGACCCGATGAAATACCAATTGAACTATTGAAGATAATTAATGAAGATAATATTGATGTCTTGGTAGACCTTTTTAATTCCATATACAAGACGGGACACATACCCAAAGAGTGGCTTCTCTCAACTTTTGTGACGATTCCAAAAATCACAAATGCTAAAGATTGCAATGACTATCGAACAATTGCGCTAGTGAGCCACACATTGAAAACCTTCCTTAAAATCATACATAACAGAATTAACATGAAATTAGAACAAGAAATAAGTGATTCACAGATGGGTTTCAGAAAGGGTCTAGGAACTAGAGAAGCATTATTTGGAGTCCATGTTCTGACACAACGATGCCTGGATATGAATCAGGACATATATGCTTGCTTTATAGATTTCAAGAAAGCTTTTGATAGAGTTCAACATGAGAAGCTTTTAAGTATTCTTAAGACTAAAAACATTGATAGTAGAGATCTACAAATTATATCGAATCTGTATCAAAACCAGAAAGCAAGAGTAAGAGTCGAAGGAGAACTGACAGAGGAAGTAAGTATACTTAGATGAGTTCGACAAGGGTGTATCCTTTCACCACTCTTATTCAACGTCTACAGTGAAGTGATTTTTTAAGAGGCTCTATTGGATATCGTGGAAGGTATTTATGTCAACGGAAATAGCATTAATAATATTAGATATGCCGACGATACTGTCATATTTGCAAGTGACATGGAAGATCTACAGTACATAATACAACATGTATACAATGCATGTGAAAGTTACGGACTGCAAATGAATCTCAAGAAAACGAAATCAATGATATTCTCAAAAAAACCACAAAATGTAAATAACCTGATCATCAATAATACAACGATAGAAAGAGTAAAAACATATAAATATTTAGGAACGTGGCTAACCGAAGATGGAGATCAAGTAAAGGAGATCAGATCTAGAATAGAAATGGCAAGAAACACGTTCATAAAATTGAAGAAATTACTTTGCAACCGTAACCTTAATCTAGAGATTCGCACAAGAATGCTACGTTGTTACGTCTTCTCTACTTTACTATATGGCATGGAAGCGTGGACAATAAAGCAGTCTGAAATCAAAAAATTAAACTCCTTTGAGATGTGGTGCTACAGGAGAATGCATAAAATATCGTGGATTGAAAAAGTAACTAATATAGAGGTGTTACAAAGAATGAAGAAAGAATGTGAAGTCATAAAAACTGTTAAAATTAGAAAGATTCAATATCTGGGACATTTAATGAGGGGTGAGAAGTACGTATTACTGAGGTTGATTATGCAAGGGAAGATACAAGGGAAGAGAAACCCAGGACGACGCAAAATGTCCTGGCTAAGAAATTTGAGAGAGTGGTTCGGCTGCAGCTCATTAGAATTATTCAGAAATGCGGCCAACAAAGTTAAAATAGCGATGATGATTTCCAACCTCCGCTAGGAGAAGGAACCCGAGGAAGATATATATATATATATATATATATATATATATATATATATATATATATATATATATATATATAATATATATATATATATATATATATATATATATATATGTACCAAAAGTGCATAAAATTCACCCAAATGTAAGTGTACAGGGACAAATTCACCCTTTTCTCAAAAATGCAATTTTTTACATAGTAGCACTCAAGTTTTTACTAACAAGTTTTTTTCATATTTGGAGGTCTATTGATCATATTAAACAATAAAACTTCTTTAAGGGTATAGTCCTTTTTGAAATACACATATAATTATAATAATCAATAGCCAATAACACCCATAAGTATTTAATACGTAAAAATTTATAAATAATTAAAAACCCAATAATTCCGAGAAAGCAAAATTTGAATATAAAGTTCTACATAATATATACTGCATTTTAAGTATATTCTAAGCATCACAATAAAACCACGAGAGCATAGTGTTTAAATCAATTTCTTTCAATCATATCGCTGTGTGATCCTATTGATCGGAGCCGGTTAATTTGCATATATATTGGTCCAGTAACACATATTAAGAAAAAGGCTGGAGTATATAAATATAGGATTTAAAATAGTATCCTAGACCAATTAAATTTTTCTAATTAGGTACCGCTTTCTTTGTTTTATTGAAAACATTTTTTTAATACGATAATATTTTTATAATATAGTCGTTTCCATAAAGAGAAATTAGATTTGACAGATGTGTATTCTAACATATATATGGTATAAAATATACAATAAATTAAAACATAAATTATAAGACATTACACTACTTGTCATAAATATTAATTTCAAGTTGAGATATTCCAATTCAGCTTCAGAAACGGAGTGGGAAGTTCTATTCTTACCTAATATATTTTCACAAAGATCCCGTTACATAGATATATTTAGAAATATACGTCTACTTTATAGACTATCCAACAACTTTGGAATACATGCAACAACAGAAACTAGCAGAAATTCTTCAATCGGTATCGGAGCAATCGGTATAGATAAGGATAACTTACGAATCATCACAGAACTGCATTGCGCTTACTGTAATTCCTTAAGTAAAGGAGAAAAGCAATATATCGGAGGGGATGGCCATAAGAATAGGTGTACGATAGGGATGTGTTCTCCCCCCCCCCTCCTAATTTTAGTATATATTCGGAAAATATATTCAAAGAGGTTCTTAAAGGTAGGAATTATAATCAGCAGCAAAACAAGAATATAAGATAAGCCAATCATACAGTCGTCAATAACCGTTGTATTACCCTGCTTAACGTAACATAGGATATTGCCAGAGTAACATAAGATATCATTGATATAAACCGTTTAATAGCAGATTTTTGAAGTTATACGTGCTTTCGACGTTGAAAATTTATACGGGAGTGAATCGGCAAAATCATTACATATTTATATAAGATATAGATAAAAGAGAGATAGAAGATATTTGAAAATAAAATGAAAATTTACAACAAAATCCGAGTTGTTGGTTTTTATTTTTATCTTCCACACTTCAAAAAACATTTTTTGAATTTATACTCCTATACGCGCGTTCGAAGTTGAAAATTGTCTCTTTCTCTCTCTTTCTTTTTCCACAATAAAAATGTTCCTTTTATAAATATACTTAATATTTATTAATATTATTAACATTTTTCCATTCTGTTCAGATTTGTATTGAGCCTCGTTGGGCATGTTAAATGATAAATTCAAACTTGTAAATATTTCAAGAAAGTTCAAATGTGTACTCATATACACAACAAACAACAATTCAATTTTGTATCTGTCAATGTCAGACAAATTGACAGTTGTATCACGAAACAATATTTTTATTTTATTAATATTATTATTATGGTAAATTAAACATATGCGTAAGTAAGTTATGTATATTGTCATTTTTAAATACTTATGAATATTGCATTTTAATTTGTATTGTATTATTATATTGAATTATGTTGCAGTGTATTGTATTGTATTTTTATATTAATAACAAAATAAACAATAAATTTTACTGCAGAGTATGTGTAAAATTTTTTTTGCATTCAATTCCTTTCATATATATTATATGAACATAAAAATATACATTTTCATCAAAATATTTATTCAATCGTTCATTTACTATACTCGTATTACAGGTCAAATGTTTTTATATACAGAAAACGATGTACCATATACCTATATACCTTTTTTTGACTGGGGGCAACGCTCATAGCTGACTAGGGAAGGTGTCCCTAGTACTGTTGGACTCGGTCTGGAGAGGAGAACACGCTAGGACGCACCCGTGGACACAGTATTTGGAATCACGTTTCAATGCGCCCCCGTGCTCCCCATAACCAGCCGCCTACCAACCAAAACCACCCCTTCTTCCGACCCGGGACATTCCTGGACGGGCTCTATAGAGAGCGATGCATAGGGATGTCCCGAGCTGTCTGATAGATATGTGTCAGAAGTGTTCATTGCCATACTCCCGCCTGGAAACGGTGGGAGATGGGGAGGGTCCTGTGCCTACTATGCTGCGTGGGCATTAAGTGTCTGTTTTCTCTTCCGTCTACCTAAACGTAGTAGGGGGAGAGGCAGAACGGAGGGATTGCCTGCGCCTATCGATGCGATAGTGCTTGCGTGGACAGTGGGGGGGGGAAGTCCCTAGACATTAGGGTCGTCTTTTTTTTTACCTGTTCTGTTGTCGTTCTAGTGCAGCTTTTTGTTTTATAATTTGGTTTACCGTATCGACGAGGAATTTAAAATTCGCCTTACTCTGCGTCGCCCGTTGTATGATGTTGCTGGGGCTTACATCGTTCCCGAATCTACCGTACAGCCTGGCCTGTTCGCGAGCGAAGACGCCGCACCGAAAAACACAGTGCTCTGCGTCCTCCGTCACCGAAAAGACCCGGCACCGATCGTCGCCTGCTTTACCGATCCCGTGAGTAAATGCCCAAAAGGACCCGTGAGCGGTCAAGAACTGTGTAAAATAAAAGTTCGTTCTCTTGAACTTGCAGTTGTACCACGGCTCCACACGTGGGATCAGCCTCTTCGTCCATTGGGCCTTAGTGTGTTCGCCTCCCATTCCGCCTGCCAGCCCGCCACATAAGTTGACCCATGACAATTAAAACTAAATTTAATTGTTTTATAGTAGATATAAATTCAATCATCCATACTCTTTCTAATGACACTAATTTCGTTAAAATCGGTTAATCCAATCCAAAGTTATAGGTATTTATCCACAAATACTTCCCCACTATCCCCCACCCATTATTTGAAAAAATAAAAAAAAGTACTTGAACAACTTTGTGAAATATTAAAGCCTCTTTCTAGTTTACTTATTTAACACTTGGTTTATTTGGGCATATTTCTAAAAAAACTGGTTTTCAAAGTTTTCTTCACAGGTTACGCCCCCTAGCGGTTAACCCAGAAACTTGAAAGTTATTTCCAGCGATTTCTCTTGGCCACTTTAACTAAGAAATTTTTTCTCCTAAAGTTATAGTGTATACATGAATAGTTTCTAATACAGCCGAGAGATCGGCTTATTGGACCACCCGGTACAGTAAAATATTTTTTAAAAACAAGAGCCTTTTTAAAAGTTTTGTATATCAAACGAACGCTGAATAAAACCACTGCTCGGCTTACACAGTTGCTATCTACACATGCAACCATAAATTGCTGTTAAGCCTTTAATAACAAGGATCTGACTCTCATCATATAGTGCGAGAAATATTGGATCAGAGAGATTTAATACTATGGCTGGTTTATAACAAAAACCAAAGAGAAAACATAAATAGTATTGGCAATTTTCAGGTTAAAAGTTTCATTCTGATATTTGGTTTATGATTAATGTAGACTGTATTCGCCAAAATCAACAAATTAAAACCGATCGGTTTATAACCTTATTTAATACATACAGTATAAGAATTACTAATGAAATATAATAATTTAAGTTCTTAATTCAAAATAATTATGAAATATGCCACGACCCGTCAACTTTTAAATTTAAAAGTGAACTTTTACAATATAAATTCATTGTGCAAGGAGTTTCACTCAAGTCTAGCATAGTCCATAATCTTTATTTTTAATTAAACGTATATGTTTTGTCCTAAACAATATCAAAAAACTATAATATGTATGGTCTGTTATGAATAACACAAGGTGAAATTGTAAAATTGTGTAGATATATTTTTCTCGTCAGGAAGTTAAAAAAAAAACTTGATGCCTGCATTTAGCAAATTTAATAAAATACCAAAGCACGATAAATTATTAATTTTAAAATTTTATATATATATAATGTGTTTACACAAAATTTCTAAATTTTACATTGTATTTTTTAGGCTAGAGTTTACATAATATACCCTGACCGGCAAAACAGTGGCCACCCTATAAATTCCCGAAAATAAAATTTCATTGGAAGTTTATGCACTATTTTATATTGTATCGGCGTTTTCCATTTTTGAAACAAAAAATTGTAATTACTGCTTGATTTCTTAGTACTCCGACAACCGCGGTATAATTCATTGCGGTCGATGCCACTGACTAAACCAGACGTCTTGAGCACGGCACCAAACCTGTTGTTTGCAATATCACACAAATCAGTTCTGTGGATGACTTAGTGCTAACATACCGTTTTAGTTTATCCATTTGTGATTACACGATTTACCGATATGTCGAAAAAAATATAGTTACACCTTCGGAAAGAACAGGATCGTGAAACTGTAGTGCAGTGGTTAGAGGAAAATGATGATGATTACCTTTCTAAAAGAGATAGCTTATCGGATGATTCAGAATTAGATGATAATTTAGAAGTAGCGGAATATGAGCCTGAAATTCTGCCGGTAATTTTTATTTTTGTTTTATGTACGATATTTCTATCTTGAGTTTATTATATTTTAGCCATCTGAGAGTGACAGTAATGATTCTGATAAACCAGTTTTGGGGGCAGTAGATTCCACATTTATTTCCAAGAATGGTACAGTTTGGAAAAATCGTCCTTTACGACAAACTAGATGTCGCACAAAAAACTTTCTCGAAAAACCAGGGCTTACAGAAAAATCTAAAAATGTCGCTAAAATTAGTGATTGCTTCAAATTATTTGTAGATGAGAAAATTGTAGAGATCATCGTCAAATGTACAAACCAGAAAGCGGAGAAATACTTTTAGGATTGGAATAGGAAAAATCCTAATAAAACAAGAAGCTGGTTGCCCACTAATTCAGTGGAAATTTATGCGGTCTTGGGACTCTTGATTACGGCGGGTGCGCTAAAAGCCAATAGGGAACCAGTGCACTTTTTTGCTGTCGAAACTCTTTGTACAGTCGATCTATTTTTCCGGCTGCCATGTCACGCGACCGATTTCTAGATTTAATTTCACTTATGCGATTCGATGATTTGAACACTAGAGAAGAACGTAGAAGTTCTGACAAACTAGCAGCTTTTAGGGAAGTGTTTACAAAGTTTGTAAAACACTGTAAAGAAAGTTTTAAGTGCCACTATCATCTTCCTGTTGATAAACAACTTAAAAGTTTTAGAGGTAAGTGTCCATTTATAGTCTACATGAAATCAAAACCAGCCAAGTATGGCATCAAAATATGGGCTCTAGTTGATGCAACAATCACCTATGCTGCTAACCTTCAGATTTATACTGGAAAAGATGGTAACAAACCAGAAAAAGACCAGGGCAAAAGAGTAGTACTTGATTTGGTCTCATTTCTAAAAACTGGTTATGGCATCACTACTGATAATTTCTTTACCAGTGTTCCCTTGGCAAAACAACTCCTAGATCGACAAATAACATTATGTGGAACACTTCGAAAAAACAAGCAGGATATCCCTCCAGCCCTACTACCCAATATTTCTAGACAAGAAAAGTCCTCAGTTTTTGCCTTCACTGAGGAAATAACACTGGCGTCTTACGTTCCTAAAAAGAATAAGGCAGTAATTTTATTGAGTACAGAACATAACAACGATAAAATTAGCGGAGAAGAGACGGACTATAAGCCAGACATAATCTTGCATTACAATTCTACAAAAGGTGCCGTAGATACTATGGATAAGATGGTAAATGAATATTCTTGTAAAAGAGCCTCTAAGAGATGGCCATTTGTTTTGTTTCAAAATCTTCTAGACATTGCAGGTCTGAATGCATACGTACTGTGGACGACAAAGAATTCCATTCGTGCGTATGAAGCTTCTCACAGACGCAGAGAATTTTTACTAAACCTGGGTCAAGAACTTATAAAGCCCCATGTTGATAGGCGACTACAAAGTCCACAAAAATTCCATAAGCGAATTATAAACACGATGTACGAATTATGCCCACCGCCACCAAAGGAGAATCGCGAAAACGACGCCACCATCTTGAACTCCTCAGGGCGATGTTTACTTTGTCCACGCAAGAAGGACCGCAAAAGCAGAAAAACGTGCAATTCTTGTAAATTCTTTGTTTGTGCTGAACATCAAACAACCACAACAATTCAAACAATAATATGTACAAAATGTAAAGCTAATCAAAAAAACGATAATTAATTTTTTCAAGACACCATATATTTTTTATTGTTACTTATATTCAATAAAAAATACTTGCATTTGTTTTAATTATGTTTTAACTAAAATTATTGCATTATGTTAATATTTAATCTATAAAAATGCATGCATATACAAAACAACTTGACCTTTCGGTAGCGAAAGGTTAACTTCTAACCCTACATTGAAATTGATCCCATAGTTTTTCGATGATATTCATGTCACGGCTGCAGCCTTGCCACTCTAGAGTATTAATTCCTACTTCACCCAAGTACACCCTAGTACACGATCCTTGCAGTACGTGGCCAGCATAATGGAGAATATTAAACTACTACTTCTCACAAAACATCCTCTATATACCAGTGAGTATATAGGGGACCATTACTGAAATAAGTTTAGTTCGAGCTTTAAATAAGATTCCAGCCCAAACCATGACACCAACACCGCAAACGTTCTTCTCTGGTACATAAAAATTTAGGCATATCTTTCATTTTTTCATGTGCAAACCTTCTCTTGGTCATCGTCTGACATCAAACAGAATTTGGCTCCTATACTGTATATTTCAGTGTTGATGTTGTCGAGCAAAAATGCATCGATTCCTACAGTGTCTGGGTGATAATTCGGGAAAAATAGTTGGCCTTTTTGCTATAAGCCCTCTTTCATTAAGCCGTCATCTAATCGTTCTCTCACTTAAATTTACATTTCGAACCTCCTGTAGGCGGTGTTTTGTCGATAAAATACATTCCATTCCATTTGATAAAACGATTAACTCTGTGCGAGGTAACTCTTCTACGTTCGAAACCAGGTCGACGTGAGTATGTATCAGTTTCTATAAAGTTATGCAAAGCTCGCCGTCCTGTAGTTCTCGGAATACCTAAAGTTTCAGATACTTAAGCTGGACTTCTTTCGTCTCGTAACAATGCAGTAATTTAAACAACATCGACGTAAATAACTTCTCTTCTTCTTCTTCTTAACATGCCATACACCAAAGTGCGTAGGCGACTACCTAATTACTAGAATTCTGTTCTTGGCGGCGTAACACAGCTCACCTGTATTGTGTATTCCTGTCCATTCTTTAATATTCGTTAACCAGGATAACTGTTTGCGGCCGGCTCCTCTCCTACCTTCGATCTTCCCTTGTAGGATTAACTGTGGTATTTCATATTTTGCTACTCTCAATATGTGCCCAAGGTACGTAAATAACTTCTTCTTCTTCAGGTGCCATCTCCGCTACGGAGGTTGGCAATCATCATAGCTATCTTAATTTTTGAGGCAGTAGCTCTAAATAGTTGTTTTGAGCTGCATCCAAACCATTCTCTCAGGTTCTTCAGCCATGAAATTCGTCTTCTTCCGATGCTTCTTCTGCCATCTATTTTTCCTTGCATTATGAGTCGCAGGATGCCATACTTATCGCCCCGCATCACATGTCCGAGATACTGTAGCTTTCTTTCTTTAATTGTAAGTTCAATTTCCTTCTCTTTGCCTATTCTTCTCAGTATTTCATTGTTTGTAACTCTATCTACCCAGGAAACCCTCATAATTCTTCTATAGGTCCACATCTCAAAGGCGTTAAGTCGTCTCATGGTATCTAGATTTAACGTCCATGATTCCACTCCATAATATAGTACACTGTATACGTAACATTTTGTTAGGCGTACTTTAAGAGCTAATGTTAGATCTTTGCCACATAGGACCTTTTTCATTTTTATAAAATTAGAACGTGCTTTTTCGATTCTGACTTTGATTTCTGCCGTGTACGTAAATAACATCATATCCCAATTATTCAGTTAGTTTAAATCTACGTTTAAAAAGCTTACTAACTGCTTATTTACTCTTTAACCTTCTAACGGTCATATGCGCTATGTGGTAGATACACAGGTAATAGATTTAGTATAATATCTAAGGAGGGGAAGGTATAATATCTAAGGAAGGGAAGAAGAGGGAAGAGGAAGAGAAACCCAGGACGACGCAAAATGTCCTGGCTAAGAAATTTGAGAGAGTGGTTTGGCTGCAGCTCATTAGAATTATTCAGAAATGCGGCCAACAAAGTTAAAATAGCGATGATGATTTCCAACTTCCGCTAGGAGAAGGAACCCGAAGAAGATAATATCTATTACCTACACTGCGCTGCAACCGGGTACTTTTCGATTTTCCTACTCCATTACTAAAGCAATCTTCCAGTTCACAAATAACCTGTCAAGGGATAGTACGTTACTGCGAATTTTGCATTTGCTATTTCAGATATACGCGCGACTTTTTAGGTAAGTTTTTATAACATTTGTTTTTTTTGTTATAGTTACATAATTCTTATTGTAATATTGATAACATATTACTATTTTATGCATTTTTTTTGTTAAAAATTTTTTATAGGAGGTCTGTATCTCTTATGTACACGCGACCATTTGTGGCAATTAGTTCCATTTTTTCATGGATTTGGCAAAAAAATCCAAACAAAAAAATAAGCGACCACCTCGCAATATATTACTCCGTATTCCTGGGGTTATTGGACCAGCTAAGAATCTCACAGACATTGTTGATATTTGGAAGCGCCTCATAACTGATCCTATGATTGAAAATATCGTGAACTTCACAAATAACTACATAAGTTCTGTAAAATCTAATTAATTATTTTTCGTCCAAGAGATGCCATTGATACAGACAAACTAGAAATAACAGCCCTTTTAGACTTGCTTTAATTGGCGAGCATTTACCATAGTAATCAAGTTAATCTTAAAGAACTATGGAGAATGGAGGATTATAAAACAGTAATGAGTTGGAGAAAATTTCTATTTTTAATGAAAGCATTCCATTTTATTGATACATCTACGAAAGTAAAACGTAAAAGAATGGATCGCTTGGCCCCAATAAGGAAGATTTTCGAGAAATTTGGTCTAATTGTCAACAATGCTACTTGGGAAAAATGTTACAATTGATCAGAAGCTAGAGACATGTCGTGGAAGATGCTCCTTTATTCAATACATCCCCAAAAAACCCAATAAATATGGGATCAAAATTTAAGCCATGGTTGATGCTCGCATCTTTAACACTTATGTCATAAACATTTATGCAGGGATTCCACCAGATCGCCTATTCTCCATAAGTAACAAACCACGAGACGTGGTAAAAAGGTTGGTGTTGCCTATATTTATTACGGGGAGAACACTGACCGCTGAAAACTGGTTTTCTGATTTTGATTTGATAAAAGATCTTGTTGAGAAAAAAAATGCCTTTGTTAGAACGATGAAAAAAAAAATAAGTTCCAAATTCCCAATGAATTTAGTTATTCCAGTTTACACCAGTATTTTTGGATTTTGGAACGACATAACTCTTGTTTCCTACGTGCCTAAGCGCTATAAAAACGTAATATTAGTTTCAAGCCTACATGATGACGCAGCAATCGACGCAAAAAAGAAACCCAAACTTTGTGCTTCTTACAATGTTGCCAGGAACACCAGAAGATGGCCGATGGTAGTCTTTTTTTCCATGTTAAATGTAGCTGCGATCAATAGTTATATAATTTATTTCACCAATAATAACGAAAAAATACTTAGAAGAAAATACTGTTGTATTTTTATTAATTTCAATTTATTATTTTTATTTATTACCAAAAGTTCTACATTTATATCGTTTACAAATTATTTTAGCGTCTTTATTTGAACTAATTCATCTCACACTAGTACCTGCATCATCAATCAGCCAATCGCGTCCACTGCTGGACATAGGCCTCCCTCAGTTCTTTCCAGTGTTCTCTACACTGGGTCGCTTGTAGCCAGTTTCCCGCTACACGTTTTATATCATCGGTCCATCTAGTCGGTGGTCGTCCTCGGCTTCTTTTATAGTTTCTGGGCCTCCATTCCATAATACGTCTTGTCCACCGTCCATCTTGTGTTCTGGCTAAGTGCCCTGCCCAGTTCCACTTAAGCGTCGTGGTTCTTTCGATGACGTCTTGAACTCCTGATCTTTGCCTGATTTGTTGGTTTGTAAAAGGCTCACGTTCAGCATTGCACGTTCCATGGCTAGTTAAGTAGCTCCGAGTTTATTCGCAGATTTTTGCGTGAGTGTTAAAGTCTCTGCTCCATAAGTTTGTACAGGTAAAACACATTGGTTATAAACCTTTCGCTTGAGACACATGGGAATTGAACTTTTTAGAATATGGCTTAATTTGCCAAATGCTGCCCATGTTAGGCCTATTCGCCTCTGTATTTCATGTGTGTGATTGTCTCTGCTTATTTTGATTTCGTGTCCCAGACATTTGTAAGTGTATGTTTGTTGTATGGTATTGTTGTCAATAGTTATATTTCCACTCATTACGAGATTTTTTATAAGTTTAATTTTCTCAAAGTTTATCTTTAATCTTGCTCTTTCAGACAGACTTTTAAGAAAATGCGTCATAGAAACTGTATCATGTAAGTTATCTGCGATTAATACAATATCATTTGCAAATTTTAGGTGATTTAATCTTTCTCCATCTATATTGATGCCCATATCTTGCCATTGAGTGCTCTTAAATATTGACTCTAGAGCTGCCGTGAATAATTTTGGTAAAATATTGTCTCCTTGTCTAACTCCTCGACCTAAGCTGAATTTTTCTGTGTCTTCGTGTAGTAGTATACCTGATGTAGTGTTCTCGTAGATGTTTTTAATGAGTGTCGTGTACCTGCAATCTATTCGGCTTTTGTTGTACTCGATGCACTTTTCTATTAAGATCTTTATGGAATGCAAATGGTCATTTGTGCCATATCCTGCCCTGAAGCCTGCCTGTTCTTTGCCTTTTTGTTAAGATTTTCATAAAGAGTTTGTACATATATGTCAAGAGGCTGATGGGTCTATAATTCTCTAATTTAGTAATATCGTGTGTCCTTTTTTGTGTAACAAGACTATTACTGCATTTTTCCAGTCTTTTGAAATCGTACGCTCATGTAAGCATTTATTAAACAGTTCGCTTACTGATTTTAATAAAATTTCTCCTCCTGCTTTTATCGCCTTTTATTTCTTTTAAAGCTGCTTTTACTTCTGACACAGTAATGCGTAAAAGTATTTCCAACCCCTGATTTATGAGAGTTTTTACTCGTGTCGGGAAATTGTCTTGTGGTCTTTGGCTAGTATAGAGGTCTTCATAAAACTCTCTGGTTGTGTTCAGAATGTTTTGTTTATCTGTTGTTGCCTTTCGGTCTTTATTTCTCAGCTTGTATATTTCTTTTTTACTTTGTGTGAGTTTTCATTTCATTATCTTTAAACCTTTGTTCTCTTCTACTGTTTGAACAATTACATTAGTATTATATCTTCTTACATCTTTTGTAATTTCCACTAAAATTCTTTTATCTAGTTTTTATATTCTTCTTTGTTTCCATTTTCGTTCTCGCTTAGGTTTCGTCGTATTTCGATGAGAGCTTTTGTATTTTTGCTAATCTTTTCACTTTTGATGTCATTTTTCTTGCAAAATTTGAGTTGTGCGTTTCTAACTGAGTCTATTATTAATTTATTGTGATCGTCGATACTTCGAGGTTTGGTATTATGACTCTGTAAAGTTTCGGCTGTATTTTTTATGTATGCTTCTGGATGATTTGGTAAATTCCAAACTATGCGTTTGCAACTGTTTATCATCTTTGCTCTTTCTTTTTGTAGATTCATTATTACTCTCTTCTCTCATCTCTTACTGGTCTGTTGTCGCTTCCTACTGATAGTTTATTAAAAACAGTGACATCTTGAATAATTTGCTTTGTGTCAGGTCTTCCGTCTGGATTAGCCCACGTTCATTTTCTATTCTGTTTCTTCTTAAAAAAGGTGTTCATTGCATACAGTTTGTGTTGCAGTAGAAAGTTGGTAAGCATTTCGCATCTTTCCTTTCTTTCCAAATCTCCGATGGCCACTTCTTTTTCATCCTTTTTGCTTCCGAGTTTTTCGTTAGAATCTCCCATTATCAGATTGTAATGAGCCGGTTCCTGCTTTTTTGTTATTTCGATTTCCTCATAGAAGGTTTCGACAATTTCATCTTCGTCATTTAGTCTTATAGATTTATATACATAACTATTGGGAAAATGCAGTCAATGTTCTGTATATTTTTCTGTAATTTTTTGTGTACTAATAAACCTATTCCTCCAGTTGTCGATTCCGTTTCCCCTTTATAGTGGAATATGTTTCCTGATTTTAGTTTGACCTAATCTTCACCACTTCTTTTGACTTCGCTAATTCTTATAATATCCCATTTCACATGTTTGAGTTCTTCCTCCAGTTTTGTCATTTTTCCATCCTTAGATAAGGTTCTTACATTATACGTAATTATGTGCAACCTTCGTCGTTCTTGGTAGCCTCTTACATCCCGGGGATTCTTCACACCCTCTACTCGCTGTCTGTGAGTCCTACCGCTACCTTGATCACTTTAAACTTTTATTACTTTGGCATTTAAACACCACGCTTGCCAGGCGGGTTGGTGAGTTGGTTTGGGAAATTAGTAGGATAGTAGGTATTGGGTAGGAATGAGGTTAGGACATGATTTCTCTCCACAGGAGTTGAGAGAGAATCAAGGCTCGCGTAGGGTAGGATCGCATCCCTGAAGTAAGTCTATCCTCCACTGGGATTGTGTAAAAGTACCTATCCGCTACCACCTACATAATTTATTTATAATACAAGCGTTACATTTATTTACTATTATCTTCTGACTAAATCCACAATAAAAGTTCCGTTATATTTATACAAAAAACAGCCGTTAGCTTAGAATTTTTCAAAGGATGTCGACCTTCCTGACCCACGGCGAAAAGACTGGAAGGTCACGGGCTGTTTTTTTTTTCATTGGACCTGGTTCCGGAACGTTCGAATGTTAGGGGACCAGTTTTATTACCTGGGATTTCTGCCAGCTGGTCGAAGGGTCGTAAAATCTAGAACATATCACAATTAAAAAAGAATATTTATGAGACATATTTATCGTGACATTACCCCCTCTTAAATTATAGTTCTGCTGAAATATTGCCGGGATTGGAACTGGAACGGCATGCAAGTATCGGCAACTGGACCCTATTTTAAAATTTTGAGTTGTTCTTAATTGAAGTAAGGCTTCCCATACATATCGATAGGTAGGTTGGTCACGGGCAGTCTCTTTTGATACCAGGTAGAAAAGGTAATGTGATGCATCTTGGAGTTTTAAGGCTTTTCCGGGAGCGGGTACTTGGCATTGAAGTTCTGCAACTCGACCGAACTTCCTCCGAAAGACGGATACCAGCCTTGGTGCGTCTTTGATACTAGTCGGGATGGTAAGGGCCAGTGAGTAGTCATCAGGAAGGGCGAGTTAATCTTGCTTTAGTTTAGTGGTAACACCATGGCTTGCTTTACCGGTACCTCCATAGGCACCCATGAATTCCTCAAACGTGAGGTCAGACACATCTTGGACTCGGTTTAATTCCACTTCTTCATCTACGTCGTGGTAACCTTCGAAACCGATCGAAAACTTCATTCGGTCACTACCGATCTGAAGATGGGAACGGACCAGCGTCCATCGTCCATTATTTTTCGTAATTAGATCACATAATCTTTTCCTGCTACATCTTCTCCAGGTCAACACCCAAACTCTAGATCACAAGGTAGTCATATCTCGCGTCCGAATAGGACTCTGGCTTCTGTCTGGCCTGTTGATTCGTTAACAGCAGATCTGTAGGCCATTGTGAAGAACAGAAGATATTAGTCCCGGTCTCGGTGATGATCAGACATCATCTTTGTCAAATACTTGCCAACTGTCCTATTCATCCGTCCTATCATACCATCCGATTGCAGATAATATGCTGTAATTCTTGTTTTCTCCATGCCTAGTCTATCACATATTCCTTGGAATAGATCGCTTTCGAAGTTCCTGTCTTGATCACTATGGATCTCCAAAGGCACTCCAAATTAGCTGATATATTCTTGGATAAACATATCTGCAATGATGGCGGCCTTCTGGTCTGGAAGTGCGTAAATCTCGACCCACTTAGTAAAGTAATTCATTACTACCAACATGTACTTGGCTCCATTTTCACTTTCTGGAAATGGCCCAGCAATGTCCCAAGCTATTCTTTCAAACGGGCTTCCTACATTATATTGCCTCATAGGAGCTTTCCTTTTTCGGTGAGGTCTGTTACTCGTAACATAAATAGTACATTTCTTACACCAGTCTTTTACGTTGTCGGAACTGTTCATCCAATAAAACCGTTCTAGAATTCGCTGACGGTTTTTTTTACACCAAAATGCCCTCCCGATGGACTGTCGTGTATCTGATGAAGTATTTTGGCTATTGTGCTCTTTGGGACCACCAACTGTCTTCTCTTCTCTGAACCGTTATCATTTTCAAGGACTTGTTTGAGCAAGTTATCTTCCATAGTAAATGAGTACCACTGGGCCCAATACGTCTTAACTACTGAACATAGATTTGATATTTCTTGCCTAGGTGGTCGACGGTTTTCCTCTTTCCATTTTTGGATTTTCTGTACAACTGGATCTCTCTTTTGTTCTTCCCTTCTTTTAATGGCATGGCATTAAATTGCCACAATCCAGATCCTGTGGTGAAGGCTGTCTTTTCTTTATCTACCGGGTGCATTTCTACCTGCCAGTATCCAGACTTCAAATCCAAAGTAAAAAACAATTTACTTTCAGCCAACGTGTCCAATGTGTCGTCGATCCGATACAGAGAATACCTATCTTTCTTGATAACGTCTTTCTTTTTAACCAGGACCATCGGAGAGACCCATGGGCTCTTAGAAGGTTCTATCACACGGTCTTTCTTCATTTCCTGAATAATCGTTTCAGCTTCCTCTCTTTTCACCTGTGGTATTCGTCGAGCTGTTTGATGAATTGGCTTAGCATTACCAGTATCAATTTTATGCTTAATAACGGTAGTTCTTTCCGTCTTTCCTCCTCTCGGTACAAAAATATTACAATACCGCCAAAGAAATTCCCTTAATTTCCTTTTCTAAATCTGATTTAGAGACTGTCCAGCAACTGCAACCATTTGGTCGAATTTGTTGTTGGAATTATCAGATGTTGTCGTCTGACGGATTATGGATGTCACACGTACACAAGTTCCTACTTTTGTCTCTTTCTTGATGGTTACTGGTTAGTCATTGACATTGATAAGTGTCACAGGTATTTCTTTAGCCAAAGTCACCAATTCCTTTCTAATTATGATTCCTCGGCCAACTTCGTCGTCATGGTTTCAAGGCTCCATCATAGCAGGTGTCCCTTCGTCCATAATTCCCTGTAGCCGCGCTACTATGATCATTTCACTTCCCGCAGGCACGACTGTATCTACTTTAACGGCTGCTTTCATAGTGTTGTCATCATGCGGATGAAGAAATACCTCCTTGTTTCTAGCGTTTTTTATAATTCTTTAAATTAAGAACACAATTTCATTCCATAAGTGGTTTTCACGCTGTGTATTATTCAATAATTCTAGCATGGCGCATCACCAATGATAGCCTGTAAATCATATTTATAGGCCTATTTAAATAAACTTAAAAGTAGAATTGTCTCACATTTTAAATATTAAAAAAATAAACGTATGCTGTATATGATAGAACCCATATTACCACTATACAATAAATTTAAGGACTGTAACGAATTTTAGGGGTCCATAAACATTGATATTAATAATCTTTATCTTTTAATTTCATTCTTGAATATTGCCTGTTTTTCTTCAATATTAAATGACCATAATGGCTAGTCTAACTATTCTGTCATTCTACTTATGTGACAATTTCATTCTTTGTCTTTCTATTGGAATTATACCTATTAGTTTATGTTTCTGATGTACTTTTTTCTTGATATGCACAGCAGTGCTTTTCGTGTTACTTTTCTTAGGATTCTAGTTTTAATAAATATCTGTTTGTTAGTTTCTGGTGACGTTTTAGCTTTCTGTTATGATCATCGAGCAAAAAGACAAAAAATAGAATGTTAAGGTAGTGGGGGCAAAAATATTGTTACACAAGAAGTGCCATCTTAAGGGGCCAAATTAAACAAGGAAAGAGAGTCTTGCCTTGTTTAAGAAATTAAATTTAGTTGGGTTATGTTATTATTTGTCCCAACTGTCAAATGAAATCTTATTTATATTGAAGATTTTTAACAATTGTTTCATATTTTAGACTATTATCGTTAATATTTCAACTTAAACTTTCTCGTCTAAGACACATTCTGAAAACTATTTTATAGCTACTGTTAATAAGTGTCGGAAAATTTAAATTGGGCGCATTCGCATGTCTCTCCTAAAACTAGTAAATAAAAATAAACATTTTTTACACGTTGAGTTTAAAAACATCATCGTTCAGCTTAGTTGTAGCAACTAATTTATTTTGTCGATTATACATCTTGCAACAATTCTCTTCAAATATAACATCATTACCAATTTTTATTATTTTACTTACAGACAATAAATTGGTTGTCAGATTAGAAACGCATTAACCGTTTTTCAAGCGAACATTTTTTTATTTAAAAAAGGAGATAAAAACAGCCAGAAAACTACAGAGGTACAAACTTGTTAAATACTGCCCTAAAACGTTTTACAACTAAAAAAAAACAACTAAAATTTACAAGAAATAATGAATCAGAGGATATGTTTAGCAGATAACCGGTTTTCGTAGAAAACATCGTGTACAGATGCAATATTCATCATTAGGCAAATTACTGAGTATAAAGCATTTGACAGAGTAAGGCTGAAAGATGTAATCCATCTTCTGTGTAATAAAGAAGTTGCCCCAAATATTATAAAAACTATTGAAAACGTCTACAGAACCAACAAAAATGAAAGTCAAAATAGATGGACAACTTAGACAACCTATAGAAACAAGCAACGGAATAAGATAGAAAGACTCATTGAGCCCTATACCCTTCTATATAATCATCGATTATATAGGAAGATAATACAGAATGGGGAAAAAGAAGTAAAATTGGTGGTCCACAGATTTAACATAAGAGCAAAAGAATTTAATATAACAGTCTCACCTCAAAAAATTAAAGCAATAGTAATCGACTCATTTTCTGGTTGTTTCTTCTCTGTCAGTGTGTTCTGTGTCTGGTGCTTTGGTGTCCTATTTTAGGTTTTCCATCTCTTTAGGACGTGGTTTGGAATAAGAGGGACAGACCGATGTTCAACAAATTCTTGGTCAGTTTAACATGCCACACTTGGTCGAAGGCTTTTGGAACATCAAAAAAGATGCCTAAGGAAACCTTAAAAAGTACTGGAAACTGGGAAACTATAACTTACAAACATCTGTTTTGGTTTTTGCAAGTTTGTTTAAAAGATCCTGTAAAAAAAAGTAAAGTAGATGAAGTGAAAAGAAGAAAGGTAACTGCAGAGTATGTTCTATCTGATTAGAGGGTGTGCAAAGCATATTTTGCTACACTCTCTGTGAATCAAACAAAAGAATTGATGATGTGGTAGCAAAGAAAGGAAAAACTTCTTGTATGGCACCAAAAGATCAAGGAGGACAGAAATAGCCTGGAATCAAAATCCCACAGGAACAAATTTATGTACTGAAAGAATACAATAACAGTTTTAAACAATGTGTCAGTCACTACACAAGATCTTGTTATACAACTCAAAAATACCTTTTTTCAAATTTGAATATTAGGGAACTTTTTGATCTATACAAAGAATTTTGTGAAATGAGAAACACTAAACGGGTGAAAGATTTATTTAACAGATATATATTTAATTACCATTTCAATATTAAATTTAAACAACACCACATTGATACTTGCACAACGTGTGATCGACTGGAAAATCTGATTAATAATGCAACAGATGGTGTTAATACATATAAAGTTGAGAAGAAGCTGCATCTGAGGAAAGCTGAAGCTGCAAAAGCATTAAAAACTGAAGCTATAACTCGTTTTAAGGATGACGTAACGACAGCAGTGGTATGCTTTGGTTTTCTGGAAAAAAACTCTTCCAACCCCACACTTCACTTGCAGTAAGATGTTTTACAGCAGGCAGTTGTGGACATACAATTTTTGCATCCAAGACCAAAAAAATGGTAAGGCCACAATGTTTATGTGGCATGAGGGACAGAGTGGTCAAGGTTGCAAGAAGGTGGCATCCTGCTCACTTGAATATATTGAAATGTTACCTTTTACTGCTAAGAATATTATCATATTTAACGATAATTATTTAGCGACAACAATCAAAATCATCTGGTTAGGATAAACAATATCGCTGTTGTAGATAAATTTGTGTATCTGGGCTCATTAATAACCAACAAAGGAGGCTGTACTGAAGAAATAAAGCGGCGGTCAGCAATCGCAAAAAGCGCTATGGCAAAATTAACAAAAATTTGGAAAAGCCATGAAATTACTACCGATACAAAAATGAGACTAGTAAGAAGTCTAGTTTTTAAAGTTTTTACTTATGCATCGGAATGCTGGTCTCTTACTGAGAAAGACAAAAAGAACATAGATGTATTTGAGATGTACTGCTGGAGACGAATGCTGAGAATACCATGGGTGGCCCGAAGAACAAATGAATCCATACTGGTCCAGCTAAACATAAAGAAAAGACTAAGAACACAAATAACAAAACAGATAATAAGCTATTTTGGACATGTGCTTCGAAGAAATGGTCTTGAAAAACTTACCATCCAGGGAAAAGTAGAAGGCAAAAGAAGTAGAGGTAGATCTCCTACACGATACACGGACCATATTGTTGCTACCATTGGCGCTCCATTGTCAGAATGTGCTAGATTGGCAGAAGATAGAAAAACGTGGAGGAACATTGGAAAAATTACCTAACAGCTTCATGATATCACGATACCTGCATCAGGTTAACGACTAAGAATAAGAAGAAGAATTTGGCGACAAAATAAGAGTGCTCTTATTATACAATTATGGTCTTACGTCGTAGCCAAAACCTTTATAGGGTTCGTAGATCACCATTTTTTGTGCCAGGTCATTTTTTTATGGAATGTGACCAAGATTTTGCCGTCATTGAAAATACCAAAAGAACAAGTGAAGCTCAGGTGTTTGTTTCAGAGTACTGACGAAAACTTGTGGCAAAAGCCAGTAAGAACTTTCTTGTTTTTAATTTGGCAAATAATTTTATCTCCTTAGAAGAACCACTTGATAAATTACACTGTTCCAAACCGTGTTTGGTACCGATGTTCTGTTTGACAAAAGAAGCCTTAGACCTCCAATAAAGAGCAAACCACCAAGTTCTGAAATATCTTTAGATTTTAAACGAAACACCAGGCAAGAATATCCAATCAATCCAGTCAAGTACAAAGATCTTCAAAATCTCTTGGATTTTATACCGCCAATTTATCATAACTTCTACAAAGAACTAACAACAACTCAGCCGGAGAGCGGGAAGAAGAAGAAAAAGCAAGTTGCCGACAACAATGATATTGAACAGCAAGACAACATATTTTTCACAGACGATGAATCTTAAACCATCTGTTTTTTTGTAAAATATGTTGTTATCTGAGCTACCTAACTAGTTTTAATTACCATTAACCTTTTTTTGACAGGATAAGGAATATAACTGCTGTACCTTATCAAAAATTCAATTTGTACCGAACATACTGTTTTTGATATTTTTTATATTTATTGATAGATAAACAAAGTCCCATATAGTTTGAAAATGTAAAAATTAAAATAGAAAAACCTGCCTAGGATTGAACAATTAAACTTTAAACTGCATTTTCTCAAAATGCGATAAACCTCACTTACTCCCCTTGGCTTCTCGATGCCACAATTGTAATAATTCTGTAGGTATCTCGTCAGAACTTTCCCTCGTTTCGTTTGGTCAATGGCCTTTTGCATTTCTGCAACTACAATCAATGGAACCGTGTCTCTTTTAGATGTTGTTTATTAGTAGATTTTTGTCTTTTTATTGTCTAATTGTCTTTAAATCTCTAATCTCTAATTGAAGACCTGGGTGCAAGAACCGGGCAAGTCCATTTTTAACTGAAATTGAGTTATTGCATTCAGCATAGAAAATTTTAAGTTGCGCATATTTTAGTACAAGAATCGGGTAAATCCAACGAATATTCATAAAGTTAGCATAGCAAAGGATTTATCCGATCATTCATTACGGTGCAAGACTCCAAAAAGGGCATCCAAACAGGCAAATCCAAAAGATATTGGTGAATAAGATAGCAGACTGCAGCGAAGAATATGGACTATCTTTGAACATAAAGAAAACGAAATTTATGGTAATATCGAAATCAACACAAAATGTCCAAAATTTATATTTACACAATGAAATTATCGATCGAGTTAGCAAATACAAATATTTAGGCACTTTTATAAATGAAGACAACGATAGCTCAGCGGAAATCAAAATAAGAATAGAAAAAGCCAGATCCATATTCACTAAAATGAAGAGAGTGTTCTGCGGAAGAGATTTGAGCCTTGAAATGAAACTTCGCCTGATGAGATGTTACGTACTTTCTGTGCTGTTTTACGGAATGGAGTCATGGACGTTAAAAAAGATTGATACCAAAAAATTAGAGGCATTTGAACTGTGGATGTATCGCAGAATCCTGAGAATATCATGGACCGAGAGAGTCACAAATGTCGAGGTCTTGAGAAGAATGAACAAAGAAAAGGAAGTCATATTTACAATCAAAAAACGAAAACTGCAATACTTGGGCCACATTACAAGAGGCGAAAGATATGAACTGCTTCGAATAATTATGCAAGGGAAAATAGCAGGAAAAAGGTCCATAGGAAGAAGACGAAACTCCTGGCT
Organism: Diabrotica balteata; assembly: GCA_918026665.1. Taxonomy (NCBI): domain Eukaryota; kingdom Metazoa; phylum Arthropoda; class Insecta; order Coleoptera; family Chrysomelidae; genus Diabrotica; species Diabrotica balteata. The sequence goes on along the minus strand of OU898282.1, from coordinate 39,122,753 downwards.
AAAGAATCTACGGGAATGGTATAGTTGTAGCAACAACGAATTGTTTCGGTCAGCAGTTTCGAAAATACGTATAGCCCTGATGATCGCCAACCTTCGGAACGAAGATGGCACTTGAAGAAGAAGAAAAGATATCTGATTTTAGTGGGAGATGTCGGAGTAGGGATAACGCTGAATGGTCCGGTGGTACTTGTGTAGTGTTTAGGTATTTTGTTTTCAGTTGTGAGAATTTGTTAGAAAGAACAGGTTGTAATTTTGTGTTTAGTATAATACGTTTTATAATGTCGTCGGAATCAGAAATCGAGAGCGATCCTTTTCAAGATTCGGGTAGTGAATATGCTCCGAGTGATTTGGATCAACCTAGTACAAGTCGTGGATCGAAAAGAACGGAAATTAAAACAAAAAAGCGAGTTCGCAGACGTTTGGATCGGACAACATTAACAGAGAAGAGAGGTAGAAAACGAGTAAGAAACGAAAGTGCGTGGCAAAGAAATGTAAGGAAATCGTTAAAAGCCTGCGGAGAGGAGTATCTGAATTCAGTTAAAAAGGTTGTACCTAAAAGAACAGTGGGAATACGATGCACTTGCCGACTTAAATGTTTTGACAAAATTGACGAAACGAAAAGATTGTCTATTCTCTCCTCTTTTAACGAATTAGGAAATAAAGAGAAGCAAGACTTATATTTGGGTGGATTGATTTCTTTAAAACCAGTGCAAAGAAAACGGCCAAAATCAGGACAAAAAAATCCAAAAGAAGTTTCATTTTCATACAAGGTATGTTTTAGTAGTTGTTTTTTACATTACTTTATTTTAGTTAGTATTTTTTCAACAAGAATTTTATTAAATCAGAACATTAATAAGTTTAATATTTATTAGTACTACATAGTTTACAAACAAAAAATTGTCAACTTTTACAGATTTATTACCAGTCTCTTACATAGTTAAGAGTTATTTTTTGTGATAAGCCTAATCTTGATTCGAGTAAATACAATCCAACATTAATATACTATTATGTTACGTAATGTACATAATGTACATGATGTTAGAAATGTAATATTAATATTACAATATACTGTTATACTAATAATATTGTGTTTTGTTACAGATTCGTTTTGGACATACTGAACATAAAGTCTGTAAAAAGGCGTTTTATGGTATTCATGGCGTGACCAAACATCGGGTTGATCGTCTTGCTTCATCACTGAAAACTGGGATATCCGCCCCACCTGATATGAGAGGAAAACACATGAATCGACCTAACAAGATGCCAGAGGAAATATTGCTGAACATAAAAAATCATATAAACAGCTTCCCAAAGCGGAGTTCCCATTATAGCCGGGAAAAAAATGATTTCAAGTTTTTTCTGCCTGCAGAGTTAAATATTTCGAAGATGCATAAGCTGTATTTGGAGAAGTATGAAAATGAAGTTTTCCAGGCATTAAAAAAGGGCGAAGAAGCCCATCCAAAAGTTACCTACGACTTCTACAATCGCAGTTTTGTATTAAATCATAATATCAGTTTCGGAACTCCGAGGTCTGACACATGTCAAACTTGCGACAGATTACAAAATCTTATACTTGCCGAGATAGATCCTGAAGAGAAAAAAGCACGTCTGACTGAAAAAGATATTCATATTCGTAAATCTGAGGTGTTTTACAAAAAATTAAAAGAAGTTACCATTCTCAGTAAAGAAGATGAGTCAATCGAAGTATTATGTTTCGACTTCCAGCAGAATTTGCCTTTACCCCATGTTCCAGCAGGAGATGTGTTTTACAAAAGGCAACTTTGGAATATAATTTTTGTATTCATTCGGGAAAATTGGGCACGTCAACTTTTTACATGTATGATGAGCAGACCGCTAAGAAAGGAAGTAACGAAGTCATATCCTTTCTTGATCATTATATAAACACATATTTGCCTGGTTCAGTAAGTAAGCTATACATTTTTTCGGACAATGCATTTGCACAGAACAAAAATCAAACGTTAGTGAAATATCTGTATACTTTGGTAAATGTAAATAAAAAAATTAGTCAAATACATCACCACTACCCCGAACCAGGGCACAGTTTTCTACCATGTGATAGGTCATTTGGACTCATAGAAAAAAATAAAAGGAAGAAGAAAAGAATATATCTACCATCAGAATGGATAAAGTTAGTTGAACAAACTTCGAAAAAATTTAAGGTAGTTCCTGTAGACCAAGAGATGATCCTAAACTTTTCTGACCATTTTAAACAACTCTTTAAATCAGCCCCCAAAGGGCCAAAAAAAGAAAAGTTTGCTATATCAACCTATAGGTTAATGAGGTATACAAAAAGTTCATTACATCAATTCATCGAATGTTCTGTAAGTTTGGGATTTGTTATTTCCACAAATTTTTTCTATGAACCCAAAAGGAGATATTATTGCATTCGCCATGCCTAATAATAAAGCATACTCGAAGCCCTTGGACATAAACCCTAAAAAAATTACAGATTTAAGAGACCTAAGATGACCAAGGGTATTACAACCGTATGTTTGAAAATATTATGCTGAATAATGGCGACTCTAGAAGGATTAATTTAATTAAGTATAATTTTTTTCTAAAAATATTAAGTTTCTTTTTTATTTCCCAACAATTTAGAAAAGTGGAGTTACCCGGTTCTTGCACCGAGGTGTTCAATTGTCTTTAAATAATGTTGTTATATAATTTTTTTATTCGTGTGAGCACTCCTTAGTATGTAAGTTCTTCTTTTACAGTTTAAGTTAAAGCTAGTGTGTGGTTGCTCCGGCTGCTCAATTTGTAGACAGGACTCTTGTAGCCATTTAATCATTTTTTGGATTTCCCTATATATTTCGTTGTTCTTTTTTTTTTAAATGAAAGTTTAGGTACTATAATTTTAATCTTTGCACAATAAATTTGATGGATTTTAAGCAACTGTGGAAATTACTATTATTTTACTTTAAAACGGAAACAAATATTAGTTTTTTGAGCCTCTATAATGCATTAATTCTACAAATTATGTTTAATTTTAAAAATGATTTATTTACTTTTGTTTAGTAAGCTTTTCCTTAAGCCAGTCCTTAATAAACTCTTTCAAACACTTTGTATTATTATTATTTTTATTTATTTTTTGTACGTATTCCCGATATCACCGCTTATTCAAAAAGATTTATGCACATCTCAGACTATTAACGCACATGATAATATCACTCGATAAATCACAGATGAATGGCAAAATTTATTGCCCTATTAGCCTTAGAACAGGGAGAACAAATAACAAATATTGGAACCAAATATTAACCCAGCGCCTTATTAGTCTGCGGCTACCTATCTCATAAATTATTCAGTTTCGTTGGTTAGTTTTGGTCTCGATTTTGGGAGCCACTGATAAATTCTCCTGATCGTATGAGAACTCGTTTACTTAATATTAACAACTTTCACACGGTTTTATTTTAAACTCTATCTGATATGCAGAGGCTATAAATAAAGTTTTATATCGTGTGAAATTTTTTATATAATTTAGGGACAATCATTAAAAAGATAATAGTAAATAAATTAAATGGTAAACAAATTAAATACACTGCCAAAAAACGTGGTATAGTAGCCGATAGAAACTAAAAAAGGTGTAAAGTTGTGGGTACTGTAGACTGGCCCGAAGGTTCATACTAAGTTTTCTGTATAATTAAAATTTAAATAATATGTATTTAAAAATTTAATAAAGTAATTTAGTATTTGGTTATTATTTTTTTATTAATTTTTTATAGATTTTTGACACTCCTCGTCAAAAAGACTGACTCTTCCAACAACTGTTTACTATGACAGAGAACTACAAACAGCTATTTCGTTTTGTGGCGCTACTTCGTGACACTCACCCCAGCATCTTACTGCAGAAGAAAAGTAATACAACGACAGTTTAGAAACTTCGCTTCAGAACAAAACTAATTCGCTTGTCATTATTTGCAAACTGTTAATATAGAGGGTATTTACAAACGAATGAAATTTTTTTTTTTTTGGCGGTTAGTAACCAGTCTGATTTTAATACCAGTACCTATTAGTCAGGAAAAGATTTTATTCAAATTTACATCATATTTACAATTTTTTTATTTATACTTTACATTACGTTACAATTTTGAGACGTTAAAAAAAACTATTTTTATAAATTTTTATAAATTACAAATATTATATTTTTACGGGATTACGTAAAAATTTTTATTCTTTATTTGTAATTACCAATTTTGGTGACGTTGGCGTAAAGTGAGGACCCTTAAGCTAGCGGGGACAAATGAACGGAATTCAATTGAACCTACGTAATATTTTTTCACCTATTTTTCACTAATTTATTACCATCCTAATAATTTTTCACCACCAAACCAACCTTAAGGGGAGCGATTCAGCTGGCTTAAGGTTCAAGCTAGCAGAATTCGGAAAAAAAACTTTTTGCTTATGGCATATTTTTTCACCCATTTTTCAATAATTTATTACCACCCTGATAATTTTTCACCACTAAACCACCCTTAATGGGAGCGATTCTACTGGCTTAAGGTTCAAGCTAGCAAAATTCAGAAAAAAACTTTTTGCCGATGGCATATTTTTTTACCCATTTTTCCCTAATTTATTACCACTCTAATAATTTTTCACCACCAACTCACCCTTAAGTGGAGCGAGTTTGCTGGCTTACGGTTAAAACTAGTAGAATTTCACAAAAAATATTTATCATATATCACGGTGCTCTGCTAGGTTTTTATAAATTTATTACTGCACTAGTAATAATTATTCACCCCTCAACTACTTCTTATGAGATGTCAATAATTCTGTTGGGTTAATATTTAAGCTGATGAAAAATATATTTTTACAATTTTACTGTACTCTACTTGTAACTAAAAGTATAAATTGCTTGCCAGGTTTTTACTGAATTTTATCGACCCTCATAATTTTTTACCCCCTAATCCACAGTTAATGGGAAGCTTTCAACAAGCTAGCTAAATGCGAAATCTTTTTGGAAATAGAAAAGTGCTGTGCTCGATTTTTACCATATTTTTATCAGCCTAATCAATGTGTTTTAAACTACCTTAATTAAATACATTCCGAAATGTTACTCTTTGCTAAAAAATATTTATTTTTTTAATGTTTAAATATTGAAAATATGAAAAAACCCAATTAAAAAAATAATAAATTTTAACTGTTTTAAAAAATTGACTATGATGATAGTAGGGAGTACATGGCTCCCAAGAGAAATCGAATCGTGTGTCCCTTTTATGTATATAAAATAACTGAAATCAAGTTGAGTTTTAGTAAATATAATGGAATTGTTATATTTGACACAATACTTACCAGGTAAGAAATGTTCAAATTGAAATAATTTTATTATGTCTATTACATTAATTACACAATTGTAAAGGAGGGTGGGAGTATCTTGCGCACCTATTGTTAAAATATTAAAAGATTTGTATTTACTGGGTACATCCATAGACCTGAACGAAATGTACCGCCAATCAAGGAGTGGGGGCTGCAATCTTAATTGGATTGTAGATTGATACCGCCCTCTTCACTACTATTTAACCTTGGCAATAAATTACAAGTCCCTGAGTGTGTTTTATGCTGAGTACAACAGTTTTTGAGTAATTTTTAATAGTAAACACCAGTTCACATTCATCTACACACGATCACGTCCATAGCAAAATATAGTAAAGAAAGTACAATACAAAAAAATATTAAAAATACGATTTATAATTTTGTTTTGTCAGTTCAATATTCAACATAGCAGAATTATTGGCTTCTTATAAAGGGTAAACAAATTTGAAGGTGGTAAATGAATTGGAAAAGCTTTGTAGCACACAGTGGTATTTAAAAATTAGTTTTTTTATTTTAACTTAAGCTACCATGAATTCGAACTGTTGCTTAATAGCTTAATATTGACGTCCCACAAGGAGTAGTAAGGAAGTGAAAAATTAATAGGGTGGTAATAAATTTATAAAAATCTATCAAAACACTGTGGTACTTTAAAAATATTTTTTTTTATTCTGCTAGCTGGAATATTTAGGGTGGTGAAAGTGTAGAAAAAACTTACCAGAACACTTTTTAATTTTTTTATTTCAATTATAATTAGAGTCCAGTGGAATATAAAAAAAAATTCGCCATAAATTTTAAGCTAACAGAATTACTGACTGATAAAGTACAGTAAAATTGTAAAAATAGATTTTTCATCACCTTACATTTTATCCTAAGAATTTCCCGATAGGTCAGTTAGGGTGGAAAATTACTAGGGTGGTAATAAATTCGTAAAAACCTGCAGAAGCAGAACACTGTGATATTTCAAAAATATGTTTTTTCCAATATCGCTGGCTCAAATATTAAACTAGCAGGAACGTTTCCAAATAAGATTGGTTTAGGAGTGCAAGATTATCAAATTGGTTTAGTAAACATTTAAAAAACACTTTTTTATTTCAGCTAAGTAGAGGAAAGTGAATTTAAAAAAAGAAATGTTTGCCCTTAAATTTTAATCTAACAGAATAATTGACTTTCCATAAGGGGTAGTTAACTAGTGAAAAATTACCAAGGTGATACTAAATTCATAAAAACTCATCAGGGCACTGTGGTATATCATAAATATTTTCTTTTTGAATTATACTAGTTTTAACCGTAAGCCAGCAAAATCACTCCACTTAATGGTGGTTTTGTGGTAAAGAATTATTAGGTTGGTAATAAATTAGTGAAAAATGATTAAAAAAATATGCCATCGGCAAAAAGTTTTTTTTTTGAATTCTGCTAGCTTGAACCTTAAGCTAGCAGAATCGCTCCCATTAAGGGTGGTTTGGTGGTGAAAAATTATTAGGGTGGTAATAAATTAGTGAAAAATAGGTGAAAAATATTACGTAGGTTAAATTTAATTCCGCTCACAGTTACTGTGAATGTGTCTATATCCGTCAAACCAGTCAACTGCTTCAATCCAGAATTCGTTCTCACAAATACGACAAGAACAACGTCACTGCGCTCACAAAACATGAAAGCGGAAAGAAGCATAAATTTGATTTTGAACACATCAAAATTTTGAAAACCGAATAAAATAAAAAGAAGAGGGAGATATACAATATATTTCAATCTGATTTAAACAATAATAATATAACATCATAAAAAGCTCTTAATATACTAATGACAGTAAACAATGAGATATCAGATATCAACTTTTATTTGTCAGTTCGTTAATGTCTGTGTTACGTTATACGTTTTGGTAAGTTTGTACTTGACTCCGCGTTAATTAATTTTGGTTTTTAGAAAAACCACTGTTTTGACGACGTTTCGGCAAGGTCACACTTGCCTTTGTCAAGTCAGATTAGTTCTGCTTCGTCTTGATGTTTCAGGAGAACTGATTTCTCGGTCACTGCTCGCTAAGTTTAAATACCTTGAAGCGCTTCTTGTGATTGGTCCTGTGCGCAGAGTGGGCGGGGTCTTCTTCGCTATTTTAATTTCTACGTTTTTCTGCAGAGTTGGTTTCCACGTATTTGGGAGTCTTTGGGCATCGTCTCTGGTATTTAAATTTTTTGGATGTTTTTCGACCTCTATGGCTTCCCTGATTACACGTTTGGCCTTATTTTCGATATTGGCTAGCATTGTTGTTCCATTTAAGTCGATTTTGTGTCCTGTGTTGATGACATGTTGTGCTAGAGATGAAGTTTTCTGTTTTCTTTCGATGGCGTTTCGATGTTCTTCGCGTCTAACTTGTATCCTTCGATTTGTCTGTCCGATGTACGATTTATCGCAGTCCTCACACGGGATTCTGTATACACCTTGATTTTCCAATGCAACTTTTGTTTTTGCCGATGGTAATATGGTTGCGATTTTTTTTGTCGGTGTTAAAAAAAGTTTACATGTTGTTTTTACGTAGCACTCTGCTGATTTTGTCTGTCATAACCTTTATATAGAGCAGAATAGTTTTTCCGACTGGTTTTTCCTCTTCTTCTGTATCTTTGATTTTGTTTCGGGATTTCTGTGCCTTTTCAATCGTATGAATGGAGAAGCCATTTTTTCTTAGAGATGTTTTGACTTTTTGCATTTCTTCGTTCTTATGTTCCTTATCTGCCAGTTTCTCAGATCTTGTTATTAGGGTTTTTATTACCGAATTTAATTGTGCAGGATGATGGTGTGAGTCTGCGTGTAAGTACCTGTCAGTATGGGTTGGTTATCGGTATACTGTGTGTCCTATGCTTCCGTCTTCTTTCTTGATAACTAACACATCTAGAAATGGAAGTTGTTAGTTATTCTCCCGTTCCATGGTAAACTGTATTTTTGGGTGGATATTATTAATGTGTTGTAGGAATTCGTTAAGCTTCTCTTCTCCATGCGTCCAAATAATTAATGTGTCATCAATATATCTAAGCCACAGTTTGGGTTTATGCTCTGCTGTTTTTATTGCTTTTAATTCCATATCTTCCATAAAAAGGTTGGCAATTACGGGTGACTTGTTGTTTGTACCTCTGGTCCTTGAAGATGAAATAGGTGTTGTTTAAGCAGTGCCTGGTCAGGTTTAATGTATCCTGTGGTATTGGATATTTTCTGGGTATAATTTCTAATGATTCTTCTACTGGCACATTGGTGAATAATGAGACTATATAAAAGCTTACTAATAAGTGTTCAGGTTCCAGAACAACGTCCTTGATACGGTCGATAAAGTGGCTTGCATTCTTGACGTAAGAATCCGCTTTCTCTGCATATGGTTGTAGCTGGTCGGCCAGAAATTTTGCCAGTGATTGCGAAACATCAAGAAGCAGAACTAATCTGTCTTGACAATGGCAAGTGTGACCTTGCCGAAACGTCGTCAAAACAATGGTTTTTTTAAAAACCAAAATTACTTAACGCGGAGTCAAACCCGGAAAACAACTGAAATCATATATATATATATATATATATATATATATATATATATATATATATCATATATATATAGTATATATATATATATATATATATGTATATACATATTTCACAATATCTGTTTGTCCTTATTATACATATACATTTTAGAATCTTAACAAATGCAAGGGTTTCATGCCGAAACGTTGATTGATTGCTATGGAAAATAAAATCTAGTCCCACATGTAATATATCCTTATGGAACCTAAATTAAATATAATACGGTTCAAAAAACTCAAAACTTCAAAACTACTATACATATATATATATATATATATATATATATATATATATATATATATATATATATATATATATATATATATATATATCTATATATTGAATTAGTTTCAGCGGACACTGTTGAATGTAAACAGTCAAGTGCCACCTAGTCAACTGGAAATAATAGAATTTAAATTCTGTACAATATCAGATTTAGGGTTCATTCGAATAAACAATATTACCAGTATCAAATTTCAAGCAGAATATAAAATTATAATTGCATATAGCTGTTCGTTTAATGTGTCTGCTCAGTTCGAGTATCAGCTAATCAGTATCTCCTAATGACAAACTAACATTGATTAAATTGAATAGAACTGCAAATGGATGCGGCAACTTTGAGCTACTACGAATCAATTTCAAATAAATTTCGACAGTCGACTCGGTAATATTTTTACACTATTGCTAGTTTTATTAACGTTACGTACTTTATAAAAATTGCGGTTTAAGAAAAATTACTTTTATCTTAATTTATTGTAAAATCACAATAAATTTTCTTTTGTTTTAATTTTCTTAATATTGAAGCTATTTGCTCACGGAATCCTTATAAAATATACTATTTTTATTGAGAGCTACAATTTTACTTTAAAATAAGTTTAATTTTAAAACATTCACCATCACGAGTGGTGCTACGGCTGAAATTGACCCTCGACCTTTCCCAGTATTTTTTTAGTCGTTTGTGTTCTTGGCCAACTGTTGCCAGTTTGCTGCGCCAATCTTCCTTGCGTCCTCATACACACCATCCTTCCATCTGAGTCTACCTCTACCCTATTTCTTCTTAAGCTTGTAACGGTTATATAGCCTACCATATAAGATATTACTAGAATGGGTGGAAAATTGGGGACAGAAATTGCTAGGTTGGGGATAGGGTAAGCAAAACAAACCGAAACGATTGCGACCGGCTGCTCCTGGTTTATTTGAAAAACTGGGTCGTGAGAAAGTGAATGAAACAAAGGGACTGGAATGGAAATACAAAAAGTGAATCAAAAGGGGTACTTACGTGGATCTCCTGGACAAAATAACACAAGAAGGTTCCTAAGCTATTTAAGCTATTTAAAATGGACCCCACTTACAAGAATCTTACTGCTGGATGAAGAGATAGGCTTTTATTTCCTAAAACATACAAAAAGGGGTTAGAATCTTTTTAAAGGAAATAATACTTAGTTTAGAGAAAAAATTACATATTTATTAAGTTACAGTTACAAATATAAATATTAATAATAAAATACAAAATAACTTACAATGTTGCTGTTGGTTTACAAAATGTAGACGTTGGGGACACTACAAAAATCTTAATTAATAGGCGATATTTTGTAGCCGAAGTAAATAATTACAAATGAAAAATATCCTTCTAAATGGAACTATGCATAAAGTTAACCTTTTTTTTTAAACAAAGCAAATCAAATTCTAAAGTTATGATTAGGTATGTACCAAATGTCAAGAAAATAGTGCTGTCATATGTCAATACCAAATTTTGACAGTTAGCAGTTAGTTATAATTATTTTACTTATTACAATTTCTTAACTTGTCATAAAAGCAATTATTAATGAAACATGTCTATTTTTACTTTAAAAAATTTAACAAAAAAAATAATTGATTTTCACTATATGTTATATCTACTTTAAAAATTCTGGGATTAGAAATGGACTTAAAACTCACTGCAAAACAACAGAAATGCGTCTCACCAGCTGCAAAAATGGTCTGGAATGATAACCAGGTACAAACAAAATGAGGATGGAAGCTGGGCACTGGATTATCTTGGCGCAATATTTAAAACCTGGCTTTTAGAACACTTAAGCCTTTGCTTGGAACCATGTGAACATATATAAAGTTGTTTGTTACGCCGTTTCAGAAATCCCTCAGGTAAAACACATCACGAACCAAAACAGTGATAACTCCAGACAAAAACTAACACACTACATTTGAGTATAATTCACATTTTTACAAACAAATTTGCCGGCTCCTTTAGGCCACTTACACCGCGTCTTATTCCTTCAAAAACTTCTCCCAACCTGTTACTGTAGCTACACATTGAACTACTACAAAACACTATATTTCCTACCCTACCATTCTGTCTCCGGCTTCTATACAACATGTAGCTTCTCCTTAAAAATTTTAAAGTGTTTGTTTGTCTTAGTGTATTGTATTTTGTATTGTTATGTCCAAATTTTACGTTTATGACATTCTACTATGTCGGATAGGCAACAACTGACGAAATGCCCCTGAAGATGATCTATTGATCGAAAGTACTTGGGCAAGATTAAATTAATCACCGTGTTCGATAGTTGCCTTGTATACCCTCAAAGTTTAATTATTCGAACATTCAACCTTATATTGATATCCTCTTTGTTGGTAAGTAAGTTACCTTCCTTATCACTACAACAGTTGATATCTCCGTGACTTATATAGTTTTCAAGCCAAGTATTCAAGTTTTCAAGTTATAATATGTCATTTTCCGAGTCTCGTCTCTTTTTTCGGTGCATGCGTTTTTCCTCTCTACTTAAGCTTTTGTATCTATCTATTGTTGTTCTAGTTTTTCGTTGTTGCATGGTCCTAAATGCCTCGTTCTTCTCATCTGTTATTTTTTTGCAGTCTTGGTCGAACCAGTCGTTTCTTTTTTTGGTTCGGGATATTCCCAATGTGCTTTGGGCTGCTAATTTCAGAGCCTCCTTGCAGTTGTTCCACATTTCCGTGCTTGACTGGTCGACTGTCCAGGTGTGTTCTAGGGTTTCTTTTATATGTGACTGAAACTGTTTCTCTTTGTTTTCATTTTTTAGCATATGTTAATTATCTATTAGTTGTCTGGTGCCCCTTTCTTTCTTGGCATTGGAAATTCTTTGTCGTAACTTGGCCCCTACCATGTATGAGTCAATATTTACATCTCTGTAACTTCTGACGTCCATTAGGTTTATAATGTGCCTTCTGTCAATTATAACATGGTCAATTTAATTTGTGGTGTGTCCATTTGGTGATATCCAAGTTGCTTTATAGACATTTTTATGATTAAAATATGTACTTCCCACAATTAAATCTTTGGAAGCTGCCATACTAATAAGCCTTAAACCATTATCATTAGTAACGTCGTGAAGGCTGTGTTTACCAATATAATCTTTGTAGCATATCTCTTTTAGATCTAATAGGAAACATGCGATTAAGGATGAAGGAGACATTCGTAAGGTTTGAGAAGGAAGCAGAGAAGATGGGGCTCCAAATCAACGAAAACAAGACGAAATATATGTATATGAGCCGCAATAACCAAAGCAGAGACAGAATCGGTCAGAACATTACCATCGATGACTTTAACTTTGAGCGCGTTAGAGAATTCAAGTATCTTGGAACAACAATAACTGAAGCCAATAACGGATCACAAGAAGTGAACAACAGGATTCAGGCCGGCAACAGATGTATTTTTGCCCTCCAAAACCTTATAAAATCAAAACAACTAACATGACGTACGAAGATACAGGTCTATAAATCAATCATACGACCCGTTGTGATGTATGGAAGCGAAACGTGGACGATAACAAAGGCAAATGAAGAGAGACTACGTGTTTGGGAAAGAAAAATCCTAAGGAAGATCTTAGGTTTGGTGCTTGATGAAGCATCAGGACAATATAGGATAAGAACTAATAAAGAGCTTGAAGAACTTTACCCAGACGCCAACATCATAAAAGAAATAAAGTCCAGAAGACTCCAATGGGCAGGACACCTCAGAAGACATTCTGACGAACGAACAGTAAGACTGGTGTGGGAGGAAGTCCCAACTGGAAGGAGACCACGCGGACGCCCTCGTCTCCGGTGGCGAGATAATATAGCAGGAGACCTAAGCACTATGGGCGTGGAGAATTGGATGGAGGTTGCTCAAGACAGAAAACAGTGGAGGCATGTTGTCGAGTCGGCTAAAACCTACGAAGGGTTGTAACGCCACGGAGTAAGTAAGTAAGTAAGCATATCTCTTTTTCTATCTGGGCGTTCATCTCTCCAAGGATTATTTTTATATCGTTTTTGGTACAGTTATCATATGCTCTTTCAAGGTCTTCGTAGAATAGATCTTTAATTTCTTCGATTTTTCCTCGGTTGGCGCGTGCACCTTTATCATGCATATATTAAAAAAATTTCCTTTTATTCGAAGGCTGCATAACCGATCATTTATGGCTTTAAAACCAATAATAAAATTTTTGATTTTCTTTGATACTAGGAACTCGGTTCCGAACTCATGTCGGTTCGGGTTGCAACTGTAATATATATCATGTTCTTTTTTCTGCATAATGCCTGTTCCTGTCTATCTCATCTCTTGAATGGCTGCAATGTCTATTCTATATTTTAAGCGTTTAGGAAATTTATTGAAGATTATCGTTACCAAAAACTCTAAACGCAATATTGGTAGTGGATAAAGCTATTCTAAAAATATCTTCGCTATGTTATAAAGATAGATAAGGAGTAATTAACTAATTTTTCGCATATGTTATTAGTGTACATAATAATAAATCCTTATTTATTTTTTGCCGTAATAATGATAAAAGCTAACACCTCTATAATTTCCGACACCAATGGGGAAATTGCTATATTATTTTCCAACTTCTCATTTCCACAAGTTATCATTAATGGACATTTACATACTTTTCCAATAACACGATTTACCTATTCCAGCACCAAAATTCGAATGGGGATAATAACAGCCCCATTATAATATTCCAAAACAAATTTGCATGTTGGCACAGAGGCTTTAGCCACACGCAAACACATAATCTGTCACCGTGCCGAGAGGTCGAGGTTGGTGTACATACAAGAAATGTGTAAGTACCGATGTTTTAGCGATATTTTTCCAGTTGGGAGTTTTACATTCTTTTTATCTTGCCCGACAGACATCAGTTCCTACATGTAACTGTATGGTGTTGCCTTTTCGTGTTTCATACCGACCTGACACGGAAAATAGGAAAATTGATTAAAAGTTACACATTTACGAGGCGTTGCTTTAATTTATCAAGGACAGTTTGCATGAAGGAAATATGAAAGTCGTGGGGATGTCAGTGTCAGTAACAAATAATTGTTTTTTTAAATATGCGGTAGAAACAAGGCACCGAATAAAATATATTCTATGCAGAAAATTATAAAACAATTTTTATAAAGTTTTATTTACCCTTTTAAATATTATCATGAAATTTTAATATAAGAGAAAATTCATCGTTTAAATATCAATTCAAATTAAATAAATTTAAATTACATAGAAATAATAGAAACATCGGAATACTTAGATTATAATTAGCTGAAGGGGTATCAAAGATAACTCGAATTCAAGACCAACATGGAAATACAATGACAAAAAGAACTCAAATTGTAGCATCTACAAAACCTTTGATATATAAATCCTTTGAAATATATCGGAATCCCCTCGTATATGTAATAAATTAAAATCCCCTAATATATATTTGAAAAATGAAAGAATATTATTAATGTACCTCTGTTCCTATCGTAAAAATTAAAATAGCCGAAATATATTTCAATTCCTTCTTAAGCCGTGTTTTCACGATGACAATTGGCGAGACAATTGTCATTGGACTAGTGTTGCCCAAAACCGGTCTTGGTCTTGCAGTCTTGGTCTTGTTCTTGCGTTTTTGCAAGACCAACACCAAGACCAAGACCGCCTAATTTTAGCAAGACCAAGACCAAGACTGACCTTGCAAGACTTAAGCAAGAACAAGACTAAGCCTGCGAGACTCTTGCGTCTTGCAGTTAGGATTGAGTGTCGTTTTAGCGAATATAGTAGTTCGGGTATATGCTTGAAGACTCTATAAGACGCACAAAAATATGTAATAAAAATTTGAAAAACTGGACTTATGCGCATTACGAACAATACCATAAACATACATACCGAATCAAAATATTCATTAAAAAAGCACATTTGACACGTGCTCCGAGGTCATAATTACAATGTAAAAATAAAATATTTTGGACATTCTTTCCCAGCAGACGACTTCTTCGCTCTGGAATTAATTGTCCAGATTTTGATAAAAGATGAAAAATTTGTTATTACACTTATATTAAAATTTTATTTAAATATTCATTTAAATAAATAAAATTGCACCAAAATAGAGGCTTTACCTTTAATGGTAAAATAGGAAAGTATATTATTTAAAACTGTGAATTTTCTGTGTTGTCAGTTCGGTAATTAATTAAAAAAAAAATTTAAGTTCCTTTTCTGCAAATCGCCAGGAAATTTTGACATTCCTGTCAAAATTTCTTGAAGAAAAAGTCAGGACTTCCTTACTGTAAGGAAATGTCATTTCCTTACTGTAAGGAAATGATATTTCCGTACAGTTGTTAGTGTTCTACATAAGTTTGACAATTTAACCTCAATACGTTTCCATAGTAACCCAAGTAATTTTATTAGGAATTTCAAAGCACCATTTATTTGGGAATAAAATTATCGCGTTTTTTTTTAAATCAATCAATATCTGTCGAATTTTAAACGATTTGCGGAAAAATAGTATGTTTACCTCGTAGGAAAAGCCACATTCCTGGACTCTGTGTTGCTAAGTCTCGGCTTGCGCCTCGACTTAGCAATCTTCACAGTCGTCCAGGAATGTTAAGCTTTTCCTACCCGGCAAACAATGTACTATTTATCACAGATAGTGTACCGAAAAGGTAACATAATATGTTTTGCGATTACTCGTATGTTGGTGTCATCAATGCCGACAAAAAATTACATTATTAAATAATGAAACATATTGTTTATTATATTAAATATTGGAGCTGTTGCTTGATAGTCAAAATTCTGGTCAGCAAAATATTGTATGTCTTTTTAACAAAGGAGTTTGATATTTCAACTTTAAACGACTGCGGCTGGATGTTATTTAGGCTGTTGGTATAATATTTTAAAGCAAAATATAACAATTGTTTTAAAACAAAATATCACAATTGTTTTAAAGCAAAATATCACAATGTTTTGTTTCTGTGTATTTACCATTTCGGATGGATAGACGGTTATTGCAAAATGACCAAATTATATTTTTACAATTTTGCAAAAACCGTCTAAGCCGCCTTAAGTTATTTTTGTAATAAACTGTTTTTACTTACTTTGCTTTTGTACGTTTTTTAAGGAAGCCTGTAATTATTGAAATATAAAAATGTGAAAATAAAGCCTTATTTTCTATCAGTCAATTTTTTAAAGTAGGTAGATACATTATGCTCATTGACTCTGAACCATATATATGTGGCTTAAACTATTATTGCAGAATACCATCCTTATAATTCTCGGTTTGTTATTCGGTACTTAGGGTATTAGATAGTACAGTGGCGCACGCAGAATTTTTCTGTGAGGAGGAAATTTTTTTATGCTACCTTCATTTCGAGTCCTTAAAATTTGTGAGAAACAGTGTCGGAATAGTTCCCTGGGGTGGTTTAACCCCCAAAACACCCCTGGGTGCGCTACTGAGATAGTAACGAACATAAAGTAACTAGTAGTTGTTACTTTTTCGACATCACTAAACTTCATTCCCAATTGAGCTTTTCTTTGAATCTAATGGAATAATTATTGTTTTCCATCTAATCCTTGTTGTTCTCAGAGTGACAAGTTTACAATTTGACATAATAGATAAAGATTCAAATAGTTCTAGTCTGAGTAGTGAAGTTGGAGGTGTAGATCTAAAAGACGTAAAAGCAAATTTGATGAGTTTTTCGAAATAATTCATGCATCCCAAATTGCTTTGTGTAAATTGTGTCTACATAGAAGGGTTGAAATGAAAATGAAAAACAGAAACACGTTAGGATTAAGGAAGCATCTAATATCTTTTCACAAAAAGAAATTACAAATATTTCTTCCTAAAAATTCAAAATTCGGTGAGATATCACAAGCTTTTTAATAACCGCTGGAAAAAGTGGACATGTTAAAAAAATACACTTATTACCTTATTACCAATCACATATATTATGTACCTACTACTTTATTTGGGTAAATTAATGTATTTATTAAGTAGGTATCTCCTTAATTTAAAATAATTCTTTTGATTTTCATTGCTTTTTTACCTATTCCTTATTTTTCAAGTTAGTGTTTTATATAAAAGTAGAGCTAAGATTGTTAACAACATTTATTTTGCTTTAATAAGTGGATTATAGTTTGGTATCTGATCACCTAAAGAATCTGTGTCCTTGATACATGTGAATTTTTTGTCACATACCAATCTTTTTTAAGATTTCCATTTCATATATATTGGGGGGTCCATCAATTACTTTCTAAAAAGATAATTTTTTTTTAAAATACTGTTTATGTCATTAATTTGGGTTTTCTTTGTTTTAACCATGTTTTAGCACATGTAAGCTTATGCAAACGCAAACGTTTATTAAGAAACAGATTGACTGCCGTAGGGAATAGTAGATAGCTGAGTTAGTTAGAGCATAGGCACGGATCGCTTAGATCGTGGCTTCAAACGCCACCGAGTGTCAGTTGTTTAGACATTTATTAATTTGGTTGGTCTTTATTACGGATATGTTAATTCAAGCTTAAAATGTCCTTGCTCTGTTACGTTGTTCTAAGATCCAAAGTAAAATTGAATAAATAGCGATAATCTAATGGGTAACTGCAAGACTTGCAAGACTCTTGCTGCAAGACCAAGACCGAGACCAAGACTAAGAGTGCAATACCAAGACCAAGACCAAGACCAGGTGTATTGGTGCAAGACCAAGAGCAAGACTGTCTAAGTCTCGTCTTGTTCTTGCATTTGGGCAACACTACATTGGACAATTGGCATCACGTGGTTCCGGATTGTCGGAGGCTAGTCCAGTTGAACGAGAAGATGTTTATACGGGGCCAACTATTGCCATGGCAGTAGACAGCTAAAACATGGCCGACTGCTTATCATCTGTTGTGTTCGGTGAGGACTTGAAACACTGTGTTGCCACATTTTTTTGTATAAAGTATAGGAGTTTTTAAAATAGAAAGATACTTTGACGAAATTGTATATAATGTTTTAAAAAACTTATTCAGAAGTAAAATGCTTCACACTTGAATTTAGATATATACTTACGTAAATGTGAAGTGTTTTACTTCCGTATAAGTTTTTTAAACGATGGTATATAGCCAACTACTGGGATTTTCCCATTAATTTTTATATAATATTTTGTTATGAGAAGCCACACTTTTTGAATTCATATTAAAAAGCATTCATAAAATAGTATTTTTACTTTAAATATAGCTAAGTATTTAGTATATTCTTATGTTTAACGTAATTTTTTTATTTTCATTTAACTTTACTTTATTCTGTAGTTTTTTTTCTAATTAATTTACCTTAAGCATAATTTTAATGGTTTTTATTCTATAAGTATTTTAAATGTAAGATATAATTTTATTTTATAATATTTATAGGTATAATTTTAAGGCTTTTAATTATATACGTATTTTTCTATTTTAAATTTTCATTTCATATATATATAAATCTTTCCCATAATTTTATATATGAGAGTGTGAAATAATTGAGTATATGTCAACACTGACGTATATTAAGCTTCATTTAACATATCATAACCTTAGGTTATGTTCATTCGACGAAAATTAAATTTAACCTAAATAACACAAATTACTACTGACAGCACTACTGGCCTACACCGTTCACACGGTACCAATTGTCGCGACAATTGAGATTACGAGTGGTGGAGGGGCTAACTGGGCGCAGCTCATTGTCCTCAGTGTACTCCCGGAGACAACTGAATTTTGGGCCAATTGTGAGGGCAGTTGGCAAGGCAATTGGCCTGAAGTGTTTACACGAAGACAATCATTTCATGCCAGTCAGTTGTCTTCTGACAATTGTCTCGCCAATTGCCATCGTGAAAACGCGGCTTTAGGTCGGCTCGAGTTAATGTAAACCATTTTATTGTTTGTTTATATCACAGGCGCAAATTCTTCAATATTTTTCTTTGATTTGAACCGCTCGATACTGCGTTTGAAAATATTTGCGTTTTAATTCCTGTCAAGCATTTGTTGTTCCAAGTTATGTGAATTAATTTTAAAGATAATTTCATCACTCTCGTTGGAGCCGCGGTCAAGAGCGGTTCAGCGTTATGTCCAAATTCATGTCGAATTTGTAAAGTTTTCTGTTTTGCCCCTTTTTATAGAAAATGTGTAGCAGTGTGAAGTTAATGGTTCAGTTAAATTTTTAAGTGAGGATTGGAAGAACAGTCGTTTCCATCCTCGTTTTGTTTCTCCCCGGTTGTCATCTCAGGCTATTTGTCAGTATGGAGATAAATTTGTTTGTATGTTCGTTGCACAAAGAGTGAATCCCAGGTATTGACGACGTGCAAGTACTTGGATGTAATACGAGAAGCGATCGTGCGCGAGTAGCGGAGAAATCTTGCATTTTTTACTGCACATTTCATAGATTTCATAAATTCATATTGTCAATTGTCAAATTGTCATATTTCATATTTGTTTGTTTATTTACACCTTCTGTCACTGAAGAAAATAGGATTTAGTAAATGCTGTGTTATAAATTGTAAAAATACAACAAAAAATTACTACTACCACTACTACTACTACTAAAGCTTTTTCCTTTGACTCTGTGCTTGATTGAAAAAATATTTGGTGATTTACTTTCTCAAATCCAGTTTTTATTATTGCATCCATATTAACAGTAATGCTCTAATTTAATAATATATTTATTTGTATTTACACTACATACAACGTTTACCTTTTAATAACATACCGACATAATCTCAATCTTACTTTTTCTTCTTATTCTTATTTTGGGGCTACGTCCTTGGCAGTTATCCGGTAACCTCGATCTAACATGAAAGCGCAGTAAATTTTGCTGATTTACAACACTAGGTGTTGCTTTTCCGAACTTGCACGGTCCCATAGTTCCAGTTAGGGTTCCAGAAATTTTAGTGCAATTTTTTGGTGAATATTTAAAATTATTCTCTTAAAATTATTTCAACTCCCTTTATTATTTTTGATTTTCATTTGTTTTGTTTTTAAAAAAAGGTTAACCTCTATGCGGTAACATTTGTAAGTTTATGTAGTATCTCAAACTGCTAGAGTTTGTAAACGTATGACATTTAAGTTTTGCTTTGTATTTTTGTATTTTGCTACTATTGATGTAATATTTTTGCATTGTCTATTTTGTACCTGTTTATGGTTACACAACAATAAATGTTAAATTTTTTTCTTAACATTTTGTTTATTTTTTTAACTAACCTTTTTTGAGTTTCATTTGAAAACGATATGTTTTAGTTACAACTAGCTGTTGTAATAGTTATAATTAGGCACCTCGAAGTGGCGTCCTTTTTAAATTACTAGAGGTGTATCCTGTTTCTTTTTGTTTTGCTTGTCCCAAGAGATTTATGACCATTTGTTTCATTTTTCTGTAGTTGCCCCAATCCAACCCCTTTGTCATTTACTTATCCACGACCCCAGCTGTATTAACAAACCCTGAGTGCCGTTCGCATACGTTTCGATTTATTTTGCTTGCTCTATCTCTACCCCCATAATTTCTGTCCCCAATTTTCTATCTCTTATATTAATATCTCATGTAGTAGTCAAAATATTTTCGTTACAAAATAATGAAATACAAACATACTACAAGAATCGTTACATACACCATACTCAGCCCCAGGACAGATCATTAAACTATGCTAAACGTAGGCATGAAAACTCTACCAAAAATATATTTTGCGAAAATCAGATATGCCTTACAACAAAAAAATCAAAAAAGCTTCTAGCGAGGATCTTATAATGTTAAATATATTCAAAATAGGCGGCCCCATTGTTGTACATGTGCTGGAAATGTTGCTGGATAAATATCTAATAAAAAACGAATACTAGACTGTGGAAAAATGCCGAAGTAATACTCTTTCATAAAAAAAGTACACATCGGTAATACTGAAAATTACAGATATTTATTTAGTGCACGTTTAGAGTTTGCTGAGAGAACACGTGTTGTTTTTCTTGATTATTAGGTACGTAATTGTGTTTTGTATTAGTAAAAAGGGATTCGTATCTCGAAAGTGCAAATGGTTTGAGTTATGAAATATCTTATAGTGACTTATAGAGCGATTCGTACAGCAATTATTCATCAACGGATTTAGAAGAAGTCCATTTGGATCCGTTTAATGATAACTTTCCAAGAGATATACCCTAATTTCGCTTTTACTATAACTTTTATTCAGCTGTTGACTTTCAAGATTGTATGGAAACTGTAATTTGTTTTAACTCATTTGTAAGTAGCCGTATTGTTAAAAAACTATGCAAATGAACAAATCAAAGAGCTTATAAATATTTGAATGTTAATCCACACAGCGTCCACACGATTCACACACAAAAATGAAATTTTTGGTCATACTTATAAACCAGTGACAACAAAAGAAATGTATATATTTGTAGCGCTATAGTTTCCCAGTGGATTGACCAAATGTTCGCAAATTTCAGATTATTGGATTACAGATAATATATTCAGTGGTTTTCTACTTTTTCATAAATCTGTTATGAGCCGAAATCTCTTTTTGAAAATTCTTAAATTCCTTACATTTTCACCACCAGACTTGTCAAAAGTAATGCACCGTTTACCAGACTAGGCAATTTGATGGCTGTTATTAGATATAATTGTCAAAACTTAGTGGACCCAGAACCAGTTTTCGCAATAAATGAACAACTTATGTTGTATAAAAGTTAACTCCATTTTCGACAGTAGATATAAAACAAAAGAAGTCGATTTGGCATGAAAATAAAATATTTTCCTTACGTTCCATGCGTATGAAATTCGAAGATACACCTTGAATTTTTGTATATGTATAGGCAAGGATATATATGACATATCGCACATTTCAGGAACAGAAAACCTTTCTTTTTCCTAGAAAATAGTAGTTTATCTTTGCCAAAACCTACTGAACAGTAATCGTAAAGTAATTGTAGATAATTGGTATACATCCGTTCGTCTTTGTGAGTTTCTATTGACACAAAATACCTTCCTTGCAGGCATTATTCGACCAAATGGGGTCGTTCCAAGAGAATTAACATTATTTTCATTAGATAGGCAACAATTATGCTTTTTTCACAAGAATATGCTCCTTCTAGTTCGCTACAAGAAAGACGTATCTGCTTACCAGTAAACATACTGCAGGATTTTGCAGTTGTATAATGTAGGAGAAAATGTTCTCTATTATAACAAACCGAAATATATTGAACTCTAAAATCAAAATATGAGATCAGTTGATGCAGTGGACCAAGATGTTGAACTGTTCAGTCCTTTGCGGAAATTTTTCACGTGGTTCATCCAAATAGGTTTGCACCCTTTATACCTTATGCTATTGAACTCCACACTATTTTGCAGCCAAGCCCATCAAACTCAATGTATAAATATACTAAACTTTGTTGCCAGGGAATACTTCTGAAATATATTGTCAAGAATGTCAAGAATGTCAAGAACAAAGAATGTCAAGAAATAAATAATAAAAAAATCAACCCACTACATCTGAAAAACCGTTTGATGTAATGGCCGATTATGAGATTGCATATACTGACTAATTTACATAATTAGGAAAATCCAATTTTGAACTTGCAAATTACATAAAATGAACTCTTACTTTTAGTGAACATATAAAAACTCACACATCTATATTACAAATAAATAAAATAAATCGAATTGAATATACCTAATATATATATATATATATATATATATATATATATATATATATATATATATATATATATATATATATATATATATATCGGAAAAGGAGTACGACCGTCAATCCAATATATATAAGGATCACTCAGACGAGTGGTGGGTTCTTATATCCTTCTCAAGGTGGAGAAATAAAAGACAAAGTTGATGGGATACTTTATCTATCTAAAAAGTACAATATGAGAACCACAAAATCATGGAAACGATGTTAATTGTTACCTTAAAAAGACATGTAGCAGTCAAAGTTATTTACAATAATGTGAATAAAACTAAAGTAAATGGACATTATACGCTGATATTGTATAAACAATCAAGTAACTAACAACATATAGGAACTTATAAAAAATTAGCACAGCAACTGACCATGTGGTCTAAAGTAAATGAAATATTATTTAATCTTAAGCAGTGAAAAAGAACCAAGAAAATCATAGACAACTTCCAACTATTTAATGATTAATAAGCTTTGATTTTTACTTTAGGTAGCATTATAAGTGATATTAATAAATTTTTTTTTTTTATTAATATCACTTATAATGCTACCTAAAGTAAAAATCAAAGCTTATTAATCATTAAATAGTTGGAAGTTGTCTATGATTTTCTTGGTTCTTTTTCATTGCTTAAGATTAAATAATATTTCATTTAATTTAGACCACATGGTCAGTTGCTGTGCTAATTTTTTATAAGTATACTTTAGTTTTATTCACATTATTGTAAATAACTTTGACTGCTACATGTCTTTTTAAGGTAACAATTAACATCGTTTCTATAATTGTGTGGTTCTCATATTGTACTTTTTAGATGAACTGATGATGCTTTCAAAACTCGAAAGCGAAACGTCTTGAAAATAGATAAAGTAGCCTATCAACTTTGCCTTTTATTTCTCCACCTTGAGACCGATATAAGAACCCACCACTCGTCTGAGTGATCCTCATATATATATATATATATATATATATATATATATATATATATATATATATATATATATATATATATATAGGCCCGCGTAGCGCAAGCGGTAGTGTGCTTGCCTAGCATGCCGGTGGTCGTGAGTTCGAATCCTACCGCCGGCAAGAACAACTAGGCATTTTTAAAATGTCTATAGGCCCCAGGTCGACTCAGCCTGAATAAAATGAGTACCTTGGGTAAAACCAGGGGTAATAATAGGCGGTTGAAGCGTAGCACTGGCCATGTTACCTTCCTTGTATACCGTAGGCCCTAGATATAGCAGACTACCCTGCTATACTCCCAAAGCCGCGTGCGGTATAAAACGGGAGACTATTATTATTATTATATATATATATATATATATATATATATATATATTATATATATATATATATAATATATATATATATATATATATATATGAATTGTGTAAAGTCTTGGTGCGCCAAGCAATAATTAGCTAATTAATTTTTTTGATTAATTAAAATTATTTAAATGATATGATTATGACTCTATCACAATTTTTAATTCTTTTATCTCAGGGTTAAATTCGTGCTTCAATATCTATGCTATTACATGTGAAAGGTAAGGTCCAAAGAATACCGGAATAATAAAAAACAAATATGATCTAACACTATATATTGAAATAAAAATAATGAAATAATTCACACTCAAAAGTTTTCAGTAAACAAAATCTCATATAATAATTCTCAAAATTTTGTTCTACGTACGTGAACAATCAAAATTAATGGTACAAACAATATTAGTTGAAATCTCAAAATCCAAGTATTACTCTAAATCTCCTAATCAAAATATTTATATCCTTTCTAAATTAAGTGAAAAAAATTGTGTTATCAATGAAAGAAAAACTGCAAAAAACAAAACTATCTCTCTCTGATGATGAGTGGTCCAAATCCTTGTTATTTGTAGACTATACTATTTACTCGTGGCCGCTCCCTAAGTAATCAGCAATCTTACAATAAATTGTTGCAAGTATATTGTCCTTAATGATCTCCTTCAAAAGCACAAATCATTCAAATTATGATAGCCTTTCTCCTCTCGATAAACTAAATCTATCGTTGGCCCGAGTGAAAAATGACTCTTGGAATATCTTCTCTTTACGATAAACTGAATCTCTCGTTGGCCTGAACAGTGACTCTTGGAATATAAGTAGAAAAATATGACTTACAATATTTTGCTGCTTCAGCTTCTGTCAGATACACTAACTCCACAAAAACTCACTAACATTCAACACTACTGCTTGCTACTTCTCGGGAACCGCCAGAGAACAATCACTGTTCGTCTTACAGACTTGGAAAACCAACTGATTATCTTTTCTCTCTCCTCAATCTAGCTAAACTTTCATTCCTACATACCTATCCCACCTTTTTTTTCTCCGCCAATCAAAACTCGTCACAATTCCCCATTCTTTCATTTCGATAACAAACAAATTTTTACCTATAATTATAAAATTTCCTAAAACTTATTTACAAATAATTTTTTTCTATAATTCTTAAAAACTAACAAAAACATCTTTCCAAATCTCTTCTATTGTCTATAATCAATGCGTTAATGTATTTGGAAAACCCGGTTCAATTGTTCTTTGGATTTCACTTAAAATTATGCGGGTCACTCAAGTATAGTATAACAAAAGAAATAATTTATGCATAGTACAATTTGTTTAATACAGGTAATCCAAAAATTTTAAATACTTTCCTTCTTCGAAATGTTTGTTGGGTATTATCCTACTTATCTGAATTATTTTAATGTTTTGAATTTTGAAATATTTTAAACAACAAATATTTTTCTCGATTTTACATATCATAACAATATATATATATATATATATATATATATATATATATATATATATATATATATATATATATATAAGAAGTATTTATTATTTTTATTTTTTAAAGTATATTGATGCAAAACGTATTTTAGTTTATAAACTAGGTTAACAAAATAAACTAACTTACAAACGAAAGTAATTGTGATAAAATGGTTTGACCTCCAAAAGAAGTCAAAATATTAATCATCGCATCGTATGAAGATGACTCGTCGGCTGATAAAGTGCTATCGCTTTTACTATTATGTACATTGATAATTAATGGTTCAACCCAAATATCCACTCTTTTGTCTAAGTCCCACATTCTATCTTTTTCTTTTATAGTGTGTCTTATAAAATTTTTCCAAGACTCAGGTGTGACATTTTGTATTCACTAATACTGACATGGTATTCACTAATAAACACGCTATCAGTAAACCAATATTAAAGTTTTCTAATTCAGAGCTTATGTTTAAAACAGTCATAAAATTCAGGGGAATGTGGTTAGAAAAAAACTATTCTGGAAAAAACACATACATCAACTTGTCCCATCGTCCAATAAAAGATTAAATATATTAAGAACTTTATCTAACAGATACTGGGGCTCTGATTACGATACACTAATTAGTCTATGTAAAGCATTAATTAGATCTAAAATAAATTTTAGTTCCATTGCGTATATTTCTGCATCCGACACAACACTAAAACTATTAGATAGTATACACAATACCGTATTAGGAATTGCTCTGGGCGCATTTAAAACAACACCGGTAGAAAGTTTATATAGTGAAACTGGAGAACCATCTTTACTGCACCGTCGCATTTATTTAAGATCTGAACTAAAGCAAGCTGAAGAAAATTCGAGACGCGTTATCTTCATTTGGATCATCTCATATTGGCATTCATATAAACGAAGATGCAGACCAGTGCACGCGTAAAGTGTCGGAAAGTGTTGAAACGGATGTAGCGGCGTGTCGAAATCCCGCGGGTGATATAAAAACGTCTATAAAAAATTTAATTACCTCCCGTTTCTTCTTTAGTTCATTCTTCTACTTGTAAGTAAGTAAAGTCAAGAATGGAACTATTTACAGACAACACTACGGAAAATTAAAGACAATGTTTATCCATGGCTACCCAGAACTCGAAACGGAAAACTGCAAACCATCATTACTCGCCTACGTTTAGGTCATACAAGATATACGCATTCGTACCTTTTTACCAGAGATAATCCCCCCAAATGTAGCATTTGTGACGAAACAAACAGTGTTAAACATTTTTTAATTGACTGTCCACTTTTTGTAAATGAACGCAACAGGTTCAATATTCCAAACAATATCAATAAACTCTTAGGTACAGACTTTAATTATGTTGATTTGGGAAAATATTTAAAATGTATAGGATTATATTATAAAATTTAAACTATTAGAATTGTACACCTACACTGTATTCCCACTAATTACCTTATGGCGGATGCGGTAAACTTTTTCAATAAAAAAAAAACTAAAAATTTCTATACGAACCAGTTTTTACAAATCGATCTCTTTACAAAAAAATTTAAAGATAAAACTTTATTGTTACAAAAAGTAGAAAAGATAAAACATTGGTATTGGGATCATAGCATGTTTTAAATATAGTCATTCTATTGCCAAAAAATTAAGTTTAAAAAATTATTCCTTCTGGGTGTAACACTTCTAATATCACTAAGTATAGATATGGGGAAAATGTTGCAACTAAGCAGGGTACCTCACTGCTATTTATATCTTTTTTAAACATATTAATTGAAATATTGATAACCATGTTTATATACTTTTTTTGATGTAATACAATTTTGTTTTTACTTTTAAACGTTTATACCACTGCATTTCACACTCTGTATAATGACCTATCATTATGGTGTTATAACCTTTAGCACATCCAAGAAAAAACTATGTAGAAATTCAATTAAAAATAATTTTAATTGACTGTTTAGGTGATATTTCGTATCTTTTATATCCACTAATATAAAACAACCGATGCGGGATAACGAGTTGAAACGCAAAGAAAAATAATTGCCCATAAATTTCTCTTGAAATTAGGATTTTAAAACAAATAGTACCTGTTTTATCTCTTCACGCAGACAGGTGCAGAAACTTGCTGTCATAATATTTTCTATAGTCAACATAGACTGTCTCGCAGGTGACGAAGTCATTTCAGACAGGTGTAAAAATTTCTTACTAATATTCAAAAGTAATTTTAAATTTATTTTTATTCCCGTGATTGTCGATAAGAATTTTTTATTGTTTCTACTTTTTATAAATTAACTTGCGCTTTATGTTACAAGACAAACATGGAATTTTTAAATAAGATAGTTATTGACTTAATGAGTTTTGGTCAAAAGGTATCCTAATGAAGAATATTTAAATATATCTCTTATCCATCCAAAGCTAATGATAACGTAAATAAAAAGAGTGAAGATATGCTTTATTTAAAAAAAAAAACAAGTTTTTTAAAAAATTGTTTTATATCCCAAAAATGATTAAAGACCACTCTAGATTCTTTTTTTATATGGACTTTAAATTTGCTAGTCTCTAAATACGTAACCTGCCATCATCAGTGATGATGGCTGATCGTGTGATCGTCCATGATTGGTACAATGATTAAGCACAATCATCCGTAATAGTATATCGAAATCCCAACGCCAAGGAAGACCCCCAAACCCAAACCCAAAAAAAAAAAATATCGGTTGTTTTTCTTTTAAATTCAGTACTTCAAAAATCAATTTCAATTCATTAAACGTTTTAACGTATAATTCATCCTATTTTTCTATATAGAAGGCCCGTCAGGCCTTCTATATACCGCTGATGCGGATTAGGCCCTTAAGGCGGATCAAGTGAGTGCTGATTCTTTTCGCGACACTCGAGCACTGAGGTCATATGCGGCAAGCATGGGCTCAGTGGCCGGACACACTTCATGCGCCCAGCCGGCGAGGAGAACAAAATTTACTTTTGCCAAATCGCCGGCTGAGTGTCCGAGCACACACTTTTTTCCGAAAATGAAGTCGACAGCCCAGACTATCGGCTTCATGGACGGATCACACGCTCTTTTTCTTTTTTTTTTTTAGGGACTCCAGTCCCGAAGTGAAGTTAGAGTAAAATCTATAGAGTCAGTAAAGTAAATAGGGAGAAAAGCCTAGATATGGCTACCCCTACAGTCAGGTGGCATAACCACAGTAAATAAAAACAGGAGGTGTCTCATTACCCAGGGCACCTCAAGTAACTTTCAGATCATAAG
Source organism: Diabrotica balteata (assembly GCA_918026665.1). Classification (NCBI taxonomy): domain Eukaryota; kingdom Metazoa; phylum Arthropoda; class Insecta; order Coleoptera; family Chrysomelidae; genus Diabrotica; species Diabrotica balteata. The sequence goes on along the minus strand of OU898282.1, from coordinate 39,093,866 downwards.
CCTCCTCACGTAAGTCACACGATGAGGAGGGGTGGTGGAAAAGCCTGGGGGTCAGATAGGTACCACTTCAACTAGTAAAGTGTGACCGGTTTGATCTTCGGACATGTGGATCCCATACTTAGTTTGGTATACACATGTTGCTAGGGGTAGGGTTGATCGCTTAGCGTGATTGTGTGTGTGTGTGTGTGTGTGTGTGTGTGTGTGTAGTATATCGAACAAAAAGCATCAAGCGATTCACTTTTATTTGTTTCACAATTCACGGGTTGTAGGCGATCAAAGATAATGACGGACAAGTATAGCCGAATATGTCCTCTAGACAGTCGTGCTCGCGCTTACTTGTCTGTAGTCGCCGAGTATAAAGAGAAGCCATTATGCCTGCCGTTTCGGGGAGTTTTCTTAAAAATCTAATGCCAACACTACACTTTCGGCGATGATGGCCAACTTTGTGGTCTTCTATGATCGGCACAATCATCCTGCAAGCATACACACAATTATCCGTAATAGTATGTCGAACGACAAGCATCAAGCGGTTCCCTTTGATAAGTCGCCGAAAAACTGACAGTGGCAGCTGTGTACGCCATTGCTTTCGCTTGGCGGCGCTAGTGTAGTTGGAGATCAACACATTTTGACAATTCTTTGGGCTTGTATGATATTTTTGTTGTAATTATTGCGATTTATTAAATTATGGCAAAAAATACTGATTTTGGTCTATTTGTGGCTTGATAAAAGAATTGAGGAGAATAAATGCGAGAATTACTGTAAAAAAGGAAGACATTATCGAAAGGTAAACTTATTGCTTGATTTCTTATCTCAAACCATAATATAATTTATATTGATCTTAGTATTAAAGTGATGTATTTATATTTGGATTTAAACTAATATACGTACCTGTAATTATATCCTGTAGTGAATAGACGTACCTGGGAGTAATCTTCGATAGAACGGGAAAAGACGATGATGAAATAAAGAAAAGGGTTACACAAGCTAGAAGAACAATTGGTTGCCTAAATGGAATACTTTGGAGCTCTGAAATAGGAATAAAGCGAAAATATAACATCTATGAGTCACTAATTAAAAGCAGTCTACTTTATGGAGCAGAAACTTGGAGAATAACTGAGAACAACAGAAAAAAATTAGAAGCTGTAGAAATGGATGTGTTTAGAAGATCGTTAGGTATATCCCGCAGGGAAAGAGTTCGAAATGAGGAAGTAAGACGAAGAATTGGAATAGATGGTTACTTAACAACAGACATTGAGAGGAAACAGTTGATTTGGTATGGTCATGTTCAAAGAATGGAAGACACAAGACTACCCAAGAAGATTATGCAGTGGATACCACCAAACCGCAAAAAACGAGGAAGACCCAAAAAGACATGGAAAGAAGGGGTAACTAAAGCAATGAGTACAAGAGATCTTAGAGACGGCCAATGGGATGATAGAAGGACGTGGAAGTTAGGCATCGGACAACGTCGAAAGACGTTCTAAAACCGATATATATATATATATATATATATATATATATATATATATATATATATAAATATATATATTTAAACTAATACTGTCATGTAACTAAAATATGGTAATTTTAGCTATCTACCATAGATTGAATACAGTTTTGTGCTGTCTTAAAACAAAAGGCATAATAAATGATCAATTTCGATATATGTGTGACAGATATTGTATCGCTGCCAGAAGCTTACAGCTTTGCCTGTCCAGAAACTAATTAGGTAATATATTATAGGTTGGGCTGCATATGATCGAAATAATAATTTTCGACATGACATTGTGGACTGTTCTAAGGGAGAACCAATGTCAAATCAAACATTGTATGGTTACTAATGTGGATTTCACTACTCTTCAAAAGATGCTCCAATAGATTTCGTCGACATTAATAACTCTTTTCTATGTATTTATAAGTTAGTAGAAGAAATGAGCATGTGTGTCGTAGTCCACAGAAAAGGCTACAGTATGATGCAAGATCATTGTTTATTAGCTATTGGTCAATCAAAAATACATGAATATCATTTTTACCAAGCGCAAGTCAACAGTGAAATGATCACAGCCCTTACATACAATGTAAAACTGTTCCTCTACTGAAGCAATATGTGACTGTAATGTTGGTAAGTGATACAGAGCAGTGTGAAAACATATTGCTGTTACGATGCATTACTGAACCTAAGAGATAGTGGTAAATGATACATAAAAGATACCTGCACTAAATAAAAGCAAGTTTGGTATATACCAAAAACAAGCAGACTGGACGTATTACCAAAGAAAGGCTAAAAAATAAATTTTATAGTTCCAGTGTGCAATGTGCAAAAAAAAACAAAAGACAAACTTATGTTATAATCTTAGCATTGACTAAAAAATACTATTTTTTACCAAAGTAGATAATCTTAATCTATATATCAAAACAAAGGACAAATAAATAGTATTTATATTAGTTTTATTATTTTTATCCATTATGTTGCTCCGAAAATTTGATAACATAAAGCATACACGTATAATCTTTTATATATATTTAGTTTATTGTATATACGAGTAAATGCATTTCTGTCGCACATATTTATCTCCTCTTATTGCCACAATCAACTTTTTTCTCATCAGATTATCTTTGAGAAACCTGTGTTCTGATGTTCTCGATGGGCACAAAGGAACAGCATAACACTGAGACATCTTATTATCCCAAATTAAATCTACACAGCAAAATAGATGCAATATTTACTTAGAAATATAAAGATTTGGACAGTTAACGTGACGGGCAAGTGATGTAAGTTAGCGTGACGTGATGTGGGCAAGTATAGCTAAGTGTGGCCTCTACACAATACTGCTCGCGCTTACTTGCCTGTAATCGCCGCGCCGATTATGAAGAGGGTCCATATTATATCTTATGCGCACAAAACACTAACCACTCTTTCACTTTTGTCATGTATACAGGGTGTTTAAAAAAAAGGTAACGCCGTCTCAAAGGTAGTTAAAAAACTGAAAAATAATTGGGGTTTGCTTAATAAAAAATTTTTGTAACGCCATCCGTTTTTAAGATACAGGGCGTTGAAGAAAATGAAATTTTACGCATTTTTTACGATTTTGCCGAAGCTACTGGCAACATTGTAATGAAATTTATACGAATATGTTTTGGAAGCTGATACATCCCATGAATTTGTTTTAATAAATGATTCTCATAGAGGGCGCTAGTTACACGAATCATTCTAAGCACTAGTCAATATAACTTTTTTAAGAGTATAATTATTAATCAAAATTTCAAGTAAACAAACATTATTCAATTTTACACGAAAAATGTACTTAAATGTTAAATATACTGACATGGTATTAACCTTAGGCGAATGTTTAGGATGTTCTAGTGCAGCTGTGATACGTTATGCAGTAAAGTTTCTTAGAAGAAACTTACCAAGTAAAAAACATTTAGAGCCGTTGAAGATCAAGAACAACAAGAACAATTAATAAAAAAATAATATTTTAAATTTACTTGATCAAGATCCAACAGTTAGCGTACGGAATATAGCAAGACAAACAAATACTTCTTCAAGTACTTGGCGGATACTGTAAAAACAGTAATTACATCCTTATCATTACAGACAAGTCCAAGAGCTCTTGCCAGATGATTTATTTTTGTGAAACATTGCAACAAAGGACAGCCCACAATCCAAATTTTTTAAAATGCATTCTTTTTACGGACGAGGCCACCTTTACGCGACAAGGTATGTTTAACTTCGATAATGCACACTACTGGTGTGATGAGAATCCACGAGTCAAAAGGGTATCACATTACCAACACTCATTTAAAGTTAATGTTTGGGCAGCAACTTAAGGTAACAAATTAATAGGTTATCATATTCTACCTGAAAATTTAAATGGTGATATGTATCTTGATATTTTAAACAATTCCTTATTCGAGATATTAGAAGATTTAACTCTAAACGAGAGAAGATCTTTATTTTTTATGCACGATAGAGCTCCACCACACTTTAATAGAAGGTGTCGTAATTGGTTGAGTAATCATTTTCCGAATCGATGGATTGGTAGAGGTGCAGAAGCTCTGATTCATTGGCCTCCTTGGTCATGCATTTTAACTGTGGACTACGCAGTTTGGTCATATATTAAGGAAAAAGTTTATGCTACAGAGGTAAATTCACGCCAAGAATGGGAAAAAAGAATTCAACGTCAATTTAATGACATCATAGCTGATCTCCTACCGTTTAGAAAGTTAATGGAATCTTTAGAACTAAGAATAGACTTGTATATTCGCGAAAACGGAGGGTATTTTGAACACTTACTGTAATTAAATTTTATTTTATGTTCTTAGTCATTAATTTAATTTTCTTCTTGTAAGATTTCTTTAATTACTAACTATTTTATACCAGCATCAATTATTACTTCATAATTTTCAAATCAAAATATTCCGAAAACGGTACACAGTATCGAGTTTTACCAAGAGTACCTTTTTCGTGTAAAATTGAATGATGTTTATGTTTGCTTGAAATTTTGATTAATAATTATACTCTTAAAAAGTTATATTCACTAATACTTAGTACGATCCGTGTAACTAGCGCAATCTATGAGAATTATGTATAAAAACAAAGTCATGGGATGTATCAGATTCTAAAACATATTTGTATAAAATTTTATTACAATGTTGCTAGTAGTTTCGGCAAAATCGTAAAAAATGCGTAATTTTTTTTTCTTCAATGCCCTGTATCTTGAAAACGGATGGCGATACAAAATTTTTTTACCAAGCCAACCCCAATTATTTTTCAGTTTTTTACCTAATCTAGAGAAGGGGTTACCTTTTTTCGAAATAACCGGTATATTTACACATTTGGCGAATTATTTCAAAGTGGAGTAAAATACTAAATTAAAAATATTTTTAACAGTTTTATATATTTAGGTTATCCGAACAATGCCTATTCAAACTTAAAATTGACATACGTTAAGATTTTAAGTCGCCCCTTTGGAAAATAATGAATTAATTGCTTAGAATTTTATCCTGCTGTACAGATTTGAAATAATTTAAGAAGCTGGTATTTTCAGAATGCCATTGCTTTGTCAAGACTCGAGTGTGATGGTTTTAGTTAGTATAAGCTAATCGTATGTTTATTTCCAACATTTTGTCAATTAATGTTACACAAATGCAATACATAATAAACGGCGTTAGTGCTTTCGATGACTTTACATTTTAAAACGGGTAGGCTAGTACATTAAAATAAGCTTATAATTATTTTATGACTATGAAGTCAAAAACTCTTCGACACGACCTTTTTGTTTTGTCGTTAAATTCAAAGCCAGTGGTCCTAATGAAATATTTTTGTTTAGAGAGCACACGTATGAACTATTCATGATTATAATCTGTCGGCATAAAAGCTTCGGTCTAATACAAATGCGCATAGTTAAAAATTTAAATCTCCGGACTTTATACTAACTATTCAATCAATATGAACAAATACATGGCATTTGGCAAATCTCCGGCGACCCATAATGAATGCAATTTTTTTATATGTATGAAGTCGCGCACGAAAATTTAACAAAATTTTGATTAATGTATTTTAGATCAGCAAATACATAACTGTTAACTATAGGGTAGTAAGTAGTCATATGTATGGTACGTATGAGGAGCATATGTACATGCAAAACCGATAAATCCACTTTTTCCAATTTTGAGATAAAAGCCAAAAACTTGTAGGTACAGCAAAATCCCATAACAATTTAAAGAAACATCATATTGGAAATAAATAGTAGGAGTCATGTAATAAAGTTCTAGAATTTTGATATATGTATTATCTGTTTTTATTTTTATTTTTTTTTAATTTATCGGGTTTTGCTTGAAAACAAAAATTTACCGGTTTTTGCGTCAAAATCTTTGCAAGAGCATCATATTTTTGTTGCTAATAAAAGAAAATAAACGAACTAGAATGTAGAAAATTATTTTTATTATAAGTATTTAACAATTTGAACAAAGTAAAATCAAATTTGAAGCGTTGGTTCTTCTTCCAGGTAGTCACATGTCTCCCTTCCTCTTCCTCCTCATCTTTTTCATTTGAACTTTTGCCATTAAGCAATTCCTGGTACCAGTCAAGTTCTTGTAATTTCTCCCAATCTTTATCGAACTTTTAATTTAATAAGTGTTTAGGGGATTTTTTTTCTTTTCGGGGATATCCCGAGTGAATTATTTTTCTGAGATGGTCAACTCAATATCGAAAAATTTTGGTTTTAAAAGTTTTTTAAAATTTTCCAACCCACTGTTAAAATAGTAGTCTTAGAATGATCGAATTTTTATCAATTTTTCATTGTTAAATTTTTTTATTACAATCTTCTTTGTATCGCTTTTCACTTTTTTCAAGCCAACTTGAAGCTCTTTCATATTAAACAATCTACAATCAGTGTCTACCTTTTTAACAACCCAATTTGTTTGTAAATTTCTTCATATTTCTCTCTAGAGAGAATTGTGGCTTTTTTTCTTAGAAGCACTTCTACTCTCCCAAATACCCTGTCTACTGGCAAATACGAATAGCATCTGACTGGAAATACAAGTAATATTTCTGTTACTTAAACTGGAACTTTAAATCTTAGCCAGAAGTACAGCGAATCAATAATATGGAAGTTTTTGTTCTGTCCACCGCATCCATTACAAGAGAGGTTAGGTGTCGTTATATTATTGTACTCTTAAGAATCCAAATAATTTACAAGTGCAGAACCTATTTTAATTGATCCCCTACCTGCCTGATCTTCAGTCCACGTAAAAAAAGTTGGATGTTTGGACTGGCTATCAACGCAGCAAAAAACATACATGCTAATCTGCTGTAAATAAAACGCATCATTAATAGGTGTTTTGGGCAAAGGCTGCATCTGCTGCGTATCAAAGAAGAATGTATTAGAATTTTTAGGAGTTTCTTTTAGCAGACTATAACAAGCATTAGCCCTCTTTTGGTGGAGACTCAATTCATACGAAACTCTCTTTTCTTTACCCCTTTACTCTCTTTCTTTAATTTTAAATTTAAGTCTAGTACATTGTGCGCATACATCTGATGCTGTAGTAGAAAACCCAATGTTAAAATCACTAACGAATATCCTCCTAGAACATCGAAAAGTTTACATTATGTTCAGGGTTGCATTGAGTAAGGTACATGCCATGTAATTTCTTTATGCTTAGATCAGCGGCCAAATAAATTCATCTTGATTTCTTTCTATTATCATGACTTTCTCTTCCTTGTAGTTTAACAATAAACTCTCTTATTTTATTCTTTTTGACAACAGATTTTGTGGACACGTGATATCCACCCCGATTTTCTTTTGGGATATTTCCGTCTGACAATATTTTAGCAACCTAGTCTATAGATCTTTTTTAATATTCACACATTTCAAGAAAAATGTCTGACAAACCTGAACTTTTTTCTTGCTGACTCTTTTCGACAAGAAGTAGTGTACAGAAAAGTTACGCCCCTTGACTGCTCGTTTTGTTGTCGATCTTTTCCTTTCAATTGGAACTACTGACATGTAATGACACAATTTAATATCCTGTTTCGACTTAACATTATTTTCAAAAATTTTATTTCGAATGGCTCGAATGTCACTTTCAACAATGCTCTTGTAGTGATAAGTAGGGCCATTATGTTTGCAAACTCTTGTAAAGTTTGCCAAATGAGAGATCGCTATCACGATATCTAAAACAAAAATAGGTTAGGTAACGAACTTAAACGAAAACTTATTTTTTACCTGTTACCTTTGCTTTTGCAATTTCTGCCTTTTGGTCTCACTTTTCTTTTTTTTTCTCTTTTCTATACTAATTTCTAACACATTTTTTTCCATTGTTAAATCTTAATACAGTTAGATTAAACAACTGCTTAATACGTAATTCATAAAAAAATATAGCATAACCTCTTAATCCTTTCCCACTTAATTCCGACAACGTGATTAAGGTAACACAGTCCTCTCGTTTTTAATTTACTAAGTACTACCACAGAAAAGGAAGTATACTTCTTTGTTTATGCTACTACTATAAAACGAATTTTAAATCAGCATAAAGAAACCTGCTATAAGTACACACGATATAATGGATTTACATCATATAGCGTATTGCAAGAATTAATTATTTAAAGATATATCGGGTTTTGCTTGAAATTTGGATTTATCGGCATTTGCTCGAACTGGTCAACTTTGTACATCATTTGAAAGGGAAAATATTGATTTTTATTGGAATTTTATATTCTAGAAATAGAGAGGGCTACTAAATTGATATGAATCCATATTCAGATTAAAAAATTCAAAATATGGATATATCGATTTTTGCATGTATGCTTCTCGTATGGTAATATATTCATCAATCAGCCAATCGCGTCCTCTGCTGGACATAGACCTCCCTCAGTTCTTTCCAGTGTTCTCTACACTGGGCCGCTTGTAGCCAGTTTCCCGCTACACGTTTTATATTATCGGTCCATCTAGTCGGTGGTCGTCCTCGGCTTCTTTTATAGTTTCTGGGCCTCCAATCCATGATACGTCTTGTCCACCATCCATCTTGTGTTCTAGCTAAGTGCCCTGCCCGCCCCTGTCCTAAAGGATAGGAAATAAATTCAACATTTCAACAACATTCAAAACAACAAACACGTTGAGATCTGTTTTGTCCAAAACCAAACCTAACAATGAACAAGAAAGGACAAAGAATTGCATTTATAAAATACCTTGTGAATGCGATGAGTTTTATTTAGGTGAATCATCAAGGCCATTAAATGTTAGAATAAGTGAACATCAATCTTATATTAAAAATAGAGAATTTGGTAGATCTCAAATATGTAAACACGCATGGGATAATGAACATAGAGTTCAATGAAATAAATAAAATGTAGTCCTAAAAGCAATGGATGGTAAAAAAAAATCAAAGAAGCGGCTCTAATTATGCTAAATGAGGCCAATTGTGTCGCAAATTCCTCGGCAGAATGTAGTAGGATCTGGTTACCAATATTGAAAGAGGAAGTTATTAATAAGAAAATACCAGTATTATTAAGTCAGTAACATATAGAGGATACATCATTTATGTTTTTTAAATAACGAAACATATAAAATCAGAATTTTGGTGTTTGTTGAAGGTAAACTAAATTCACGAACAAATACTTACCATGTCGGGATAGTATTATGAGGTTTTTTTCCTGGTTTTTCCCTCATAATTTACTATGGAATCACTAACAGGAGAATTTTACTGTCATCATGTCATGTGTTTGTCTTTTTAAAGACGAATTACATGCTATGATTTTTTTCTGACGGATATTCTCAAGTTAAAGTTGATTTCATGTAATCGAATGAACTATCTTATAAGTAAAGTCGTCCCAGGAGCGCAACTCAACAATATTGGCAATATCATTTTAAAGTCGTCTACTTTAAAATGCATAATGTATGTCTGAATTGTCAATATAAATGAGTCAGATAAAATTAAATTATTAGAAGAATTTTTCACTATGTAACAAAAAACAAAATTTGTTTAATTTACTGTTTGTATTTTGAGAACGATTTCCGAAGTGGAAATTGAAACGTCAATAAACGTATTTTTATCTTTAATTGTGGCTTATTCCCAGTTAAATAGTAATTAATTTAAAATGCCACAAGAAAATAGCTTCAGAACAATACAAAAAAACGATCTTTTGAAAAAGATTATATGCTGTTTTATGTATATGAATGTATATTATGTATATGAATGTATTATGTATATGTATATGAATTATCGTTGAAATGCAGCGTTGTACTTAATAACTAGAAGCGATTACTTGACATTACTTTTTTGATATTATTTACACAAAGATCATTCTTTGACTAGTACGAATGAAAAGATGGAAAATGACATAAACCAAACCATATAACTATACCCAGGAATCGTTTTATTTCGGCGACATCATTGTTGTGCCACGCAATAATATGTGCGCTTTTTTTCTGGTTCCTTTCATGACACTGCAGGGCATAACGATTTGTTTCTTTGACCAAAAAAAAATAAAAATCATTATACCTTTTCTTAATATATGTCAGTGCTAATATGCATGAACTAAAAAATTATTATGGGTTCATTTTTCGTTGTATTCCCCATCGCAGTACAACAAGCATTTAGTATGGCTTTTACTTCTATGTCCAGCACAAGTAACTTACTAGCTATTAACTGATAATTCTTATATTCAAGTATATTTTTTTTTATCATGTAATAATCTATTTGGGAACGATTTGCCCACTTTTGTGCCTAATCGCTTTTGATCGCTTTGAAATTTGGTTATAGTTTAACCAATACAAGACTCAACATTTCGTGTAATATGAAGAGTCTAAGTTCAGTTTTAAAAAAGGTATTAACATTTATAAAAAACCAAAATTTCTTATTTATTTTGCAACTTTGCAACTCTAAGCAAAAAATAAAGAGAAAAACATTTAAAAACCGCTATTTTAAAGGAATTTATATAACTTTTTATTCTATAATATTACATTGGTTTTCAATACTTTAGTTTTTGCTATTAGATAAAAAAATTAAAATTTACTGTTTTTTGACCTTAACTTGTTAACCCATTTAGTCCCAGTGTACTCGTCTAGTACACTGTAAGTACATCAGTAAAAAGGCCTACTAGTGACATATTTGGTAAAAAAGTGGTACTCCACGTGTATGTCCGATTCTATAAGGAAGTGTTTTACTAGATTTTCAAAAATTATACCCTGGGTGACGGTCTTCTTCCTAAGTTTTGCCGCAGTAATTCTATACCTCTATAAATCTAACCTCCATTATATCTGTTGGATCATTGAATTATTTGTTATTTTGTGATTTTGATACTATTTTTAATTTTTTAACATTTATTGTTGTAAGGGTAAGTACTACTAATGTTTATTTACTCAGTATAAGAATTTTCTTATTATTGTTGTTTTTATGTTACAAAATAGACCTGTACTCATCTGAGTACAGTGGGTTTGTATGAGATCAAAATGATTATTTGCTTTTTTATTGTTTCAGGTTCAATGTTGCTATTGGAATCGACTTTTAAGAATTGTCGCCTATTAGGGTTTTACGTTCTAAAGTTTTTGATGCATGCATTATTCCGATATTAACTTATGTGGCACAAACATGGACAATCACAAAAAAGAATATGAATATACTTAGAGTCACTCAACACGCGATGGAAAGAGCACTGCTAGGTATATCACTTAAGGACAAGAAAACAAACACATGGATAAGACAGAAAACCAAAGTCACCGATGTGGTGCAAAAAGCATTAAAGCTGAAATGGGAATACGCTGGACATGTAGCTAGGAGCGATCTAAACAAATGGCACAGATCAATTTTAACCTGGAGACCATACCAACACAAAAGACCCAGAGGCAGACCTCCTATGAGATGGACAGATGATCTGAAAAGGACTGCCAGGAAAAATTGGCTACAAGTAGCGTACAATAAAAACCAATGGAGAGGAAGACTTGAAGAGGCTTATGTTCAGATGTGGACGTGAATGGCTAGACGAAGAAGAAGAAGAAGAAGAAGGGTTTTACGAAAAACGTTATAGAACTCTTACTTTAGCTTCAGATGACCTAGCGAGTTCCATTCATAAAGATGTATCGGTGGTAGTTATTCAACCTGAAACTGACTATAAAACTAACAATAAGGACATAGATGAGGATGATCTTTAGACTTAAAGCTTTCCGAATGACGTTCCGGAGAAATAGAGGTTCATTACATGAGTGATTACTCTGATAACGACGAAGAACACAATCTTCCTCTTGCCATTAGAAGAGAAAATTTACTGAAGGTTCAAAAAAAAAACCAAGAAATCCGACTGGATGGAAGAAATTACTGATATTAGTATGACATCTACAACAGGTTTCGAGGGTCGTCTGGATAATAAGAAAGAACAAATCCGTTGTAAATCTCCTGTAGAAATATTTGAGAAATTTTCTGATAATGAAATTATTAAATATATTGCAGAGGAGACAAATTTATATGCCGCTCAAAATAATCAATTATATGTAACGTAGGAGGAGATAAAGACATTTCTGGCTATTTTACTTTTTACTGGATACCATAGATTGCCACGAGAGAGCAACTATTGGTGTTAAGATAAGGATCTTCAGGTTCCCCGTGTGACTAATGCAATTTCAAGGAACCGTTTCCAAAAAATTCAAAAATACCTACATTTGACAGATAATTCGCAAATTGATACAAGGGACAGAATGTATAAAGTGAAGCCTCTCATGAACAAACTAAATAAAAAAATTTAACAATTTGGCATATTTCACAAAGACATCAATTGATGAAGCGATGATAAAGTATTTTGGGCATCACTCATCTAAACAGATTCATAAGGGAAAGCCAGTCAGATTTGAATACAAGGACTAGATGCTTTGTAGTTCAACTGGTTATTGCTACAATTCTGATACATATGTGGAGCATCAGTGGATAAATCAAAAGTCGCGGCGTTACCTTTAGGATCACAAGTTGTTCTAAAAACGCTTGATGTTGTTGATGTGCCTACTAACCACGAAGTATTTTTTGACAATTATTTTACTAGTTACAATTTGATGGACACTTTAAAAGAGAAGGGCTTTAGGGCAACAGGCACAGTAAGAGAAAATAGTATGAAAAAATGTCCTTTGTTACCTTCCGCTGTAATGAAAAAGAAGAAGGATATTTTGAATATCGCTTTGACAAAACAAGTCTACTACATTTTGTAAAATGAAAGGACAACAGTGTGGTTAAAATGGCATTACATTACAATAGTATTGAACCACTTTCAATGCTTCAATGGGCGGTGCTGATCTCTTTGACCAATTGTTTAATAACCACTAAGTCAGTATACAAGGTAAAAAATAGTAGTGATCCATTTTTACCCACATGCTCAACTTAGCTCTTGTTAACTCATTATTTGCTGAAAATAAAGAAATGGATCTTTTGGCTTTTCAAAGAGAGGTAGACGTCATTATTTAAAAAGTTTTAGGAAATCTACTTATTATGGAAAACTACTAAAGGAATCGGTATTAATTGGTCTAAAAATGGATTAAAGCAGTCATTTTTCAAAGAAAATAGGCAAACAACTTCGATGTTGCTTATGCCATCAAAGAGTGCGTTGGATTTTTATAAAGAGTGAAGTTACTCTGTGTATTGAACGTGATTGTTTTGTAAAATTTTATACTAGTTAGAATATAATGCAGGGTTAACCTAAGTCTGTACCTGTATTGTAAGAAAATACAGTATTTTCATTTTTACACAATGTTTAATATTTTTGACTCCCGATCAGCCCATTGTACTCGTATGAGTACACCTACTTTTTGCTAAAAATTTAATTTTTTTATGTCAAATAACAATGAATTATTTAACCCAGATCAAACAAGAACATTCAAACTAATCTTGTATTATCTAAAAAAAATGTCGTGGGATCAAATGGGTTAATAACTTATTATTTTATTATTAGGTCAAAAACTCGACTGCAGGAAACGTATATATACCGTTTTAGAATTGTACCACTTAATACAATTGTCGTTTGGCTGGCCGATTCAGTGCCAAAAAAAAATCATATTTTCCTGCCATATTACTGAGATATTTCTTCTTCGGCCTTAAGGAATCCAACTGTCGACATAGGCGTCCCCCAAATCAATCCAGTGTCTTCTATTTTGCGCCACTTGCTTCCAGTTGTGTCCTCCGATCTTCTTAATGTCATCAGTCCATCTCATTTGTGGTCTTTCTCTGATTCTCTTTCCTAACCATGGTCTCCACTGTTGTATTTCGTGGTTCCATCTCTTATCCTTCAGTCGGGCATTGTGTCCTGCGAAGCTCCATTTTAATTTGGCAGCATGTTCTCCTGCGTCTCTTACTTTGGTTTTGCTTCTACTCCATTTGTTTGTTTTTTTGTCTATAAGTTTCACCCCGAGCATTGAACTTTCCATCGCTCTTTGTGCTTTTACTATTTTATCCATATTGGACTTGGTGAGTGTCCAAGACTATGAACCATACGTGAGTATAGGGAGGATACACTGATCGTAAATTCTGGTTTTCAAATACTGTTCTATTTTAGTGCTTTTCAAGATCCAACTCAGTTTTCCAAATCCTGCCCACGCTAACCTTATTCTTCTGGTAATTTCGGCAGTTTGATTTTCTTTGTTAATTTTCATTATCTGTCCCAGGTAGATGTATTTGCTTACTGTTTCTAAATTTATGTCGTTCAACGTTATTTCTGTAATGTTCGGTGTATTTGTCATTATTTTTGTTTTTTCCAAGTTCATCTTAAGACCTACTTTTTCCGAAACTTGAAATAATTGCGTCATCATGGTCTGTAGTTCTTCGAAACTTGTAGCGAATATTACACTGTCATCAGCGTACCTTAAATGACTCAGTTTTCTTCGATTAACATTTACTGCCTTATCTGCCCAGTTAATGTCTTTGAACACGTCTTTAAGTCCAAGTGTGAATAGCTTTGGTGAGATAACATCTCCTGGCGAACTCCTCTGTTGAATGGTATAGCTTTGGTTTTCGCATCAATTTGTATTTTCATTGTAGCTTTCTTGTAAATATTGTGTATAAGCATTCTGTATCGGGAGTCTATCCTGCAGTTGTTCATAGCTCTCTCTATTGCCCAAAGTTCTATGGAGTCGAATGCCTTTTCATAATCAACGAAGCCAATATATACGTTCAAGTGATCATCATCATCATCATCCAGCCTCGAGAGTCCACTGCTGAACATAGGCCTCTTCTTCATGTTTCCAACCCCGTCTATCTTGCGGCGCTCTTATCCAATTTTTATTGATTCTTCTTAAATCGTCAGTCCATCTTGTAGGTTTTCGACCGACGCTTCTCTTGTCTTCTCTTGGCCTCCATTCCAATAACCTCTTTGTCCATCGCCCATCTGTCATTCTGGCTATGTGTCCTGCCCATCTCCATTTTAGCCTGGCTATCTTCTCGATGATGTCAGTCACTCAGGTTCTTCTCCGTTCTTCAGGAGAAGAACGTTCAAGTGACATTCATTGGTTTTCTCTATTAGAGTTCTGACTGTAAGAAGATGATCCGCTGTACTGTAACCTTTTCGGAATCCTGCCTGCTCTACCGGTTGATAGCTATGGAGCTTCGACTTTAACCTGTTAGTTATTACTCTTATAAACAATTTATACATTTGATAGAGCAGGGAAATTGGCCTATATTTCTTGAGATCTCCTCTGTTCTCCTTTTTGAAGAGAAGTATTGTCAAACTTTCATTCCAATCATCTAGGACTTCTCCTCTGCGAAGATATTCGTTGAAAAGTTGTTTCAATTCTTCGAGAATAATTTCATTCCCTATCTTCAACATTTCTACAAGTATTGCATCTGGCCCCAGAGCCTTCTTGTTCTTTAGTTGTACCATAGCTTGTTTTATTTCGAAGGATTCTATGTTAGGGAGTATTTCTGAGTTGACATTCGTTATCTTTCTCTTAAGGTCTTTCTTTGCAGTGTGATCTGGGTTCTTGTTTGAGGGATATAAATTACGGTAAAATGTCTGAGTAACTTTTAGGATTTCTTTCTTTTCTCTTATTTCTTTTCCATCTTTATCCTTTAATAAGATTATTATAGAAAAGCCTATAACTGAGATATTTAGCTTGAAATATATGTAAAATAATTTTAGTTACTATTCTATAGCGTCCCATAGAATTTCCAGTTGAGATTTCTAAGAAATTCTAGTTCCCATTTTTTTGTATTTTGGATTAGCCTAAATAATATATTATAATGTATTTCAAACTCATTTATTTTTCAATTAATAATTTATAACCAACTGGACTGGTGCTGATGTCAATACAGCAAATTTAATGAATATCGGTAATTGTATAAAATGCCACTAGTGATTCATTACTTTGGTTTAATTTATTATATAAACTGATCGGATAATAATTATATTTATAGAAATATTATTATTAAAATCTAACGAGTTTAATTAATTTTGGGATCACAAAACATATATGTATATGTATATTTAATTACGATATTAACCATTTTTGAGTAAGCCAAAAAACAGACATGAATCTAATTACCAATGAATAGGGAGGTAATTATTTATAAAAAAAAACTAATTAAAAAATAAAATTATAATGGAAATTTAATTTTTAACAGGGGTTGTCAAATTGATTCGAACGAGTACATACCGCTCTGTGAATCAGTGTAAAAATTTGCCGTTTATCACAGTAAATACCAGTTTTTAAAAGTATTTTACCATCAAAAAGTGATTAGTGATTGTTGTGTAGAGTTTTTAACGTCAAAAGCTGTAATATTATTCAGTAAGAAATTGTTTATTAATACTTTTCTAACCAAAACATTCAGCTGTGTTGACACTTTTTTGTCATATTCGACATAAGTCAGTCCTATCAAGGACTGGCTCGTCGAAATTTTAGACAGGCAACCAGTAATACAGATATGCGTTACATTTGCTGCCTATCACTCGAAACTTTAATACAATAAAATCAAAAATAGTTACTTTTGACTACATGAGTAACAACTTAAATCAATGTTCTCCTACAGTTAGCAACACCATGTCTGGAAACAACATCATCAGTAATAATCCAAACTCATATGCAACTGCTACTATGTCAAAACCCAAACCGAAATATCCCAAAAAAGATCAAGCAATATTAATACATGCTGAACCAAACTTATTACTACTCGACTACGTCAAAGCCATAGGTAACATTGTTAGCCCCAAAAACATATGCTTCGCCTCAAGAATTTCCAATAATCGGATATGCATCTACTTAACAAATTCTGAACTTGTCGAACATATTTTAACAGAAAATCCTACGATTACAATCAACTCTGTAGAACTACCCGAAAGAAGACTGGTAACCCCAGCCAAGAGACTAATAATCTCTAACGTATGTCCATCAATACCTCATGAAATTATAGAAAAACACCTTCAAGATCTAGGTCTTCAACTTGCTTCATCAGTGTCACATATCAAAGCTGGAATCCCCGGTGATAAATGCACGCATATTATGAGCTTCAGAAGACAGGTATATGTTACTCCAACTACAGATAGCCTCGAAATCGAAACATCATTAATAATTCCATTTGACAATAATTCATACAGAATATTTCTCTCTACTGACAAAATGGCATGTTTTCTATGCAAAAAACATGGACATATAGCAAATAACTGTCAAAATCCCCCTAGCAATCCTCTTCCAAATGAACAAACGTCTCCAGCTGAACCCATCCCTGCTACCTCAATATCAAACAATATGGCACCACCAAACACAACACAAAATTCGGTTCCAAGTTAACAGATAAAAACTGTCGAGATATCCACCACTTCTATTGCCGCAAACAATGAATTTCTTCCTCCTACCACTGGTCAGAAACGAACTCGTTCTGACTTCAGCGATTCTACCTCCCAAGAAACATACACATCTACTAACTTACCCATCAAAGACATAAAAATGCCTTTACCCGATGCAAACGTGCCCATAAAGCATAAAACTAAAAAACCTAAGAAAGTCGCACCCGATCAGTCTAAATTAACCGCCTCCTCTGTCCTCACAATTAATAATCTTTATCAAGAAAATCAAACTATTTCCTTACCGTTGAAAATTTCTTGCTTTCTGGAAAACTCATTCGGCAGTAATAACCCTCTACAAGAAGCACAGCAGTTCACTCAAAATGTTCGATCATTACTCGACGACATGTTTAGAATATACCCTTCACTGGAAGATAGAACAATTAAGAATAGATTTACAAGGATTTCTAAGAAAATTAAACAGCAACTTAATTTCGACAATTCAGAAATTGAAAGCACAACATCGCAATCTACAAATAATGATGAAGATTATCTAACCGACTCTTCTCTGACCTCTCAACGTTCTAAATGTTAAAAATATGTGAAATATGTGTGAAAATTAAAGATGGTAGATTGTTTTTGTGTGTAGACACGTATGCCAGAACAACAGAAAACCGATGACTGAAAGATGGTTTGATGTGGTATTGTTCATACATTGCTCAAATTAAAACTCAAGAAAAACAAAAAGGCCCTATATGTTAAAAGGAACATTTGGTGCCTGGGAAATATAAAAATAAAAAAGGATGAGTTATAAATTTAAGTTTAGGTAGGCATGTGAGTTTAATAAGCTTTTGGGGTGTATTGTGAGAATATGTGAAACTGTAAGAGTAATTATGTTTAAGTTGGATCTGTCAAATTCACTAAAGATGTGTGATGTTTAATTGTTATTGTGAAGAGAAAGGTGAAAAAACTACAAGGGGCTGAAGACCCCAGAGATCCGAAAACCAAACCCTAAGGTAGAGTGGATGGGTAAAAGGAGTTATAATAGAAAAGAAAAATGCAGTAAGAAAAGGTGAATATATGTGGTTGAGTAGGTGAAGGTGAATGTTAATGAAAAATTGTTTTTAGGGAGGGAGTGGAATAATCTGCTCTGAATTTATTTTATTGGAAAGGAGCATAAGGAATGTTGGGTGCCTAGACAGAAGTGAGGAGAGAAGAGGAGTTGTATATATTGAACAAAGTTAGAGAGGGCTAAGGACGATTAGTGGGTGATAAAAGGAGGACGAAAATTTAAATACTAATGAAGAAGTAAAGTTGGAAAGTGGGTTATGAAAATAGTTGACGGTGGAGCGGAAGAAAATCTCGATTGAATAAGACATGGCGATTGACAAAATTTGGAATTTTCGGTTTTTCTTTAATGATTTCTAGGTTTTCATATAGGTCAAGTTTGAGAAAGTTTTTTTGTGGGATATTATGAATAAGTGAGACATCTTCTGGGATATTGAGAGTGTAGTTGTGTTCTTTAAGATGTTGAGAGAACGTGGAAGTATTTTCTCTTTTATGTGCTCTAAAGAGCGTGAAGACAATGATCTACATGTTCTTCCTATGACGGTGGCATCACAATCAGAAACGTCGTAGAAACAATCAGGTTTCTACGACGTTTTCTATAGATGAGTTTATTGATGATGTTATGATCATAACCGTTGTTGACTGCTATTTGTCTGATAATATTTAGTTCTTTTGTGTAGTTTGAATGAGAAAGTGGAATGGTTTCCAGGCGATGGATGTAACTGTGAAAAGCTGCATATTTATGAGACATGGGGTGGTTAGATGAGAAGGGTATTACATGGTCAGTCTGTGTGGGTTTCCTATAGATACTGAAGTCGAAGTGGTCATTTAATCTGGTAATGGTGAGATCAAGAAAATTGATTGACATGGAAGATTCTAGTTCCATGGTGAACTTGATATTGGGGTGAATTTGATTAATTTTAGAAAGTAATAGTTCAGCTGAATTGGAGTTACCTGAAATGAAGACTAAACAGTCATCAACATAACGAAACCAATGGAGTATTTCAGGATTTTTCATAATCTGTGTGGATTCTAAATGATCCATAAATACATCAGCTAATAGAGGGGAGAGACAGCTACCCATGGCTAAGCCATCAGGTTGTCTATAATATTTGTTGTTAAAAACAAAAAAATCTTGGTCTAAACAAAGTTGTAATAGTTGGATAATGGAGTTAGTAGTAGACTGGGTGATGGAATTGTTTCTTAGAAGAGAGTGAACCAGATTAATTGTTTCTTGTTTGGGGACAGAGGTAAATAGATTGCTGACATCAAATGATAGCATAGTAATGTTGGGGTGAAGATTGATCTGTTGTAAGTTGTTGACTAGATGACTAGTATTTTTGACTGAGAATCGAGGGGTAAAGTTCGTCATGTTGTTAATAAGATTCAATATGAATTTTGATAAGATGGAAACTGGAGTGTTTATGAAACTAACAACTGGACGAATAGGAATGCCCTCCTTATGTATCTTAGGTAAACCATACAGTCTGTGTGTTAAAGGGTTACTTGGAAGTTTGTAATATGGTGCAAAATGTTCGGAGATGAAATCTGTGAAATGTTTGATGTTATTTTTTAATTTAATTATAAACTTTTTTGAGTGATCTGTTGTGAGTGAAGTGAAGTTATTATTATTAAGGAAAGCAGAAACTTTATCGTTGTATGAAGATTGATCTAAGATTGATATATTTGTGATAGCCCGTTTGGGCATTTTATTATATACCTTTTATAAAGGATTTGAAACAAAACCAGATATCATCTGCCTTCAAGAAATCAATTTCAAGGAAACACATAAACGTGAACTTAAAAATTTTTAAGGTTACCATTTCCTTCTGCCTACGTTTACAAGAGCAAGTGGGGGAACATCTATTTTCTTGTCTAATGATTTATTGTCTATACAATATATCTTAATCATAAATTTGGAGGCCATAGCAATAACTGTCTGGTGTCCCGACCAAATAACCATAAGCAGTACATATATTGCACCTAATTATAACTTAACAGAAACCGAGTTAGATGACTTAATTCGCCAACTTCCCAGTCCTTTTAAACTAGTTCGAGACTTTAAAGCCCATAATACCATGTGCGGCTCAAAGAAATCATTTGATAGAGAAAAAACCGTAGAGACCGTACTGAGTTGCAATAATAATTGTTTGATGAATAGTAGAGCCAGTACATATTTTAACATCGCCTCAGGAACTTACTCTTCTATCGATCTAAGCACATGTTATCCCAAGTCTGCCGATTCACTCTCATGGTATAGTTTAGATAGCTTATATGATAATAACCACTTTCCGATAGTCATAACAAGTAGCAATAAAAATGTTTGCACCATTATTAAATGGAATATCGCTCAAGCGGACTGTAATAGTTTTCAAACTAGCGCCAATCATTTTTTATTACTTCAACAACCTGAAGATATAGATGAGACAATAACTCTCTTTAATAACTGCCTTATTATGTCTGCAGAAAATCATGTATAAAAAATAACAATATTTCCCTCTAAAAGAGCAGTAACATGGTGGAATTCAAATATCGAAGTACTCAATTCAGATATTTCAGCAGTTCTGAATAGATATCGAAAAAGAAGAACTCAAGAAAACCTAATCTATTTTAAAAAGCTAAGAGCCAAAGCGA